>VZRZ01000225.1:0-126659 GCA_013398175.1 Climacteris rufus | reverse complement strand
AGCTGCGGCTCCCGAGGTGTCTCTTGGGAAGCTCGTCCTGGGGCGAGGGGGTGGCTGCTCTGGGCTGCGGGAGAAGGCGAGTCCCTGCGCCCGGCTCTGCTTTCGTCTGCAGCACAGCCCGGAGTACTTTAATGACCATTTTTTATTATTATTATATTAAAGGTGGCCCCCTCCCCCTGTTCTTTTTAGGGGAGCACTAAGTCGCCGGTGGGCTGCAGATCCCCTTTGGCGATAGGAGGGGGAAGAGAGCAGGGTATGGGTTTGTTTGTACCGAATATAATTAATCACGGTCACTGCAGTCAGCGGGAGATAACTAATCTGTTGCCTTGTGGGGTTTCGCTCTTAGTGGCATTGCATATTTGCTGCTGCTTCTGGGTGTCATCGAAATGAGGCTTCCCCGCAGCTGGGAGCAGTCAAACTGAGGTTTTTTTTTTTTTTAACGCCCACGTTCCGGGGTCCTGTAGGGAATGAGCCGGGGTCCCCACGCTGCGAGGGGAAGCGCCCGCTGCTTTCCGTGGCCGGCCGGGGGAACCACGGCGCGTCCGGAGCTGTGCGGAGCAACTTGCGGTGACTGCCAGGACTGTCCAGGGCACTCATTTCTGATTTCTCGAGGAACAGGGGCTCCGGATGTGTCGCTTTGTGGTTTGTTGTTTTTCAACAAAAAAAAAAGCAAAGCTTAGTTAATTTCTTTTGTGCATGGCTAGTAGCTGCGCCAAGAAAAACGAGTTTTCTTAAATTTAGCAAAACCTTGAATTCTTCCCTAACTGAAACTCGATGTAGGACGTCGGGCAGTTTCTTTTTGAATCTCTTCCCAAAAAACCTTCTCTGAAGATTATCCCTTCTGGGAAGAAAGGACAGACTGCGTGAAGGTACCACGGGCAACGTGTGACTTTAGGAATAGCAGTGTTGATCTTTGTAATCAGCTACTTCTTGATCTCTTTCTCATGGAGCAGCCATTGTTCTGACACTCTGTATATTCCAGACATCTGTGGTCCTCCCATCCCCCAAAGTATGCAAGTGGTGAATGGAAAGAGGCTGGGCTGGTATGCTGAGGTCGACGGACGGAAATCAAGGAGGGGTTTTAGTAAAACAGGATCTTTATGTGCTGAGACTACAGTAGAGGCAAAGATGAGAAAACTGGCTGAGACGGTGTCGGGATTTTCCTGATACTGAGCTCAGACACACCAGAGAGCAACTTTCCAGTTATGATTTTGCTTCTGATTGACGAAAAGGTACTACTGCAAGGCTCTAAAAAAAGGCATAAGTGGCAAAACTTACTGGTGTGTATTGGCCCAAGTTATAATGTGAATTTCAGTAACTGACAGTCCAGGAACCTGATGTTAATCCTGCACCCTTGATAAAAAGGTGCTGACAGCTGCAGGTATGTGACTACTGTGCTGATTGTCTAATGGCTGGTTCTGTTGCAAATGAGGCTGCTTAGATATTCAGGCAAGAGTTTAAGGCTCTCTAAATTCAGCTCTTCAGTACAAAATCATAGCGAGTGTCTCGCTGTTCTGGGGTTGTTCTAAGGAAATGCCATATTTGCTCATCTCTTAGTTCAGGTTCTTTCTCCTTAGGTGTTAACTGATACACATGGGAATGTTCACTTTGGTCTGTATGGCTGATCATTTCAAAAGGTCTAGGGGAGAAATGAGTAAAAATGCGTTGGAAAGGACAGTGCCATGCACAACAGCTTCTAAAAGCAAGGTTTTAATTTCACTGGAAAAATCAGTTCTTCAAATGCTGTGTTACAACCGTATCAACCCAAGGTTCCTTTTTCTTGCCTAAGCTATGAGTAGGCTGGGCTCTTTGCATGGTAGAGGGTCTCCTATGGATACCAGCGTTTTGCTGTGACTGTGGTGTGTCAGTAACTGAATTATCAAACCTTGGCTGTGAAACCTGGTTGTCATTGAGACATAGTGATCTCTTTGTGAAACAGATGTCCATATTTCGTGACTTTCCATTTGAGTTAGTGTCTGGAAATACTGTGCTCTGAAGAGTTAAACTTGAGGTTTTGGGGATGTTAAGGCAAGAAATTAGTACCAGTGGTGTTCTAAAGTCATTTTTTGCAGTGTTTTGAGGGATAGAAAGGGAAGTGGTAAGAATGGAGCAGGAATTTTGGCTATTGTGGGCTTCTGTCTCAGAAACTGAAGTCTGAATGTGTGGTCTGCAACTCCTGGATAAGGATGTTTCTGCAAAATATTGTCTAGTAGGCAGACTAGTGTGCAAATACAGTAGTAATCAAAATCACTTATGTTAATTCATAGTTAAACTGGTAATGCAGGGGTTGTGGTGATCATGCAGTTGCCTGCAGCAAAACTTGTTCTGTGACTCTGGTAGCCTGCACACCGTGGCAGGAAAATCAGGACTGACCTTACTTATCTCGAACATCATCCTTCACAAAGCCTGATAAAACCTGTGAGAAACTATGCAGGCAGCTGTGACTTGCTCCTGGGTCCTCACAACGTGCACTTGCAAGCTCTGAGCCCAGTGCCTTGTTGGGGGACTGAGTGGTAACCCAGAAATGGCAAACTCCTTGGCAGTAAGTATTTTGTGTGGCTCTTCCTGTGTCTTTGGGTAAAGTGATTATCCTGGTCAGATGGGCAGGGCAATATTTTTGATTTTCCAGTTAAACATCAATGGAATTGGCTGGACTTGCTAACATAAGGCAGCCTGACAGTGATTTGCTTTTAATATCCATTTCTGGCACTTGATTCTGAGGTAGAAGTTGCTGTAGTCTGTGATCAGGCTTTAGCCTAAGAGGTTCATGTCATGTGCTGTGTAGCCTGTGTTGCCTCTCATGAGAAGAAAGGAGTCAGAAGTTATTTGGTTTGGGGGGTTTTGTTCTTTTTTTTTCCACTGACGGGTAAATCCAAGTGCAGGGAGAGAACTAATAGAAGTCTCGTTCTGGTGTTTCTGCCTGTGTGGAACACCAAATCGATGAGGTGAGCGGGTGAAGCACACCTGTACCTCAGCCTGGCCTCACGAATCGGTTACCTTGGATGTGAAAGCAAATGTGTCCCATGCTTTTGTTGCCCTGGGAAGTATGGCTGCAAGTGTTGCTTTACAGAAGAACTTTTTGTTCTTGTTCCAAGTTGCTTCAGGAAACAATGTACATTGGCTGGATTAGTGTTGCAGAAGTGAGGTGCTTGCTGTGTTACTTAATGCTCTATCAGCTCTGGAGCCTTGTTTGAGAACCGACTTCATTCACTTGAAGGTTGAAAGAGTTAATCTTGTATTCTATGTTGCTGCTCTTAAAAAACAGTATGAGCTAGCTGGATTTTGCTGGAGTTGGCAAATGCACAGTGTGCACTGTAAGTGTATTTGCTGGAACCAGCGTTTCTGGGCTGACTTACTGCGCTAAATAGACTTGTATAAATTGGGGAAGCTTGCCAACTCTGCAGCAACTGTAGCAAGTAGTTCTGTATTGTCCTGGTAACAATTCAGGTGCCCTCCAGTGGCCAGAAACCCTAACATCCTAAAGGTGACGATAAATGCAGCTGCCTTGTCAGTTTGCCTAAATTAAAAGTGAGTTGAAGAAACATCTTGGTTTCAGGCTTGGTTAGCATATTTGTTGTTTAAACAGTACTTTTTGGAATGTTGGTGTGCCTTGTAAACACGTAGCTACTCTGACAGATAAGCAAAGATAGCCACTTTCAGATTCATAAGTGTTTCATTAGTGTCAGTGCAATTATGAGTAATCACCCTGGTTTCTTAAACCGTAGAGATTAATGTTTAACATCCAAGCTCAGGGCTGGCTACATGGTTGCAGCCTCGAAAGAGATTATGGCTAGATACTTCCAGGCTGGAAGAGACATTGTTTGCTAAGTTGTTGCTGTATGAGAGTGGAAATGGGTGTTTCAAGTTCTGCACAAACAGGAGGGAAAGATACTTCTGCAAGACAGTGTCTGCTGTTAGTGATGCACAAGATATGTTAAATGACTGCAGAACCTTTCAGCGTCTTTTTGACAAACTGAACTATTTGGGCAGAGAAACCTGAGGGCTGGCAGTGGTTTTGTTGCTCAACTTTGAGTGTTAAATGAAATGTGGTATAATATTTGTCCAAGTTATCATAGCTTGCCTCTAAATGGTCACAATGGCAACTTATTTTTTTTTTCGTATGTGGCTAGGTAAGACTAAAGAATGAATTTTGGTGCTGCCTACTGCCATCTCTACTACATCATCTCACTCAGTGATAAGCATGGGCACATGGACCAAAAGCTGTAAATTGGTGCAGATTTATTGAGTGAGTCCTGCTGGCAAACTAAACCTTGGATGGAAACACTGGTTTGTCCCTAACCTAGAAAGAGGAGTATACAAAATGTAGATACCTGTGTCCTGCAAACAAAAGGTGGGAGCTCTCTAAGCTGTGGTGATAAAACTGTTCCTAATGTTTTGCCCAGTCATGAAGGTAGTCAAACTTAGTGGCTGCCTCACAAAACTGTAGTTGGAAATGTTTACCAGTGACCCAAAGACCTCAGAATAAATTCACTGCTGAACAGAAGTGGCTTAATAACTGTTTTGAGGTTACTTGCTTGTGTTGGTGGTGCTTGGGCATAACAATTAAGACATAAGAGTAGTTGGGTTGATAATATTGTTATGAATTTAATGAAAGTTCATAAACTTGAAACTGTCATACCAGTCCTGAGCTGCAAAATGCTGTCAAGGAATTGGTACATACATTATGTGAAGCTAATTACTTTTGTTCTCAAGCTGGACGTGGCACACCAGAGTTGTAGTTGTAGCAGTTCTCACATCATAACATTTAAGATTATCATCGCCTCCTCTCTTGGACAGTCAGAGGATGTTTAGGTACTTGGAGTCTATTTTGCCAACTAATAAAGTGAAAGTTTTTGCTAGTGCTGTAGTACTCTTGCCACAGAAAAGCTCTGTTAAATCATTACTTTCAAACATGACCTGATGATTTGTCAAGTTGAACACAGCTGCTGCTCATGGCTTTTAGAAACTACCAGAAATTTCTGTAGAGGACAAATAAATACCCAGGGCAGAAAATGTTTTGCTTGCACATCTTGTTAGAAGCTGCTGGTGTAGTTGTCCATGATTTTGAATACAAAGGATTGTGTTGACAGACCTCTTGGAGCTCCTGAATGCTCTGTAGGTAAAGGGCAAAGTAATTGTGCTGTGGATCCAAACACTTCATTTCTGAAGTGACAAGATCCAGTACTGTGAGATTTGAGCTACTGAAGTACAAATGTGATTTTAAGCAAGAGTGTGTGGCTGTGTGAAAAGGTGCTTTCATCGCACATTGCATAGGATGCCCAGCCATGTGCCGCTGGCCAGCATTAAACAGAATTCTGTAGGGCACTGCTGATAAGAAATTATGGTGGTAGGTAACTGCTGCCAGGTCTCTTCAGACATCTGTGTGTCCCATCAGTCTGTAAATTCCACCAAAGTGTCTCTAAAACATCTGTCCTAAAGTGTGAAGTACTGTGCATCTCCTTTCTCTCCAAAGGATAACCTTTACTTGTTATTGCCAGCTTCATTTTTGGGGAGCCTTCCTGTTTGGTTCTACAGTTTCAGAGTTCATCTCTTAGAATGATTGTGCAGATTGGTGCCAGGATGAACTTTTATTTCTCTTTCAGTAACTTACCTGATGTGCTTGTTCCGAGTTCTCCTGGTTCCCATCACTTTGTACATTAGTTACTCCAGTATTTGTTGGCTGGCAGTGGCTCTCGGACCGATGTTAACTCTTGCTTTATAGAGACTTGTAATGGGTTGTTTTTAAAAGGGTACTTAAACCTTAGTACCCGTGAAGATCCTGATGAATTGCACGATGTTTTAGTGCCTTTGCGCTGTGTTAGTGGCTCAGAGCACAGGGACAGTGCTGCAGCTGGAAGAGACCGATCTGGCAGTGAAATCTCCGACCTCCACTTCTGATACCTTTTGTTACCTGACCTGTCAGTCAGTGGAAAGTTGCTCTTCAGCCACTCACTAGAACTACCAATCTTCTGGGTGGTTTTCTGTACTTTAGGTGAGCAAAGCAAAATGTGGCTCTTGCTACACTTAAATTGTAGTCTCAACTGCACTTGAAAATTAGGAGTTGTTGAACATTGCAGCTTGGGTAGGAGGGGATTCTTTACTACCCTCCTTTCTCTTTTAGGGAGGGAAAGGTAAAACAGGTAAGTGTAGTGCTCTAGTTCTAAGGAAAGTGAAGTGTGATAGAATGGAACCTTACAGCTGTGTTGTAAGGCCCCTTTCCCTCCTCTTGTCACATTTGCTTAAGACTGTATGGATTCAAAAGCAAGCATCGAGCTTTTTGGGACTTGTAACCTGAGCCTTTCCTTGACTAGACATTTTTTGAGGAATACGTCCTCTTTTTTAATACAGCACACCCAGTGTTTAAGTCTGGTCAAGACTACCAGACTGCCTGCATTTCAGTACCATCAAGCAGTTGTAATCAACTTGGAGAAGTCTAGCAGGAAATAAATATTTACATGTTGTTTGCTTTAGCTAGTGAGCATGTGAATAGAAACTGTTATGTGCTCTCGGTCTTAGATTGTTGAGAATTGAAAATAGATAACA
Organism: Climacteris rufus; assembly: GCA_013398175.1. Lineage (NCBI taxonomy): Eukaryota > Metazoa > Chordata > Aves > Passeriformes > Climacteridae > Climacteris > Climacteris rufus. Next base: position 120,116 of record VZRZ01000225.1, on the reverse strand, counting down.
CTTTATTTTGTGATTTATTTTGTGGCGTCAAGAGAACGCTTACAAAAAAAACCCTTACAAAAGCTCGTGTAGGGAGGTTCCTCTGCCTTTGTTATAGAAAGGAATTTTTAGATAATTCCTGAGGCAGAGGACAAAGGCTGAAAACCCAGAAGAATTGATGTAATAGCAATCTGGGATGCCTGAAGGAAAAAAGAAATAATGAATTGGAAATGAAGCAGCAATGAAGAATGGCTGAGAGGTAACTTGCAGTGAGTGCTGGCAGATCTGTGTGTGCTGTCAAATACCCCTCTCCCACTTTCAATCTGTGGATTATCTGAGCCAGTTTGTTGCCTCTTTCAGCATGTATTAAAGATATTTAAGGCTTGGAGGTTGGAACCTTTTAACTGTTTAGGTCTGTACAGCAGATACTATTCAGATTTCTTAATTTCCTCAAATTTGTTAGGAGAAAAAGTCTTAGACTTTCAGGTGTAATAATGAGACAATTTAAAGACCAGCTTAACACTTATATGAGTTCAGAGTTAGATTGACTGTGATCTGATTAGCTAAATGTGAGATAAAATATATTCCTGTTTGCAAGGCATCTAACGCCCTGCAGGCATCAGTAGAATGTGTTGTCTGAAGTATTCTAGCTTGGATAAATTTGACCTGGATGGATTACATGGGGTACTGAGGTTATCACTGGAGAGAAGAGAAATCCTTCACTAAGCAAGAGTAGCTTAGTGGTTCGAGGGAATGATGCTAACTAAGCAAATGTTCTTGAGGAAATGACCAGAGCAATTTTGTCACAAGTGAAAGTTTATAAATGAGTTTGTTGGGTTGCAGTCCAGGATCAGGAAGGTGGATTTCAGTGTGGGCATGTGCTGTGGCTTTCAGGTCAAGATTACTGGTAGCTCTGAGTTTTCATTGGAACTACTGATGTAGTTCAAATTGCTGCATCTTGGCACAACACTGGAATACAGTAAGAGTGCTTCATTGCTTGCCATGGCATGTCTTCTGAGCTGCTAGGGAAGGCTAGAGATGAGTGTTTCTACCATGTGACCCCCCCCAAAAAAAAGTAGAAAAGTTTTAAAGCTGTGAAAACACATGGGGTTTTTTCCCTTTTAGAAGAAAAAGACTGCATGGTCTGACTTGTTTCCTTTTGGTGTTACATGCTGTGTTCCATTTAGTTAAGATGTCTTGTCAGAAGCCATCTGAAGACTTTTTTACCCAGTATTAAACATCACCCTGTTGTAAGCAGAAGGAAGGCTGACATGAATGTAAAATACATGAAGTTTTATATTCTGATTCCTAGTAGATAAGATAAATCTTAATTTTGCCATCTCTAAAAACATCTGAGTGATGCATTGATTTCTTAAATGTGGTAATTTACAGCCCACAACCATTATTTGAGAGCCAGTTTTCAGTGAGTTTCACAGCAGCTTTTGTCCATTCAGGTTCTTAAAGCACTGATGTGCAGCAGTTTAGTGTTGGTAGGTGACTAATTTCACAATAATCAAGGCCTTCTAATACTTGCATATAGTTAACTTCAAAATAATCTGCACTCAATGAGTATAGCTATTCTTTTTAGGGTGGACAAGGTGGCTGAGGGACTGCAAATGCTACTATTTGAGACAGAATATGGGAATGCTCTTCAATATTTGTTTTCTGGATATGAAAATGTACTTAAGGAAATATTTGTATGTGATCCTGTGTGGTATCTTTATACAAGAAAAATAAATTTTTTAAAAAATGCGATCTTCAGACTGAAATTCAAGCACATTATCTGTTCCTATTTTTAAATAAAGCATCTTCTGTTCATTTTGTACAAAAATTGTAAACCTCAGCTGTCATTCCTCCTGCAAGTTTCTGACATTCCTTAAAACACACCATACCAAACATCTGATACATTAAGGACCTCCAGAATTACCTACAACGGTATTTTAACCAGAGCTCAATAACACCAGATAAAAATCCTCAGTTTTCTTTAGAATGTCTGGGTGGCTGTATGAGGAGAGGACTTTATCCTCATTTGGATAAGGAATAATTAGAAGCTTACAACAGTTGGGATCATGTCTTTGTAAGACTAAGAACAGTAGAAGTCTCTGGTGCAAGAGTTTGTAGCTGCGGGATAGGTTAGAGCAAAAACTGCTTAGAGACAGATCAGCCACCCCTTCCTAAAAGTGCCTTTATGCAATAAAAGCTTTTTTCCTGAAGTTTCCATTGTCAGTATTGTCCTACTTGGATGATTCCCCATCCCCCATATTTTGTTTTGTAGAAAACAGACTAACAACTTCCAGGATAAGATTAAAAAGGGGTGGTTGGGTTTGGGTTTTTTTTAGTCCTTAATTGGATGTATTTTCCAAATCTTTCACTTGAAGACTAAGGTTAATTAGGAAGCCTCTGCTACATTAAGAACAGGAATATAAGGACTTAGGTCACGGAAATGAGTGCTGTCTGGTGTTATTAGTTGTGGAACTGCTGTTGCCTGGGTATTTTAGCTATGGATTTTTGTAAAGCAAGTACATGGGTAACATCAGTGGTAGGCAGCTGCCTGAAACTAAGGCAAGTTAGAAAATCTAGACCCAAAGAATGCTTCCAGTACATCCTTGGGAATGGTTGCAATAACTTCAGAGCACTTGGAGAAGAACTATTTTCCAGTACAGGTGTTTTACTTGTGTGTAGGTGATACAAAATTTTTACTGCTGTAACTGTCACAAGATGATTCAGATCTGCTTGTTCTCCATAAGAAAATGCATCATTCAGAACTGGTTGTTAGTTTCAAGATACAGTTGCTTGGCCTGTCCTAGATGAGACCTAGAATAGGAAAACATGGTCAGTGGGTGTGTTCCTGTGCAGTAAATCATGGTGTTGGGATGTAGCAGTCTGGATTTCTCATGCAGGGTTTAGGAAGATGCTCTCCAGCAAAAGACTTCCGACTTGCTTTAGAAAGGTGGCAGAGGGGCGGGAAATGTTTATCAGATCACTCAGGTGCAGTTTCAGTCAATGAGGGAAATTGTTCAGATTTGAGAACTACTGCAGGCTTGTTGGCTTTCTTGGTATGTGCCTAACTGTTCTCCAAAATCAGAAATTAGTAGCTAATAAAAATACATAATCAGTAATAATACCTGATATCGCTTTAATTCCTTTTGGAAACCCAGAAATTGGAATTGTTTTCTGTAGTAACTTGAAATTATTAGCCCATGTACCTTCTAAGCACAGAACTCCTAGCAGCATATCCATGTGAACTGCATAACATGAGATTTATGAAAATCCTGATTTCTGAGTACCCACAAGTCTTCAAAAATAGCAAAGCTTGTAGACCCTTGCTGTTATACTGAAGTTTGTTTGTAAAGTATGCTGAGGCCTTCTGTCTCTTCCTGGTGGTTGAGATGTGTATGGCTGACCTTGACAGTGTAATGTCACTGGTTGTGTGTCTTCCAATGAATCTGAGTAGGGGCTCAATTTAAAGAAGCTGGTATATTTTTCATGGTTGAACACCACAACCTTAATTATCCTTGTAGGGTTTTTTTTAGTTTGTTTTGTTTCCACTCCCCCATCGCCCTGCTCCCAATCCCACGTGTGCTGATCCAGTGTGTCAGGAAAATGAGCAGCACAAATGTTTGTACCTAGGCTGGTGGTGTTCCCTTTGTAAGTGCATTGGTTAGGCTTGACAGTGACAAACAGGAAAACAAAGTCAGCAGCTTGCCCAGCCTTATTTACCCCCTTGTTAAATTAGAAGAGAATGTGAAGGAAAAGATGGCAGAATGTTCAGTTACAGAAAACTTAAACCAAACTCTGACTACTTTTGGTTGGCAGTTAGTTTGAACTCCTAGGATTAAACCCAGTTCTGCATCTAAATAATAATAATAATAAAAACCTACCAGGAATTACCTGGGGGGCTCCGGGTGTATGAAAAGCAGATCAGGATGTTGGAGCTTGTAGGTGCAGCTGGCAGGCTCATTTAGGGTCAGCATTCCAAAGACTGAGTGTCTGACTGGTTAAGCATTTCTGAGCACTTCATCTGTATTCTTCATTGCTGTTTTGTAGATGTTCTTTGGCTTTATTTTGGAACAGTGCTGCAGTTCAGTGGCTACTCTCGTCTGTTGGATTTTACCTAATTGTAGAGCTGCTCTCCTGATCTCTTCAGGCTGCTGAAATTGAAACAACCATTTCAGAGTGCTGTAGGCCAGTTGCCTTCATTTGTGCAGAATTCAACACTGGAAGAAAACTATAAATGATGTTCCCAAGCCCCTTATTGCATATGTGATTCTCAGGTGATAGTAAATGCCTCAAAGTGTAGTCACTTTTAACACACTGGCAGATGAACCAGTCAACTTCCAAACTGGTTGGTGATCATTTTTTTAGCATAGTTCTGATGGGAGGAGATGGGAAAGTTTACAATAAAAATAGATCTTTCTTGTGCTAAGCATATTGAAAATTTCATATAGCAGCTAGAACATGCCTAGTTTTTTATTGGAAATGTCACATCTGACTTAGAGTGAGGACTACAGGGAGCAAAGATACAAATTCTATTGTTAGTGCTATTCCACTTCTTTCTATTTGGAAGGTGTTGGTGGAGCTGGCAAAGTAACAGAAGACCTGTAAGAGCTATCAAGCTTTGTATGGGCACTTTCTCAGCTCCTCATTGGAGTTTTTGAATCAGTGGTGAACTGATGGCATGATTTAAGTTTTTTCTTCCTCCTGCTACTCCCAAACTCCTAACAGCATGTTGGAAGAATCCAGTGGTCAAGGGACTGGACAATGTGTCTGTACTGTTAACACATCAAGCAGATTGTCAAGAGTAGACTCTGAGATGGCCAATCTCTTCCAGGCTACGGAGCAGGACCAGTTCAGTGTTTCCAACTGCACAGCAGGATGTTTATTGTATATTGTGTAATGTCTTATATCAGCTTAATTCTGCTTATCTGCTGCAGATGCGGATCTTCTGTCCATTTTAAAAGAGCCAGGGAGGGGTTGCTGCCAGAAGCTGTGGGAGTGCAGAGTCAGGACAAACAGCACTGGCATTTGCACAGCAAAGCAACGAGATTGCTCAGGAGCTGCTGGAATATCTTGCAGCTGGCTCAGAGACAGTGAAATACAAGTTTGCCTCACCTATTCAATGAGACTTTCAAACCTGCAGGCCTGTCCTCTATTTAGTTATGATTTTGTAAAAGGTGCTCCTGAAGGAAACTCCTAAACTGGGCAGTGTGTCTTTACACACACCCAGCGTCAGATGGACTTTGTTCTCCTGACGCAGCACGGCAGACCTGTCCTTTCAGGGATTAGTGCCTTGCCTTGGCTTCCTGGTGTAGGAATGCTGTGATCAGCACAGCTCTAACACCTAAAGGCACACTGAAAGCTGATTGCTGCAAGAGATGGTTTTGCTCCCTGCACCAGCTACCACTACAAAGGTTTCTGCTTGGCTGGCTCCCACAGCAGACTGTCACCAGCTCTGTGTTTGTGCTGGAAACTCTGGGGGGAAGGGGAGCAAATGAAATAAAAGTGACCTGTGTTGGAGCTGTAGCCTTGAATTTCTCTTTCTAGATTAGTGAAGAGACAGCTACAGATTTATGGTACAGATACTTCCATACTGCTTGGTAGTATCAGATGGAGGTGCATACTGAAAATTTAGATAGGGCTTTTGATCATATTTCAGCCTCCTGCCCCCAATTATCTCAGCTTTCTGTGCAAAAAATAAAACGGAATTTGGTGACTTAATGTGTGTGCAACTAAAGGATTGCATTTTTTTTATAAGCCTGGTTCAATTTTTAGGTTTAAATTAAAGGAATAATTTTGTGTAGGACGAAATCTTTCTTGTAATGGTACAGGAAAGGAGTAAAGAGGAGCTTCAGTTATAACTCTTTAGGTGTTCTTTGTGCCACTGAAATAATAGCAGCTTGCCTTAAATGGTCATTTCAGCTTTATCCATGAAAATTCCTGTTGTAGCCCTGCATCCAACAGTTTTTCTGGTATCTTTAAAGTAGTTTGTCTTTGAGGGAAATGAGGAAGTCTGACATTTAGCCATTGTCTTTGTGGCATGTCCAAGCTGTGGAATTTTATGTCTGGATTTTATCTTATGCAAGGATCAAGGAGTAAGAAATAGCTCTGTCATGGTCAGATGTCTTCAATTCTTTTTCTCTTGCTCTGTGAGAATATTGTACATATAACCTGACAGAAGAAGTCTGGGTGATACATCCTGTTCTTTTGCATGTCTGTCCACGGGGGTTTGATAATTAGCATTTGAGTATACCCACTGTGGTAATGAAATAGCAAGATATATGAAGTCTTAGTTTGTAATTCCAGTGTTCTAATGTGAAATCCTGTCTTACTAGCTCTGATTAGTGTTTAATAAGTTCTAACCTTGCCTTTTTTAGGATCTCTGAAAGGCAGCAGAAGAGAGTTCTGGGAGCATAACAAGGAACATGGCAACTCAAGGTATATAATGAGTTAGAATTTCTGTTAGTAGAATCTAGAAGGCTCCTTATTCCTCTCTTTTCAACTTTTCAAAGTCACTTGGATTGAATAACCTCTACTTTATTACAGTAATTAATACCTTACACTGGAAATCAAACCTTCAGACAAGTTTGTTGTAAACATTTTGGGTCCCTTAAGTACAGTCAAGTACATAATCATGGTATGTGGAAAAGGGAACCTTTAAGCAGTAGATCAGGACAGTCACAACAGCAGTGATTGCTCTGCCTGTTCATCAGGTTTACCTGTCTGCATTGGCTCAACGTAAAGCCTCAGTTTAAAATTGCTGTCTCAGTTGCAGTGCTGGGTTGTGGTGGTTGTTTATAATAGCTTATTTTAATTTAAAGTCTGTGTCATCTCTTGTAGGATTAATACATGCTGGAGTAATTGAACTAAACTTAATTGTTCACCAATGCTTTCTTACAGCTGACTTGATGGAGCTGGATATGGCAATGGAGCCAGACAGAAAAGCAGCAGTCAGTCACTGGCAGCAGCAGTCCTATCTGGACTCTGGTATCCATTCCGGTGCCACAACAACTGCTCCCTCCTTGAGTGGCAAGGGAAATCCTGAAGAGGAAGATGTGGACACAACACAAGTGCTGTACGAGTGGGAGCAGGGATTCTCTCAGTCTTTCACCCAGGAGCAAGTTGCTGGTAAGGCCTTTTCTATTGCGCTGGTTTGCTGGGACATGCAGTTTAACTATACAGAACCCTCACTACTCCCATATTGCCAATGTAGATGATGAGCTTTGTATTCCTAGTCTGAGGTAACGACCTACCTTAATTTCAGACATTGATGGCCAGTATGCAATGACCAGAGCGCAGAGGGTGCGTGCAGCTATGTTCCCTGAAACACTGGATGAAGGAATGCAAATTCCATCCACGCAGTTTGATGCAGCTCATCCAACTAACGTGCAACGCCTGGCTGAGCCATCCCAGATGTTAAAACATGCTGTTGTTAATTTGATAAACTACCAAGATGATGCTGAACTTGCAACTCGTGCAATCCCAGAACTGACCAAACTGTTGAATGACGAGGACCAGGTAAGCGTTTTTTCTTTGCCTCGGTAAAGCTTGTTTGTGGGCCACCTTCAGTGACCTCAAAACTAAAAGCTTTCTTCAAATACTTGTGCTAGGTGGTGGTGAACAAGGCTGCAGTTATGGTTCATCAGCTGTCCAAAAAGGAAGCGTCTCGCCACGCCATCATGAGATCCCCTCAGATGGTGTCCGCCATTGTCCGTACCATGCAGAACACAAACGACGTGGAGACAGCCCGCTGCACTGCAGGGACGCTACACAACCTCTCACATCACCGGGAAGGCTTGCTGGCCATCTTCAAATCAGGGGGCATCCCTGCTTTGGTTAAAATGCTTGGGTATGTGCACTGCTGAGACACTACTTGTGTTTTGCAGCTGGGTCTGCTAGGAGCAGGTACTCATGAGGATCTTCCCCTCTTTAGGTCCCCAGTGGACTCTGTGCTGTTCTATGCCATTACAACTCTTCACAATCTCCTGTTACACCAGGAAGGAGCCAAGATGGCTGTTCGCCTCGCTGGTGGGCTGCAGAAAATGGTGGCCTTGCTCAACAAGACAAATGTCAAATTCTTGGCCATCACAACAGACTGCCTTCAGATTTTAGCGTATGGCAATCAAGAAAGCAAGGTAGGTGCCTCTGGCTATTAAAGTAGTTAAAATGAACACACCTGCGATGAATGGCCTGGCAGTTCCTCTGTACTGACCTCCTTACTCTGAATCTTCAGCCACATGCTGGGCTTTTGCCAGTCAGTCCTGACCTTGCAAGAGGTGAGGGATGCAGGAATTATCTTGCAGAAATGCAGCTGTGCTTATAGAAAGACTGTAAAACGTATAGGTCACATAAGTAGATGGGAACGTTTTTCTAGGGAACTGTAACCATGAGGGATGTAAGCCAGCAACATTTACTACCTGCTGACGTGCATAGAAGTGACAGACAAATATTACCTTTGCTGCCTTTCAGCTGATTATTCTGGCAAGTGGCGGACCCCAAGCTTTAGTAAACATAATGAGGACCTATACTTATGAGAAACTATTGTGGACCACAAGTAGAGTGCTGAAGGTGTTGTCAGTCTGCTCCAGCAACAAACCTGCTATTGTTGAGGCTGGTAAGTACACTGTACCCATGCCAACTTAAAAATCTATATAGTACTTTGAGACTAGTTCATCCCACCAAGAACAGAAACTGCCAGCATCAGAAAATGAATTGGGGTTGGTCCTTAAGTCCATAACTAGTTTTAGAGGCCTTTAGTATACAGAGTATAAAAGAGTGGCTGGTTTAAGTAATTCTGCTGTGTTGTTATCTAGGGTGGTGTCAGTGGCTGAGTGTTGTCAGAATGCATCCCTTAGAATATGTGCACATTTAAAAGGCCCAGTGTCACAAAGGGAATTTCAGGGCGGTTGGTTTTTTCCTTTGTGAGGAAGGGCTAGGGCCCAGCCATATTTGCAGTATTAGTGAGAGGAAGGATCCAGAAGGTGGTGAAATTTTGCACTCAGATGTCAAAGAAGAGAAGGACCTGACTGCTCACAAGACGAGCACCAGAGTATGGTGTCAAATCTGTCCCATCTTCCAGGTGGGATGCAAGCTCTGGGGCTCCACCTCACAGACCCAAGCCAGCGTCTTGTCCAGAACTGTCTTTGGACTTTGAGAAATCTGTCAGATGCTGCAACAAAGCAGGTAAAGGGCTTTTCTGAGGGATCAAGAGCAAAAGCCAACATAGCAGAAGGGAACAGGGACTTAACTTTTTCTTCTCTCTTTTTGCAGGAGGGCATGGAGGGCCTTCTAGGAACTCTGGTTCAGCTTTTAGGATCAGACGATATTAATGTTGTGACTTGTGCCGCTGGCATCCTTTCTAACCTCACGTGCAACAATTACAAGAACAAGATGATGGTGTGCCAGGTCGGTGGCATCGAGGCTCTGGTGCGCACGGTGCTGCGGGCTGGGGACAGGGAGGACATCACAGAGCCCGCCATTTGTGCGCTCCGTCACCTCACCAGCAGGCACCAAGAAGCAGAGATGGCTCAAAATGCAGTTCGTCTCCATTACGGACTCCCAGTGGTGGTTAAACTGTTGCACCCACCCTCACACTGGCCTTTGATCAAGGTAAAGAATGATTAACAGGCACCAAGCGCTGAAACTGAAAACTGTTGCTTATTCAAATGTAACTTTAAATGTGAAAATTACTTTGCTTCCAATGCGTTGGGGAATGCAATTTGTCTGATGGAAAAGTTGCTTCAATTGAGCAACTTAGTGTTCTGTTAGAGATCTAAGGATTTGAGATGAACTGATTTAAAAGAAATCCCTAAGAGCAAGCACACCTATCATGTTCTTTGATTCCCCACCCCTTTGTTACCTGCAGGCTACTGTTGGCTTGATCCGCAACCTGGCTCTGTGTCCTGCAAACCACGCCCCGCTGCGTGAACAAGGTGCTATCCCAAGGCTAGTGCAGTTGCTGGTCAGAGCACACCAGGATACCCAGCGACGCACTTCCATGGGCGGGACACAACAGCAGTTTGTGGTAAGGGCCCCCCTGACCTTATGTCAGACTCCTCACTTGTCAGTGCACCTCAGCCCTGGAGTGCTTGGGGTGAAGATCTGTTGTCTTATTTGCTCTAATTCACATTATTCTCTGTGTGCTGATAGTTCTGTCTTGGCAGACCTGAGATTTTTCTTAAATGAATAAAAATACCAAAAACTTGGTTCTTATTTTAATAAGAACCTCCTGAGCATTTAATTCTGAATGTTGTAGCTCACAGAAATACTGGTACTGCCTACTCTGGCAAGTATTTCTCATCCTTCTCAAAAGCTGATTGCGTATTTTCAAGCTTATTGCTTATTATAGCTTATTGCGTATTTTCAAGGGTGCTTAGAGATATAAAAGTACTGAGAAGTTGTGCAGGCTCTGTGCTTGTTACCTGTTTGGGTGCCAGGTCAGTGTGACGAGATCAACCTCAATTTGATTATTTTTAAACACATTAACAAAGGGGAGGTTTGCTTAATGTGGGCAAATGAAAGCAGTATCTACTAATACAGGAGTGAATTAATTTGTGCAGAGGCAGGAAGGGACCTCTTTGTTACTGACAGCTGCTGTTTCCAGCTTAGTGACTGCCAAGCTAATCCAGGCTGTAGAAAAAGAGATGGTGTTATCAGATGTGAAGTTCATAATAAAAACCACTGTGGTGTTCCGCTGAAATGCTTCATTTACTGAATTTGGTTGGATAAACTGGCTCAACTCATAGCAGGGATGTTAACTATAAAGGCCAGCAGTTAGGGGAAGGGGCTAAGTGCAGGGGACAAGTTTGGTTGATAGTTGAAACTGCTGATTGGCTTCTTGATAGTTACTTAAGAAGAGAGCACACGGGATTTCCAGTTCAAAAAATGGCTTTTCTCTCCCTGACTAGGAGGGCGTGCGTATGGAGGAAATTGTCGAGGGCTGCACTGGAGCCCTGCACATTCTTGCACGTGATGTTCATAATCGAATCGTAATCAGGGGTCTAAATACCATTCCACTATTTGTGCAGGTAAGTAAGAGCTCAAGACAACACTATAGTACACCTTAGGAAAAGAAGTAAAATGGCTCTTGAGCTTCCTGCACAGCACTGCGAAGTCAGAGTGTGCTGAGGAGCTTGTTTCAAGCGGAAGAGCTAAAGAACCCCTCATGTTTTGGTTGCAGTTGTTGTACTCTCCCATTGAGAATATCCAGAGAGTAGCTGCTGGGGTACTGTGTGAACTGGCTCAAGACAAGGAAGCAGCTGAAGCAATCGAGGCCGAAGGTGCAACTGCTCCTTTAACAGAACTGCTTCATTCTAGGAATGAGGGTGTTGGTAAGTGACCTTCAGGCTGCTTTCACGCTCGCGTTAGAAGAGTTGATAGAAGTCTTGACCCCTGCTAAAATCACTCTTCCTTTTGGCAGCAACCTACGCAGCTGCAGTGCTGTTCAGGATGTCTGAGGACAAACCACAGGACTATAAGAAGCGACTCTCAGTTGAATTGACAAGTTCTCTGTTCCGGACCGAGCCCATGGCTTGGAATGAGGTGAGTGCTGACTTCTGTGTTAACAGCTCCCTGGGGAGATCTCACTTCTCTGTCTTCCCTCCTTCCACTAGGGAAGTGTAGGTGCCATCAGTGCTACAGGCCCAGCTTTACACAGCCGTGTGGCTGTACCTTCTTTACTCTCTCTCTGTGTTCAGGTGCAGTGAAACTGTAGTAAGCAGCCTTCAAGCTGCTTCTTCCCTTCCAGACAGGAAGAGTCCATTGTCTGCTGCTCCTGAAGTGTAAAATTCTTGTTGTGTTTGCTAGAATGCAAAGCTGTATACAAGAACTTTGTACTTCTCTATGTTGCTTGTCAAAACCTAATGAACTCTGGATGCAAAAATAGAAACCTGAGTGATATGAAGGCAGCGTAAATATAAAACATACCCTGTGAGGCTTCTATCAAGCCAACAATGTAGGATTAGTAACCTTGGGGTGGCAATGCAACTTGTCCTGAGAACTGAGATTTCAGACTTGAATACGTTGGCAGGCCAGTTATCACACATTGCCTTTTTCATGTTTAAAGGATCACACAGTGAATTGAGACTGAAAACTATCTGTGGGCGTGGGATACAGGGAAAGCTTCACTAATTGTCTTCCTACAAATTCTTTAGAATCAGGAACCTAGCTTGTCTTATCATGTATGTATCTGCTATATAAGGGGCTGTAGCCCTTGATTTGTACTATTTCAGTGCTTATTTTTCTGTTTTCCTAAAATCTGTATCTACCACAAGAATGTGGTGAAAAAAGGCTAAAATGGAATATCTCTTTGAGAATGGACTTAGGCAATTATGCTGCAGTCAGGCAATTACTTCTGTAATTGAACAAATGGGAGAAGTTCTTTCAGAATTCTTAAAAGCTCTGTTTCTGGTTTGGGAATATCTGATTTCCAGGATCTGGGCAGGTGTACCTGAGGAATGTTCCCAGACCTACCCCATCTTTTTCATTCCCAAACAGAACCCTCCTTCCAGTGATCTAGGATTCCTACACCTAGATCTGGCTATCACAGGTTGGATGGAGGTGCTTAGCTAAAAAGGCGTTTCATGTTGACAGCCGTGTTGCAGTGCTCACTGCAGAGGAATTGTTCAAAGGGATTTGGGGCAAGCTTCACAACTTTTTAAACTCAGAATTACCAGTGCTGGCTGAAAGACCTGCTGTTACAACTGTTTTGTAATTTTTTGTGTACGTGTAGACAGCGGATCTCGGACTGGATATTGGTGCCCAGGGAGAACCTCTTGGATACCGCCCAGATGGTACGTCTCTCCTGTTCCCCTTGACCAAACTTTCAGTTGGATGAAGTCGAGTCATAGATTTTAAAGGAGAACTGCAAATGAGTGAAGAGTGAATTTACTCTTCAGCAAGGTGTTGCAAACTGCCAGTTCAAATAACCAGTTTCTGCAGCACCACTGGCAGCGCTGAAATGGGAGCTGTGTGAACGTGCAAAACCAGTGTCTCTTGTCTGAGTCCTGTGGGAACACCTCCCGCTGAGCTCTTGTTTCCAGAAATCTTTCACATTCTTTACATATGGACTTGACAATTCCAATAGCGCAGTTTTTCTTTAAAACAACAAAGCTGGTATTGAATGCATTAGTCTGTAAGTGTCCATAGATTTAAACGAAAGCGTATCCCTAAGGATTCTGAGCTATTTTTGACTAGTCTTTCAGAAGCAAGGCTACAGTCTTGGAGCCTGGTTTTACTGCAGTATTGTTGAATTTTAGTACTGTTGATTGTGCAGACTAATGGCTTGGCTGGAATCTGCTCGTGCTTCTGACTGCAGTGTGCTTTGTCTGCAGAATCCCACTGGAAGGCTGTTCCGAACAATGGAATAGCCATTAAGGGCAGGCAGATTGTGTTGAACTTGGCTGAACTAGAAAACAATTAGATGGCTACACGGTCTCCTCACACACTGATACTTGCAGCTTCTGATGCATCTAACATCTGTTAACATTATGCTTTTTTTCCCTCTGCCACCTTTAACTTTCTTAGATCCTAGCTACCGTTCTTTCCACTCTGGCGGATACGGTCAGGATGCCTTGGGTATGGACCCTATGATGGAACATGAAATGGGTGGCCACCACCCTGGTGCTGACTACCCAGTTGATGGTCTGCCAGATCTTGGCCATGCCCAGGACCTTATGGATGGGCTGCCTCCAGGTGACAGTAATCAGTTGGCCTGGTTCGATACTGACCTGTAAATCATCCTTTAGGTAAGAAGCTCCAACCTTGAATTTAAAAACAAAACAAAAAGAGAAAAGCAGCTGACTGGACTGAGGACTTGGTTGGCAGGGAGGGATTGGCTCGATTGGGTCCCAGTGTGCCAGAATAATGAATAAATGCTCTGGAAACACACAATCAGCACACTCCAAACTGACTTCTGCCGTGAAGTGTGGAAGTAATTAACTGTAATGTCTTGTGCACCAGCTTCATGCAGTCTCTCTGTGTTACAACAGCCCCTTACAACTCGGGGACACTGACATCTGTGTTTTTTCTCTTTGCAGCTGTATCATCTGAGTGAACTTGCATTGATTGGCCTGTAGAGTTGCTGAGAGGGCTCGAGGGGTGGGCTAGTATCTCAGAAAGTGCCTGACACACTAACCAAGCTGAGTTTCCTATGGGAACAATTGAAGTAAACTTTTTGTTCTGGTCCTTTTTGGTCGAGGAGTAATAATACAAATGGATTTTCGGAGTGATTCAAGAAACAAAGAATGCACAAGAATGAATTGCAAGATGGAATTTATCAAACCCTAGCCTTGCTTGTTAAAAATTTATTATTTTTTTTAAATCTCTGTAATGGTACTGACCTTGCTTGCTTTGGAAGTAGCCTTTCTTTTTGCAGTAATTGTTGTTAGTTTTTTTTAAAGTCTCTCGTAGTATTAAGTTATAGTGAATATGCTACAGCAGTTTCTAATTTTTAAGGATTGAGTAAAGGTGTAGAACACTAATTCATAATCGCTCTAACTGTATTCTGAATAAAGTGTAACATTGTGTAGCCTTTTTGTATAAAAAACTAGACAAATAGAAATGGTCCAATTAGTTTCCTTTTTAATATGCTTAAAATAAGCAGGTGGATCTATTTCATGTTTTTGATCAAAAACTTTATCTGGGATATGTCTGGGTAGGGGCCAGTAAGAACTGTTTATTTGGAACCTTGTATTGGACAGTTTACCAGTTGCCTTTTATCCCAAAGTTATTGTAGCCTGCTGTGATACAGATGCTTCATGAGAAAAATGCAGTTATAAAATGGTCAAAATTAAAGTAAACTTTTAATTCACTCTGTGTCAAATTATTTCAGATCACAAAGCACATGTGTTAACAAGTCTCCTGAAAAAGGTCCTGGAATGGCACAACCACTTCAGTGGAGAGAGCCAAGAATAATTTACCTCTTTCATCCCACTCTGGAATAGTTAACCTTTACAGCCTGGAGGTTTCCTCCTGCAGCCCTCTGAGGCACCAGCCTTCCCCTGCTTTGCTTTGGCAGATGCCTCAGCTGGGGGGGGTTGAGCCAGATGTGAGGCAACTCCACTTTGTGCCTGGCCTGCCAGCCCCCCATCACTTCTGGGCTTCAAAAGGTGAGAACAGCATCTTGCCTCAGTTCCCTTCAGCTGTGTGCTGTCACTGAGAGGCAGCTGAAGCTCCTGAGCCCACAAGCTCTCAGCTGGTTCAGTGGCTCAGACCCAATTTCAGGCGTCCCCAGAGTTCAGTTACTGCAGGAGCCAGGACCTGTGTGTAACTCACTGCCCCTGAGGCAGCACCTGTGTGGCTGGAAGGGGAAGGGGTTCTGAAAGTGCCAGCTCAGCCCAGCCTGCACATCTGCACCGTGCAGCTGGCACCAGCTCAGTGGGAGCAAACACTCCTGGGCACCTGCACTGCAGGCAGCAATTTGCCGGCAGGAGATCAGAGCAGCCCGTGGCTGCAGAGGCTCGTGGCTCAAGGTGCTGAGAGCTGAAGGGAACCACACCAGCCTGCTCCCCTTGCTGCTGCAGGGGGAAGTCTCAGCCAGGAATTCAGCTTTGTTCCTCTCAGCCACACTCGGCTCCACGACCCTCACAGTAAAACACTACACCACGTAATAGCCAGCACTTAACCCTTCGCCGGTTTGAGTGACTCCAGCTCTTAAGCTATGAAAGAGAGTGATATCTGAAGTAATGTAAAAAAATCCCTGTAGAACACGCAAGGGCTGTTTGCTTACCTCCACCTGCTCTGGGTGAGGGGGCTGTGTGAGAGCAGGGGTGTAGCAGCAGCTCTCAATAGGCACCGGGGTGTGGTAGGTGCAGCAGGAACGTGGAGTTGCTACACTGCCAGACGTTAAGGAGGAAGTGGTCTCCACAACACAGGTGGAGAATTTCCTTCTTCACACACGGTGGGATCTGCAAGATCTAGAGGACCCTTTCTAGGGTACCAACTTTTACTTGGGGAGATGACAAACTGCTGGGGTCATTGCCACACCTGTGAGCTCCAGCCAGGAGTGTTGGCACCTGAGAACGATGCTCCACCCGTGCAGCTTGAGCTGTGCAGTGCTACAAAACAGAGGGGCACACAAAAAATGCCCAGGTGCCTGAGCAGAAGCCTGGGTAGTCTGTGTCATCCCTACATGCTACATATACACAGCCACTGTGTCATCACAGGGATTGGGTCTGGTTGCTCGAGGTAAAGAATATTCTGTCTTGATAAAAAGGTATTTTCTAGAGCCAGTCACAAGCATGAGGTGACCCCTTACAATGAACAGCCAAGGCAGTTACCTGGTCCAAAAGATAAATGAGCATTTCTAACAGCAACTCAAAATAGTGAAACACTTTATATATTGTTAAATAACTGTACTATTTATTTAACTTACACTTTCAAACTGTCCATTGAATACTTGAGCTACATCATGGAACGCCAGCAAGATAAAGTAGTAACCAAGAATTCATCCTTACAAGGATTTAAAAAACAAACCATCCCCCGCAAACCAGCTTCCCTCCCTTCTGAACCAGCCCGAATTCATGCATATGCTACAGCCCAGCTTGCTAAATTGGTTACATTTGCTCAGCTCATTTGAGGGTGCTCCTGCAGGACTGAGGTGCTGAGCGGGGTACAAAACCTGTGTGTTCCAGAAGCCGGTCAAAAACAGTTCACTTGGGAGTCTTAATATTTTCATGACCCACCGTTCTCAGAATTTCAAATGCCAAGGAAGCAACAGCAATGTCAGCATGAGAGCTAGGAATTAAAAACAGTAACATCTATTAGATATCCTCAAGGAAAAAAATGTTTTGTTCAAATTCCACATTTGCCTTTATCTATGCTGGAAATTTTTGAACAGCCATTAACTGCACTCTCTTCCCCCTTTTCTGTGAAGCAGAAACATGGAACCAGTGCTTCTGCCCTGTAGCAAAACCTGTGTAGAAATGAACCTCAGCTCACATTCCCAGTAACTGCTACCTCACTCAACCTCCTCTGTAAAAAAAAGCAGATAGAGTTTATCATACACCCCATGAATACACACACACACACACTTCCAGCTTGACAGAAAGATGTGTTTTTGCACACACAGCCCTCTGCCTGCAGCGGTGCTCTGCACAGGTAGGCACCTCCACTCCAGGTGTTGCTCACCTCTTGCAAGGAGGAGTGATGGCCCCTCCAACCACAGCACTGTAGTGGGGCCCTTTGCTTCCTCACCTAAGGTTTTATTATAGGTATTTTGCCTAATTTTTCCTTCTGGGAACACATATTTTTTTCTGGCTTTGGAACAGAGACTCTAAACATTATGGGTAGTCCACAGAATCAAGGCTTTTTTGGTTTTTTGCAGACTCCCATCCCTCATCTCTAGCTTAGAAAAGACACCAGCAGATCAATCTGCAGCTGCCTTGGTTGCTGCTAATGACAATACCTACTGATACTCCACACTTTGGGGAATGCAGAGCTAGCCAGGAAATCCAAATGATCAGTCCACACCATGTACACTATGTCTTAAAAACCAGCAGTTTAAAAATTCATTTATCTGAAACAAATTCATCTTAGCACTGAGAAATAAATAAATGGCTACAATCCACACGTTTTAAAGCGTTGATTCGATTCCAGGTGGTTACCTAGCAAAATGGGTTGGTCATATCACTCGTAAAACTGCCTCTTCCAACTAGCTCAGGAAGCATCACAGAGAGAGAGTTTGGCAATCCATGGCTGCTACATGGCAGCAGGGGAGCACCAAAAGCAGCTTTCAGTCGGAATAATGCCCTTGACACGTGACTGCTTGGCTGGAATTCCCCTTCTGATACACAGGAAGAGTGAGAGATTAGAAACCTGTCTGTAAGAAATGAGCAAAACAAAAACCCTACTCAATCAATTCAACCCAAGCAGTATGTGGGAGGAAGGGCCTGGGAGCTTAGACCACTCAGAGGATGGCTTAGATCCAGGATCTTGGCTGTAGCCTTCTCTAAAACGTTTCCAATTCTGCATGAGATACAGAGAGGCTCCTTACCTGGTTCAAAGCACAGGTGAGGAGACCAAGTTTATTAGGCCACAAGGAATATTCTGGGAAAGGTGCCAGATAAGGAAATCTGAGGAGAAGGCAGAATATCCATACCTTCCATAAACAAATGGCCATTCAGCTAAGTCTGATACAGCTTCCTAACTCCAGGCTTCTCCTGCCTGCCTGTTGCCAATTTATCCATGTCTGAGTCTATTACAGCCCCAAGACCCAGGCTGAATCCCTCTCAATCTCCTCTGAAGGCAAATGGATAGGGACATGTGTTACCTAAAGAGGGGGAGAATGGGAAATGAAACCCTGAATTCTCAGGGGCTCCCTTGTTGCTGTTGCAGTGCAGGAGCTTGGCACAGCAGAGGAACTCGACTCACCTTAATGTATCAGAACACTCATCAATGGCATCAGCCAGAACTTGATCTAGTGGGTATCTTGTATTAAATAAGAGTGAGTGCTCTTTTTCTGGGCTCTGTCCCGTGTGTTTTTCTTCATCCAGAAATGTATATAGACTATAACAGACTATTGAGGAAGACAGAAAAGAGGACTCAAAGACAGCAACTCGGCTGTCTGGTGCATCTAATGCTGAAATGCTACAGAGTGAAAGCTGATTCTAACAGAAAAAAGCCCCATCTTGCCCCACTCTCACCTTCAGTGGTGGTGCCTGTGTCTCCCTTAGGGAGAGCTGACATTTTATTTCAGTGAGATAATTCAATGTGTCATACAAAACCCTGTGAGTCAGCAGGCGAGGGTGTGAGAGGGATGCTGATTGCTCTCAACAGGTTTGGTTAGTTCTTGGTGTGCATCTCCTTACACTCACCACATCCCAGCATTTCCTCTCCACATCTACCCACACTCCTCCTTCCTTCCAACACAGGGCACACACTGCCATAATGTCAAGGAGCCAATTTCCCCGAAAATCTGCATTTAGGAGCACAAAGAGCACTGAAAATATTATCTTAGTGTTTCAAAAACTGACCTATGAACTACAATTTCTCTATGAATTTTAGTTCAACCAGGAGTGAAATGAAGCCTAACAGCCCACAGCAGAAGTGTAAAATTTGAGAGGCAGAGAACAGAGATGTGTAAGGGGGATTAGATAAGGGAAAGTCTATGGGAGATGAGCTAAGGTTTGGCCAACTTCTTGGGACTAGCATCTCTGTTCTTGCAGAGAAGGCCATGGCATTCCCCTGAGTCTCGTGCCTTCTGGAGAAGCCACAGGTATTCTTAAACAAAAGCAGTTCTGTTCTTCAGCTGCACGGTTCAAAGGAATCAGCTTGCAAGTGCACCAGCCTCAGCTGCCTTAACACAGGGCACAAACGTCACATTGTGAATCCAGCTCACTCTGCCAAGAACCACTGACAGGTATTCGGTAGAGAGACCAAGTGTTTGGAATAAAATGATAAATTAAAACCAAAAAGACACAGAACTTCCCCCCACACACACAGAGCTGGGCTGTGCCGCAGCTGGGATCAAAGAGCGCCACGGGCTCTGAAAGGGAGGACTTGGGAGGAGAGCAGTGCAGGGAGGAGGGCCAGGGACAGAAACCTGAGAAGATGCTACTGCACAGAATTACGGAAGACCATTGCAGACAAAAGAGGAGGCGAGTGCTCTCAGTCCTGGAAATTCCTGGAAGCCTGAGGGAACTCACCTGGCAGTTTGGGCCAGGCTCTCTAGAGCCTGGATAAGAGTACCACCATCATTTTTCAGGCTCTCTGAGTGCTTCTTGTTTGAAGTCACCTGGAACAAAAAGAAAGAACCATTATCAAAGGCTTAGCAAAAGATTCTTCTCTGTCATATATGTGGGACAGGAGAGAGGGAAACAAGTTACAGCATTTATTACAATTGTCAATGGAATGTGACATTGAAAAGACTCAAGAGAAAGTCCCTTTCATTGAACAGGACTGAATTTTAGGCAGAGACCATCTAAAATACCTTGGCTTAATCAACAATATTCACCCCCATTCTGAGTCCCTGAATGTGTGCAAATTCACTTATCACAGTCTGCCAATCCTGATTTCATCCTTACTATCAATGCAAATACAAACCCCGCTTAGTCTGAATCCCAGGCATATCTTGGGGAGGCAGTGATTTTAATTTCTCACTTCAGGGAAAAAGCAACCAAGCTTCTACCAGCCTTCAGATCAGGATGTGTGGGGTTTCTCTGAGAGGAGCCAGGTTAAAATCCCTGCAAAGTTACCAATTGCATATGGAAATTTTCTTTCCCCTCATCAGTCATGAGGAATGTTACCTGCACAGGACTGTCACCCACAGAGCAGGGGGCTGAGTGACCAAAGCTGTATGCCCTTCTGTGACAAATGAATCCTGATCATGGCTGATTTTGCTGCTGGTGTGGTTTATTATACTAATCTGCAATGACTGGTTTATTGTTTCTCCAGCCTTAAGTAGTACAACTACACAGCTCTGAACAGCCGCACATTTCCTAACAATTAAGTAGGTGAATGGGAAGGTCATGGGGAATGCAACAAGAGGCCGCACGCACCGTAGCTCAAACAGACACTGGAAACTTGGCAGCTTGCTGAAGAAGCTCTTGTATCTCAAAAAATTACTAAAAAAACTCCCGTTTGCATGTCAGTTCCTGTTTGCAAAGGTAAATAAATCTTGGCTGAAGAGAAAGGAAGAGGGGAGGACCAGAGCAGCTGATTATTTTGATACCGGAGGAGTTAACGCTTGAAAGGATGACTTCTAATCCCAGACTCTGGCAAGGACTTGGAAGCTTTAGCGTGCTGTGGCTGGCCCTATTTACCATTGATCTAGCATCTGGGCAATACACCTTCACATCCCCCTCTTAAATCACAGCAGAAGCTGTATTTACAGCTGCCATCCCAACATAATTTATCAGCAGTGATTCTGCAGCAACAGTGTCACTACATCTATAATCATAACATCCTGTAGTTTAGCAGTTACAGGGAACAGGGACCTGCCTGAAGTAAAATCAAGCATATTCTGTGTGTTTGAAAAAAAAGTCATGCCATTACCTAAGTACAAGTCTTTGGTAAATTGTGATTACAGATCATTAAGCCTTTTTTATCTCTTGAGGTTTATATCTGACTCTCAGTTTATATTATTTCACAAATCAACTCTGTTACCCACAAAACACAGAAAATGCTTTGTATTCTGGGTTCTGAACATGAGAACCTTTACACACATAATAGGAACAAGGAACATAATAGGGAGAGTACTTTCACCACAAGACATGGCTTTCTGTTCTTAAAGAGTGCTCATGCCTGTACCAAACATTTCCCCACAATTCCTGCAGCTCACCAGCCACTGCCACATTCTTTGCACTTGCCATATTCACGTCCCTTGTTCATCCTGCATATTTTTAAAAGCCAAGAGGTCACAGGGAAAGGAAGGTCACTGGGACTGAATCATGCTCCATAAAACTACAGGGTCATATAAAGTTTATAGATATCGTTCATTCTACTACACCCTAACTTTTGGGTGCTGACATCTCTATAACCCTCACAGTCTCTTCACAAAATAGCCAATGGCATCATACATAGAACATTCAAAATATGCTCAACTATAAAATCTGGTATGAAGAAAAAGGTTTAATTCTAAAATTGTCTATTTCAAACAATAACTTAGTCCAATTGAGTCACAGAGTCTGACTATAAGCCTTCCCATGTTGCAGCATGCCTTGCCTCACTATTATGAACACATTTCTGTGCACACAATGTATTTGAGTGGAAAGGATTAAAATGGCTTTATATGCACAGAAATGGTAACAGACAGAAACAGAAAGACCCATGAGATCATCTACACCACCTCCCTGTTAGACTTCACTGTTCAGAGCAGCTTTCTGCCACAAGCAATGGGTTCCCAAGGTATCCATCCACAGAGGCTACTAATGCTTCAATAAAGATCCTTTCAGCAGTAAAAGTGGCATCCCAAGGAGGAAAAGGATCAGCATGAGCTGCCTCCAGTCCATTTAAATTAACTCTAACTCAAATTTAGAACACATTTTCTTGAGAGCATCAACTACCAGCTTCACACAAGCCAAGGGGTGTTGGTGAAGAACCAACCTGTCCAGTTGGCAGTACCACCTATGCCCACAGAATCCTTGTCCACACCAAACAGGGCTGCACACACTGACCCAGGCAGCTGGGGCTTCCCCAGCCATTCTTCAGCACCAGTGTCCAGAAAAATGCTTCCTACCCACCACCAGGCAGCCACGGCATGGGCCTGAGAGGGGAGCAGCTCTGTGGTGGCAGGAAAACTGCAGGTTGAATGCAGGGTGAGCTGCCAGCACCCAACTCAGCCACAGCTGCCTGTGGTTTTTGTCAGTACTGCCATGTTCTCACTGGTCTGATCGCTGGCATTTATTTGCCCTTTATCTCAGCCTGAGTAGTAGATCTGTTTGCTCCCTGAGCAATTGGAAGGTCTCTTGCATACAACAGATTACATCCTGCTTCACGTGAGCTCCTGAGAAATATTAGCTGAACCACTGTTTACTTTCAAGATGAAAATTTACCCAAGATTCTTATTTAAAAAGTGATCCATTTTCATCTTCCTTTAGTTCCATAGATTATCATAAATTATGATAGGACATAAAACCACGATTCACCAATATTTGAGAATTTAATGTATTTTTCACTTTATCTTCTTCTTTTACCCAGCATTGTTGCGCCTTTTATCCACACCAGTTCTAATTCTCATTCCCTTGGAATTTTAACAACTAGTTTAATGATCTCTTTTAATATTGTTGTTTGTTAGGGCTGGCTGCAACACAGATTCAATGACATAATCAATAGCTATTTCTTTAATTAAAAATGTAATTAAATCTCAGTTTAGTTGTACACTCACTGCAATTTAGCAAGAACTTCAAAATTACTTTTCTTTCTTAAGCCCACAACCATTCAGCAGCTTTCCTCTCTTCAATCCTATGAAACAAGGAGCCATAAGGAATACCATAGCTGATACATAAAGATTGGTATTTCCTAAAATTCAGGAAACCTGTTCAGGTATTATGGTGCTGCTAAAGATGAGTGCAGGAAAAGATATAAAACATCCATTGGAATACCAACTTCACCAAAAAATTGAGGAGTTTTGCACTCTTGCTCTAAGGGATTTTTGCAATTCAGATTCCAAGAAAGCATAGAAACTTAAGGGACAATTACTTCTCTTAGGGTTGGTTCCATAATACTGAACTGCTTTCTCTGATTAGTTGTAACTCACAATTTACAACAGAGATAAACAACCCAGGCAATAAACCACTCTCTCACCCTTTTTAAGAGAAAGAAATTCTCCTTCTTTGTTCAGGTTTCAAGGAAACCATGAGGTTGATGTCTGTGAAGCAAACTGGGAAATAATGCAAAAATAAGAAGTTTTTTATGTGAAGCTCTTCTTGGTTGAAGAAAGGTCTTGGGAGCATATTCAGCTGCCTCTTCAAGTAGCATCTTCTTAAATAAACAACTGCTGGAGTTGTTTACCATTTGCACCCTCAACAGGTGCTTTTCTAGAAGCTAGCACTATGCCTGCATACACAGATACAAGCAAGGCACCTCAAAATGTACCTCTTTCTCACAAACGGGTTTTTTCTCTTTCCCAAGCACATACGTTTTAACCTCATCAAGTGATGCTTCCTTACTTTTTCACCAAAGTTTAATATAATTGAGCTGATCACCTTTGCAGGTACTCAGTTTTTGCTCAACTTCACTGGCACAGGCTGAGAGCAGCCACTTGGGTAAGGCAGGAGCTGTTGTGGGTTGGTTTATCAGAACCACCAGGTACTCATAGGTCCAATGTCAGCATCACTTGAACATTGACACATGCTGTGAATAAAGCAATGCTTATCCCTTGTTGGAAGTTTTGTGTGAATGAAACTTTTATCTTCAGCTAATAATGCAGTAAAAACAATCAGCAATATATTTTTTCTGTGAACTAACTGGGACCCTATGTGGGACATGAAATGTAATTTTAAAAATTACGTTTCCAGACTAAAAAACATTAGAGAATTAAGCACACTCCTATTACCCTCTACATACTATTTCAAATAATGTCTTCATAGTAAGTGCTCTTTCTGCAATTTTAAATATGCATCTCACACTTCTCATTTCTTCTTCCATCTTTGACTGGCTGGAAGGCACTGTCAATAGGATACAGAGCCTTTCATCCCCAACCAGGGCTGCTGTTTCAAATGTCTTGCAGGCTGGTGATGACTAAAAGTTGATGGCTATTCACAGCTGCTTAGTGTGAACTTATTCCCATTTTATAAGGAACAAATATCGCGACATATAGTGGTGTTAAAAACATTGCTGATGTGACAGCCCAGCAAATAAGTCAATGGAATAGTAACTTCAGAAATGAGGCACAACGCCTGGGCTGGAGGGGAAAACCTTCCAGTGTTGTGACCCATCTTATGCCTATCCCAGGACATTTAATGGTACTTTTCCTCCTGTCAGGGCTGAACTACTCACACGCACTGCATTAATCAAATAATCATGTCACTTGGTTTGTCATTCACAACTCATGATAACGTGGCCAGAAATATGCAGCCATTCCTTCTCAATGGAGGGGCACAATAACCAAACAAATACTGCAACCAGGGACTCCTTCAGGTGAACTAAAACTAACGGATCCATTGGCTGTGGACTTACTAAATATAAGCATTTATTTCATTATAAATTGCTCTCCAAACATACATACGAAGTTGGCAGTGCCCAGAGGAAGTATAATAAATGATATCATCACTTCCTATGACGGATCAAGTGGATCTGTCACTTCTGTAGGCCTGCATGCTTACTCTTACAAAGTAGCCCTATCTTTGTGTAACAAAGGGCCAGACCCACTAAACCATTTGAAGCCCATAAAGTAGAGGTTGTGATGATTACATTTAATTGTCAGTCCCCAGAGAGGAATCCCAAGCAGGGACCCAGATACCTGCACAGAGCATGGGGAGGGCACTGCTGTCGAAGGGCATGGAAACCTCCTGCTGAGAATGAAGTTACCCAAATTCGCTCCCCTCTGGAGCTCAGGTTGCTAACACACAAATGACAGCTCATGGTTCAGATAGCAGAGACCACAGTGCCTTTTCTCAGTGCCCCCACAGCAGGCTACGGGCTCCCAGGCTCTCCCAAAGTCCTCTCCTCTAGGCAAGTGAAGGTGATATTTTCGTTGCTGCAGCAGTTTCCACTGGATGGGGAAAGGCAGGGAAGTTTGGATGATTCCCACACAGGGACTGAATAACATGGGGACTTGGCAGGGAGTCAGCAGGCAGCATGGCTTTCCAAGTTGGAGAAGTTAAACACAAACTTCCATTTACCAGGGAACCACTTTAACTATTAGGACAATTTTATATCTGTGGCAGAATTTTTTTTAAACATAAAAGCAAAACAACTAAAACCAGCAACAAAAATCCCAGATACATACAGTGGTCTTCTGTGAAGTGTTCAATCTGCCACTGGTTAGATGTGCTCTCAGCAGGTCTGTGGGATAGGACCCTTGAAAGCACCAAGCCAATTTACAGGTTGCTTAATGAAAATTAATGGTAACTCTTTCCAGGCTATGCTGGTGTAGCAGAGGAGCATCTGAGGGCAGTGTGCTCTCAGGGACATCGTATGCTCACTAGGAAGGCCACAAGTTATTTTGCTTTCCAAAATGTATGAGAGCACATTCTAAAAGGATAAAAACTTTCCTAGCATTGTCTCCTTGCTAATTCTTCTCTCTACACATGGTTCAGCTGGAGAGACACACAGAATGTGTGTGTGGGAAGGACAAATCAAGTCGGACAAGTTATATTTATGTTACTAATTGCCAAGTCATTTGAACAGGTCTGAGCAATGCTGCTGGACTATAAAAACAAGAAATGAAAGTTACAAAAGCATGAATGTTCCAGGTGTGCTTTGGCAAGCCTATTGCAGTCAGGGATTGCAGACACACAATTACAAAGACTTTGTGCCTTCAGATCCTGCAAATACATGTGAAAACAAGCAGGTATCTGTGACTTAAAAAAACCCCCACACTACATCAGACAGCTCAAAAATCTTTTCTTTTTCCCTCTTTATGGATAAAATTCTTGTTCCATTGAAGTCAGCAAACTCCTTTTGATTTTGATAAGGCCAAGATTTCACTCAATGAGTTTTATTTTCTTACATGTGTGGGGAGGCTTATTCTAAGTTCAAAGCAATTCCTACCGGTAACTTGGAACCATCCCAGTTTCCTGGCAGTCTGAAAGCCACACTGTCTTGAGGGCTATTCACAGAGAGACAAGGAATGTCTCCCACATGATATATAATTGTTAATTGATTTTGGATGTTTCTTGACACCTTCCACTTTGAGGCTATTCTCTGCCCTTCAGCATAAACATTTTGCATACAGAGGCATGCTCTCTGTTGTAAAACTGTAAAATTACCAACTCTAAGGGGCATTGTCTGAACATAAGTGAAGATTCATAAAATCACAGGGTATTGAACAGAAGACTCTGTCTTGTTTGATTTTTTTAAGTTTGGTTTTATTGCAAGTGGTGTTCTCAGCTTGCTTTCAGGAATTTAGGATGTCTCTACAATCCGGAAAATATCCATTATTGTAGTTTCCACCCTCTGTAGTAAGTGAGTTTAAAATATTTGACTTAACAGAACTGCATGGGGCAGCCTCTTTGCAATCACTGTATAACCAGCTGACCACAACAACTTCATTAGCAAAAGCAAATGGCAGTTCTGTCTGGCAAAACATGGCTCAAAGGTGCTACAGGAGACTTCCACATAGGGTTACAGTGTTGACAAGCCATGCATGCTCATCAGCCAGCCCAACATCTGCATGACATTGAAAATAACCACTTGCCATCCTGTTGCTGGTGATCTCATCTGCAAACACAGGTTCATCTGTCACCTGCATGCCAAAAACTCCCTGAGGTACCACTTCAGACCAGTTTTGCTCTGTCCAAACAATGATCCTAGCTAGCCTCCAACATCAGCTTTAGCAAAACTGGGCCACATACTAAGCTTACACAAAACTTGCAAGCCCTTGATCCCTCTTCCCACAGCTGCCTGTCCTCACCTTGCTGGATCTGGTGAGACCACCACCTCCCACATACACCTCACCCTGGTGGTCTCTTGTGACTTCCTCCTTACAAAAGGAACAGGGAAATTCACTGGAATAATTTTTTATTACCACAGTTCAGATCCTACATTTACGTTCCTTTAGGAGCTCTTAGAGAGGCTTCTGGTTATCTTGGAGCAAAAAAACCTAGAAGCAGTTATGAACAAACATTAAAATAACACTGAGATTCACTGCACATCTACATTTCTCCTCAAGTTCATCACTCTCTAAATCTCTCATATTTAAATATCCTTCATACTCTCTCTCTTAATCACTTTCTCCTAAAATAGCTTCTGACAAGTAACTCCCAACACTTCTTTAACGTTGATTCCCATCACTTTTTCCAGTGATGCTGTCTTTCATGGCCTAATAATTCAATTTGTGAATAAGATCCTTGAATTTCAACATCTGTCACCCCTTATGTCTCCCTGTAAAACCACAAAATAGCCTAACTGCAAAGATTTTTTGGAGTTATATCAAACTTTCGTTGATATGCTCCATGGGTTAGGGATGGCCTTCTTTTCTTTTCATGTACATGTTCTTTCCATGTTCACCTAGTACAGCTGAACCTAGACCTTTCACTGACATAGTTGTGTGCATGCAAACTTTCACTTTTGCTTTAGCAAACTGCCTTATCTCAACCTACAAATTGTTTTCCATCTTATTTTCTCTCCCCTGTCCAGCTGGAAAGGGAAGTGATAGAGCAGCACGGTGGGCACCAGGCACCCATCCAAGGTCAACCCATGACACATGCTATGACAATTCAAATAATTTCAGGCATTTACACCCTTGTAAGGGTAAGAATCTTTACCACAGATGACTCATCTTCTCACTATTAGGAAAGCCAGTGACACCCAGAACATATTAGAAAGTGCTGACCTTTAAATGGCAATTACCATACAGGAGAAGTAAGCAAGCAACCAAGCAATTACCAGTTTAATAAATGCTGTTATGTCTAAGGACACAAACCCTTGAGCAGCCAGGCAGCGATGCTTAGGTGAACTGGTCAAACCCCTAGGAACTGCCAAGAAGTTGCAGTTTACTGAGGAATTTGAGGTTTAATGCATACAGCCTCCAAAATATGAAACCTACAACCTGATGTTTTCCTTGTCCTGCTTTAAAATGCTCCTCACAAAGATAAAAGATCACTATGCCTTGATGAAGGCAGAGTATGTGAACAGGTGCTATCCAAGCTGTCCTCATACAGATCCATTGGTGCAATTCAAGTCTGATCTAGCATGCAAAATCCCTAACTGTCCCAGAGCAGAACCTTTATATAGCACTGATCAACTTCCATGGAGCATGAAACAAAACTAGAAGGCTCACACTCACATTGGCCATAAGCTGGACTTGAACACAAGACCCCAACAATTACAAATCTCTACAACTTGGCTTAATGAGTTAGATTTACTATTCCAAGAAAAGCATTAATATGATGAGTTAAATTAAGAACTAACACAGATTATGAAAAGAACATTCATAAATAATAAAAAGAGTAGCAAAATCTTGTTAGAAAAATCATCATGAACTATGATTTTGCGCTATATATTAAAGCATCAAACATTAGCTCCTTTGTAGCCCCTATAGACTTGATTTCCAGGGACACACAAAACCCAGACACCTTGAGGTTTTCCTTAAGTACCAAACATGGATAGTCTTGCATATGCTGGAGAAAACCAAAAAACCTCAACACTCCCCTCACCACAAATCCAGGAAAATGCTCTGAAGATTTTTGTTATTGGGGAGAAAAGGATCAGCACATTTATTCTTAATGTAAAATGCAACTAGGAATGTAAATGGCTGAACAGGGATATAAGTCTATAAAACACTAATTTCTGAGGAAATTATGCTTTATGTAATGGTTCAATTTCCATAAAATTGCAAAAACTGTCATAAAACCAAATGGACTTCTGAATTTGATGCTTGCTTATTGTC
Organism: Climacteris rufus; assembly: GCA_013398175.1. Taxonomy (NCBI): domain Eukaryota; kingdom Metazoa; phylum Chordata; class Aves; order Passeriformes; family Climacteridae; genus Climacteris; species Climacteris rufus. The sequence continues at coordinate 91,150 of VZRZ01000225.1, read as the reverse complement.
ATGTGACAGATGGCTCTGGCTGCCTGGCAGAGAGCAAAGAGCTACCTCACTGGTCCTCAATGACCTCGGAGAGAATCTTTTTGGTCTGCTTTTATTTAACAAGTCCAGTTGCACTTATTTATCTTTACAGCAGCAAGTCAGTCATCCATGTGTAATTACACAGAGGAGGTCAAAAGGAAGTAATAGTGATGAGCCCAACAGATGACACAGCTCGGCAATCTCAACAGTATTGCACTGTGTAAAATTACAGTGCACTGAAACATCAAATGAGTCCAGCAATACTTTTGTGCCCACAGAAACAATGAATTAGGGCTCCATAACGAAAACAACACTGATAGTCATTGGGAATTACATTGGCCTCGAATTATGAATTGAATAAACAGGTTGCAGGTTTCAGAACTGCCAGTTTCACTACACAACCCAAAACCAAACATCTGTCTGTGTGAAGACAGCCTATTTCTCATTGCTGACCATGGCAGTAGTGTTTTCTGCACAGCTCCTGTACCTATTCATAACCATACTGGGCTCCCAGTACCCAAACACCAGCACAGTGATAATCACTCTGGAGGTATCTCAGAAACCAAACATGTTCCAAACAAGTGGGTCAGTAGCTTCCCCAAGGAACTTGAGTCTGCAGTATGTCAGCCACTGGAAGAAAGACTTCTCGATTCTTGGTGCTCTCCAAAATTAAGGGCAGATCCCATATTTGATCCCCTCATCCCCATAAATGTCATTAAAGAGCAGCCATTGCAGATTGACTGAACGTCAGCTGTGAAAACAACCATCCACCAAAATGCCAGTCCAAATCTGCACTTAACACAGACACACATATACTTACAGGCTTACACAACTGATTCCAAATAAACATAATACTGCTTAACACAGAATTAATAGTTCAGGAGGCCAAGTTGTGAGCAAGCATTCACAACTACTTCAGAGGTCATCCTCCCTCACTGCATCTCACACTGTAGATAACGAGGAGTTGTCAGTACATTCAGATTTGGGGTTTTGTCAACACTTGCCTTTTCATTAAGTTATGTTTGGACTCTGCACACTTCATCCTATATGAACCCAGCTGTTTTAGCGACATCAAGAAACAAGTGATTTGATGATTTCACATCAATTTTCCTCTCTGTCTCAACTCACACTTGGCTGACTATCAGTTTCATCAAGGACTGGAAGGAAGAGGCTCCTGGGGGAGTTTTCCCAAGCTTTTCTCAATTCACTGAATTCTAGCTCCTGGCAGCCTGTGCATAGGAGAATTTCTTGAAACTATTTCCAAGATAATACCATCTTATTGTCCTTTATAATTATATTTTAAAATACAGACGGATATAAACACTGCAGAGTTCCTTTGCTGTGACTGCAAAAACAAACAGGCTTTAAGACAAGGTTAAATGATTTACAGCAGAAACTTGCAAAGAGAAGATAAAACACCTTTTTCACTCAACACGGTGCTGTGCAATTTTCTTCATCTTTTCTCATCAACTGCCATTTCCACACATGCATGAAGTGCTTTTATTATGTTAGGGAGAAAAAGGATCGCAGTCATTAACCTGGCACTCTTCTATCAACAATAGAAGAAAGAGATACAAAGACCATGAGTCCAACATGGTGTCTCTAACTAGTGGCATGAATGGCAACATATTGCTTTACTGTCAATAAAAGAAGTCAGGGAAGACCAATGCTCATTTTATTTAAGGATAAACTCAAGTAGCTGGTAACTCATCCCTGGCAGGATAAAAAGAAGGGCAATCCAAGACAGTTCTGCAGAATACTTGACAGCAGATGGAGTAAGGGGAATAAAACTGGCTGTCTATGCAGGTGGTGGGCACGGGAAGGACAACTTTGTCCCACTGCAACTGCCCAGTTGTGAACATCAAAGTGGGACAAGGCAAGAAGGAATATATCACAGTGTCAAGAAATTACTGTAGAAGTTATAAAATATCTGTTTAATTTGTTCATCCTCTCCACGTAGAAAGCCCTGTCTGGCACTCTTACCACAGATACTCCAGCTGATCTTCTCCATTGTGTAGTTAAAAAAAATTTAGCTGAATTAAAATAATGCAATTAAGTAAAGAGTCAAAAAACCACAAGCATTTCAGCTAAAGGAGTTTAAGAGTTTACCAACTACTTAGGTAGAATGTGAAACCTATGTATACATGCACTCACTAAATGGCAGTGTTAATTGGGCTGGCTTGAACTTGTCATCAGTTATGTCATCCAAAGGAGTTTTGATGGGTTTAGTCACCACAGTTAAAAAAAAAAAAAAAAATAATCATTGTTCCAACTGTCTGTTCCATTTCATTGCCAGCAGTTCTGGTCCCCAAAGCAGAAAGAGGAGAATAGGATCCCTGTTTACAATTCAGCTGGAATAGCCAATGAAGGTGTGACTGCACGAATGCTGGGCTGACAAGTTTCCAGGTCTGATGAGCAGGGACAGCAGAGAGGCAGAACAGTGAAGCAGAGCAGTGGTGGGCCAGGCAGTGCAGAGCTTCCACTGCAGCCACCATCTCGGAGCCTTAAGCATGAGCTCACAGACTTTTGTCATTAAAAGGTGGAGATAAAAGTGGTGGAAAGCTGAAAACAAAACTTTCAGCAAAGTCAGTCCACAGCAAAGGCAGAGTCTGTCCTGTAAACACAAAATCTGCTGAATTTCCAAAGAAGAAATCCTTTATCCTATAGAAAGTAAATAATTTAATTTGGATTGGAGAGCATTCTCTGGAAGACAAACTGACTGTTTCTCTTTGTAACTCTCTAATACAGCAGAGATTGACCTTTGCATCCTCATTTTGATGCTTATCTTGAACAAACAGCCTAGAAGTCAATGTCTACTGAGAAAAAAATCAGGGAAGTGACTTTTCTCTGAAAGTGCAGAGCAAGTCCTAGAGAAAAAAATTAATAAATATGAGTCCAGCAGCTGTGGCTGAATGTTAACCAGCTTTCTGATGCCGTGTTTATTTTGCCATGAAATGCTTACTGAGACAAGTTAAACTTCAATCTTGAATTGTACGACCAGGTCTTTCAGGGAGAAAGTGATCCTTTGTAGCTTTTGTTATCTCAAAATACATTGTATTTCAGTATGAGCAGAGGAACAAACATCTTCCTATTTTATACATTTATTGGCTTTTTGCTTTTATCTCCTGGGTGAACACTGCGTTCGAGGAATGGATACCACTGACTAAAGGCAACTCTACTGAATGCAGTGGTTCTGACAAACTTTGTCCACACAGATTGGGCAGTGAACCTCACACCTGGCTTACAGCACCATCACTTCTGCAGACTTGGCTTCAGCTGAAGAGACAGTCCTACTGAACCATGCAATAACCAGCTACCCACAAGCCAGCTTTCAGCTATGATCTAATCAGACTGTGAACTGGCTATTTTCCCCTCTTATTTTCACTTTGATTATGGAAAAAAAATCATAAAGTACTATTATCACATGGAGGTGTTCATAGTAAATATGCACAAAGGTTACAAATAAAGCATGTTTTAAAATAATAAAGCAGTTTGCTCTCTTTTAGAGGTTTCAAGTTAAAACTCCTCAGACATTTCTGCTGATGTGCAGCTAATTACATCAGTGTTTTGCATTTGCCATTGCACAACTACCATGAACAAGGTGTGCCTTAAAATCAGACGTTGCAGCCCTTACACTTAACCGGATTAGGTAAATAATTTAAATATTAACAAAGTTACAGAAATGCAGGCAGCTTCTTGTTAAACAAGAAGTCATTACATACTCTTACACTGTATCATTTAAAAAACCCAGTGTTTCCAGATGCAGAACAAGCACCTGGCTGCCTGCCACAACATCCTGCCTTTTGCTCCTATGCCCACCAATCTTACAGCTTTGTCCTCCAGGACGAGGTAACTGAGTCACAGTGCAAACTTAATCACGTCACAACACAGAGCTGATGTGATGATCTCATTACTGTTCCAGGAAAAGGAATAAACTCAATTACTATTGACACCAGCAAATCCAGCTTTCAGCAAAGACCCACAAAGGCCCTGAACCACATAACAGAGAGAACAAGTAACATGAGTGGCACTCCATTAAGCAAACTATTATTGTAAGCGAGATAGTGACAATGAGACTTTTAAAGAAAGTCTCAGAGCTTTGTCAGAGGATTTTTGAATTTTAAAGGAGATTTTGATTCAACCAAATCTATGATCCTTTTTCAGTAAGTTTAAGGTATCTGGAAGTTCCCTTGATGTCAGGATAAAAATATTTTTGTATGTTAAAGAATAAATTTATTGCACTATGTCAAGCATTCAACCCAATCCAAATTGGCTAGGAGGTTCATTTTGAAGCTCTTCACCCCTTTTTTAATGCTATATTTAGATTACTCTCTAGCAGAGTATAAGACATGTAGAAACAAAATCTAAAATGACTAAATCTGACTTAAAAAGAATATCTGCCTGATCAAAGCACCTAGCTCACCTGTGTTACTTTCTTTTTGGTTTTTTTTTTGTTGTTTTTTTTTTTGTTGTTTGTTTGTTTTTTGTTTTTTGTTTTTTTTTAATATAACTAACTAGCAGGCAGTCTTATCTTCTGAGAGTTGCACTTAAAACTGATTGCTTATAAAGATTTGAAAAATGATTGGGATTATCATTCTAAAACAGTACCCAGGGGAACTGGGTGGATCAAGTGATTGCTAATGAGATATTGAGTCTTTCACATCCAAACTGCTGATTTAAATTCAACCTAACACAAAAGATCCTCCAGTCGGTGGACATCTGATGATCTGTAAAAAATGAGGTGATGTTCTCACTCTATTCTTAGAAAATTCATCTAGAGCACTGAACTGCCAGGAAAATCATCACTCTTTGCAGTGAAACCAAGAAATGAATTGACAAGGAAACAATTTAAATTAACTTTTACCCCTCAATACAGCAATATAAAACAAGGCTTTGGCTTTCTGGCTCAGGTTTACTTTCCCCAACCTGCTCAAAATAAGAGTTTCAGCCTGTAAGACTATTACACTAAATTCAAACAAAATATTTTAGTAAGGTAAAAATTATTATTTAAGTTCCAGAGTAGCTATATTGGGCTTTAATGACTTACAATTTAGAGAAAGGGCAGTAGTAGACATTAATGAGTGACTCAGATGACTTTCTATCATGCTTTTCTGCAGGAGCAGTCATTATCACATGTCAGTTGCTCAGAACACAGCACTCTCTAGTCCTCCCTCTCATTTAATAAAAGCCAATTAATCATTTCCAATCATTTACGTACTCAGTGAATTTAGAACTTGGTTTCACTCATAAATTACAGTAAATCTATCATTTTAATTAACTAACTAGTCATAGCTGTTCTACAGACGTTTTGTTTGTTTGAACATACTTCAGCCTATGAACTATTCACAACTCTCATTACTGTGATTCTTGATTTACCAATGGGATTTGTGACAGATCATCTGTACCACACATTACCTTTTCTCTGTGCTGACTGAGACTCCACCTCCTTGGCCTAAAGCTCTTTGCTCTTGGCACAACAGGACTATCTATCTCAAATGGCTACTGTGCAAACCAAGCCCACAGCTTGCACAGGCAGATGGACTGACCTTGCCTGCATATGAATCAGTGGGTTGGGCACACATTAACTGACACAACCTGTTCCACTTACACAGCCTTCTTCCCTCTTTCCTTCCTCCCCAAAAGCACTCCTTTCACCCCATAATCCAAGTCCATTCTCCCTGCAAAACCCTCCCTCATCACACACATGCACAGGGAGGACCCACTAGAGCTATAGCATCACGACCCAGCCAGGTGCTGGTGGTACTGCATGGAATGGGAAAGGTTAGATAAGTTAGTTCTTTCTTGTGTCTTTCAAAGGATCCCTCTACCGAGTTCATTTCATACCAGGGAAAAGCTCATGCAGGTTCTAAGATGCTCCTTACAGCAGGTATATACAGCTGGCCAAAGCCACCAAAAACAAGACAGGTTCCTTAGCAGGGATAAAGAGTAACACCATAATGTGTGGAAAAGGGCACCTAGAGAAAAGATACCGTTTTCTCTCCTGCTAATCTTTTCCTACTTTCTTCCCCTTGTGCACTGCCTTATGCATCCTGATCATTCCAAAGCCAGTTTTCTAGCCATCCCTCCAGAGATACCCATGAGCAGGTGCTGGAATTTTGTCCTAGGGGACAAAATCAGCAAACTTAATTCATGACAGGGGCAGGTTCCTTCACATCATTAGAGGAGGTCACAGATGCAGTCACAGCCTGTGTGTAGAGACAGTGATATAAGAAGGTAAGAGCCATAAACATCAGCACACTCAGAGTCCTTGAGAAAGCCCTGGATACAGTCCTCTGGATTATGGTTGGTGAGAAGGAAGAGACCACCTTAGCAGATGCCAGGAAAAAATCCATTCTAAAGATACAAGTACTTGGCTACCACCTTTACAGAAAATCAATGCCTTGGGTCTGATTTCTGTCATCTGAGGAAGGGATGATCCCCTGCCCTTCAATTAGGTCTTCACCTAGGTGCTGAGGCACCACCAGCACTCGATCTTATCTTCCCTGCCTAAACCTCCTCTTACCCAGCTGTTCCCAGTCTCCATGCTGACTATTTGTGGTCAATCCCACAAGGTTTGACAAGCACCAGAATGAACTGGATCCAGAGAGAAAAGGTGCACACACAGAGAGCCCCTTCTTCTTGCATTTCCTTGCAGCCCTGTAAGAAGGGTGTCATTCTCTGAGGCTGCTAACATGCTTCCTGGTACCTTTTCACTTTTCCAGTTAGTAGATCTATGCACATGCTCCAATCCTCTCCCAAAGAAGTTGGATGTGTGATCAATGTGTCTCAGGCCCAGTGGTCTTTCTGGACTCAGACTTTACACTCTCCTATTACTCAAGGGTGGGTAAGGCAAGTGCCTTTATGCTCCTGGATGACAGCTTCAGGCACTGGATGACAACTTGCCACAAGCCTCCACCAAGTAGCCGTTTTTTGCTGCTGCAGCACAAGGACTGGCACACACCTTCTCTACATGCAAGCACCTGCACTATGGAGAAAAGATATTTCCTTCCTATCAAGCCCATACTTCCCAAAAGCCTCTACAAAGCCTATGTCATCTGACAGGCTATTGTAAAAATGACTGTAGGCTGATCTTAGCTAAAATTAAGAACTTTTGCCCATTACAGGACACCAGGTCCACAGAAAGGGCTGACCAGCCACAGGGGAGCTCCTTACTCATTTCTGGCCTCATGGACATTTTTGTTGGATCAATCTTCTGCAAGCCTCAAGGCAGGTATAAGACTAAGGAGGATTTTTCTCCATATACATTATTCAGTATTTATCATTACTGAATGCTATCTTCAATTCTGTCACCCATTCAATCAATATTTTGATTTGTTTGCAACTCTTCACCACAGGCTTTAGTTTTGAACAATTCTGTATCATCAAAAATCTTTGTCATAAGACTCTTCATCTTTTTTTCCAGGTAATTTAGGAATGCACTGCAGAGCGAAGATCCTGGTGGGCTTATGGCAGTACCCTACATTTATGGTGCAATACTAGCCATTTATTATTTTATATCATTTAGGCTGCTATTAATCTGCAAGAAACCTCATGTAGAAGTAGGTATTTCTCACCACCTTGAAATTATTTCTTACAGATTTCCCTTGAAACATTTCCTAGACAATGTTCCTGGAGATGAGACAGCCCTCTCATGGTTTCTCATAGCTGTTTTTGAAAGTTCTATGAAGAAGAGAACCCTTAAGAAATGCTTTTTCAAACTCCCAGTTCGCTTTATCAAATGGGTCACAATTCTTCACTTGCTATTGACTCACTTGAAGGAACTGGATAAATATGACTTCCCTCCACAGACATTATATTGACTCCACATAATCTGCTCTATTTTTCCTTCTGTTTACCCATCCTTTCCCTATTATCATGCCTAACAGTTCAGCCTTACAGAAGTCAGAGTTAATTGCTAGAATGATCTCTGGAGCCCTTCTCAAAATCTTAATACAGATAATGGTTTATCTGATAGGTTGCATACCAGAACTACAGGCTCTACAATTTCTTGGGCAATTACTATTGGGACCAGCTGACCTGTTACTACTCACTTGGTCCAATTGTTCCAAAATCTCCTTATATTTTTTCTAGGCAATTCTATATACCTAAAAACCTGATTAAGATGATCTAACTGTGTGACAGGCAGAAATCAGAAGTCTGAAAGGTGACCCTTGTGGTATAAATCCAAGACTTTCCCTCTTCTTGTTTTCGGAAGAAAATTCCATGTGTAAGCCTAGAAAGTGAATTCTTATGCAAAGATACAGCATTTTCTCAAAATCACTTCAAATAGTGATGAATTACTACCTTCATTGCAGATGATGTATGTTCATTTGATGAACAGTCAAGCTATTAATGAGAACTATCCATAAACATGGCATCTTTGTCTCTTATGAGACAAGTTTTTGAAAAGTACACACCTTGGAGTATAACCTGGATGACTGATCTTGCTAAATAACACATGAATATTCAACTTGGTAGAACAACACAAACAATAATCTAAATTACCACTATGCATTTCCAACGAACTTTCCTTAGCACCTCAATATTTATGGACATAAACATTCTAAGACAGATAGAAAATTGCAGACAATAGGAAGTCCTCTGATGGACACCTCATGTAGAAGTAGGTATTTCTCACCACCTTGAAATTATTTCTTACAGATTTCCCTTGAAACATTTCCTAGACAATGTTCCTGGAGATGAGACACCTTCTAACTGTATCCATCCTTTATCACATTTCCATAAAAATTTTCATACACCAGAGACTCTCCTTAAAACTGACAGTCAGAGTGACCCTTCTTGTATGGTGTCATTTCTGAATTTGCTCAGGAGAACAGAAATGAGAAATGCTTTTAAAGAGCATGTTCCCATGTATTTGTAGCACATATATGACAAGCACACAAATATATCATAATAACATACCTAGTTTTTGACTCTGAGAACAAATGATGGGTGTATCTGTTCTTGTTTAATGTGAGCACCACCACTAAGCACTTTTTAAAAGGATAAGGCACTGGAGAGGACTAAGATTCACAAAATTATGAGAAGAGGATAATTTTGTAGTGGGTGTAATCTGTGGGAGTTTTCTGAATAGATGCTCATAGCAAAGAAAAGCAAAGCCTTTCTTCATTTTCTAAATGAAAACAAAATCTAATAAAGACAACAAATCAAAGAATATTATTGCCACAGAACATGCCAGTGCAGTAAAGCTAGGATATAATAGCATTTCAATGATAAACAAAAATCACAGGTTTAGAGACTAATAAAATACAGGAAGTTAAAATTAGAAAATGTTGCAAACATACCTGAGAACATAACCAAAATAGTCTTGAGTGCAGTGTGCTTACCATATTAGTGGAGGAACATTTGCATAATTAAAAGGCATTGACAATTAACATAATGCAAGTGAAGGAGCAAGAACATCATTGCGTTGTAATTAGGAGAACTATTTGTCAGTCTCACTTTAAATTGGACTCAGAAGCTTCAGACAACATCAGTGGCATTTATATGAGTAAAAGTTACTGGAATGACCATATTTAAAACACATTGGGGCCACTCACTTGTAGTTTATCAGTAAACCTCAGACTGGTGAGTACATCACCAACCAACACTGGGGGGAAAATGAGGGTAAGTTCTCTAGTCTTAAAGGCTGTGGGACAGAAAGTGCTACATTAGGGGAAATGTCAAAGAGTGGTTAGGGTATGGAAATAGAAAACTGATGGGTATGTAACAAAAAGTGCAAATGCCAGATTGCTGACAAGGAAGTCTCCTGGGTGAGACTGCCATGAGAACAAGCTGGAAGTTGGCAACTGGGGAGGGCACGGAGAGATAAGCAAATGGAGGTTATGGCCTTTGTCTTCCTAGATCACAGGAGAGGATTTAATTAGTGGTTAGGGTTATCCACAGAGCAGCTTCTCCCACGGAGAGCAAGGGGATTTGAAAATAGGACAATAGCATTTTAGTAGGGCACAACAGCTGAGAAAGGATTCTCCAGTGAATAGGGAGCACTGGTACACAGCTTCTCCTCTCCCTCCTTATTTTGAATGAAGTCAGATCTTGAAAACTGAGCTGCTGCCTGTATTCAGGTTTGTTTACATGGCTGACTGGCAGGAGCTAATATTTCTTTACATCTCTCTTTACAGAAGCCTGTAGCAACAGATGGATTTTGCAGCATAATCTAAAGGTCAACAACTTCTGACCAGCAGAGTAACGGAGAACAGACCAGGTTGCAGCAAGTTCAGCACTGGGGAAACCTAATTAAAAATTATGTTCGTATTTAACCAGTTTTTCGGAATTGCAAAAGGACAGAGTGACTACCTAAGGCACCTTGTATGTATTCAAATAAAAAAAAATGTTTTTCCTGGAAAGGAAAGAAATGCATAAATGTAAATGCCATGCCAAATTCACTAGTGGATTTTGTAGTGGTGTGTGTGAAATGGTTGAGGATTATTTTCATGAGTTTTAGATTAAAAAAAAAATAAACCAAAAACCAAAATCCCCCCAAAACAAACAAACAAAACACTGTCACATGGACATTCAGAAGGCCTTATAATTAATCAAGACTCCAAAGCTGCAAACTTGAAATGCCCTACATCTCTTCAAATGAGAAAACTGGTTCAGCTCTGCCATACTGCTCAGCTGCCCTGACTTTCACCAAAATTTCTTCAATTGCCCAAGGTTGCATCCCTAAGCTACTGAATATCTGTCAAACTCTGAGTCTAAACAAATATGAGCTATGCCTAACAGTAATGCATACAACTACAGCACCCCATCCAGAATAACTGAGAGATCTGTCAGATACCATTTTTTATGGTCTTTCAGTAAGAAATCAGTTTAAAGACTGATTAAAACATTAAGCAAAGTTTTCAGCTACAGACTTTCAGACTGAGCACAGAAACTACATATGTAAGAAAGGAAGTGCACATTTTAAAGAGCTGGCTAAAAGACAGAACTTTGATTTTGCCCCAGTTGTTGCTTTGATTCCATGCAACCATGAAGAAGACCAACCAGTGGGAATTCAAACAGATCACAATAAATCAACAGACACGAAAACATTAGCTCAGGCATTAAATTTACATTTTCCAGACCATTGGCTCTTGTGACCCAGAATATACTGGAAAATTTGAAGTTCTACTGTCAGTTCTGTAGCTCTGTTTCACTTTAGCCCAAAGCAAGAATCATGAAGTGCAGGCTCTTGCTTCACTCCTTTGCCCTATACTGGAACATATTTATTTAGAGGTATGGCATACTTACAACTTATGACACATGGGGATGGGGAAGATAAGGTGCAGGCTCAGTCTCAGATTGGGATGATGAACACAGTGTTTAAATGGAAGTAGCAGCTGTCGGGGCACAACCAGCTGCTTACTGCAAGAAGCTTTGGTATACTCAGAGAGAACAGAATTTCCAGATACTTGTTTCTAATAAGGGAGAAATCTTTTCTGAGTACATAAGAAGGTGCCACTTTTTGTTTTTTTTTTTTTTTAAAACCATTTCAAATAGGGGAAGATTACAAGGGATGGCAAAATCCACATTGTCAAAACAGAAGTCAAATTCTTGCCACAGGCAGTTAAGTTCTCAGAAAAGCAGAGTTAAACAAAAGTTGTTAGAATTTTTAAAGCTACAACCAGATAATAATTACAACATAATAATTCTTTGTAATATTCCAGAAAACTGAAAATTTCATCAAGAATATCTTATGAAAGTTCCAACCTGAGGACAACACCTATCATGAAAAATCACAGATGAAACATCCCAAAGCCACAGGCAACTGTTATACAACAGAAAAAGTCAGAAAACCCCAATAAATGAGCAACCACACATGCCATATTAACCTCTGTCTACTCCACAAGAGGAAAGAATAAATTAATATTTTGCTGTCATTTGGCTAACATGCATTTAAGCACGCTCTGTCTCACCAGCACCACCACAGTGTTTCTCCTAAGCATTGTGCTGCCATAAAGACTTCCCAGCATAGCTCTGTTTGTCCTTCCTGCCTCACTATTATTTTAGAAATCAGACTAGACTAACTCTGATGACAGATGTTTGAATACAGGTGTGGAATACAGATGTTGCTACCACAGTTTCAACAGCAGTGCACAAAGGCTGTAAAGTACCTCCTGCCCACTACCATTCAGTCTACTCAGCTCCACTGATCAGACCCAATGGGACACACTTAGAAATGTTCCCCTTTCTCTATCCCAGTTCAATGGGATCCTGGATTTCCAATGGTTCTCCTGGATTTCTAACTTTACTTCCCTTGTAGGAAATTCAGATAAACAAAAATCAACATAATGAGCAAGCTTGTGATGGGAATATTGCCAGGTACAATATTTCATAGTTTCAAGCAATATTGAACCAATTATGGAATACCTGTAGTAATACAAATGGGACACAATAAAAATACAGCTTCTGGGTTTTCCCATAATAAATTACCAACTACAGGTGATCAAACATCTCTAATGTGAAAATATTCTACAGATACAGTTTCAAACCCATTCACACCTCCTCATTTCAACTGGCCTTTCCATGACAAGGCTATGCTGCTTTGATTTGCTGATACTGTACTGCTAAGAGTTAAGAGTTTCTCTGTTGTAGCCACATCTTAGCTGGGACTAAGGAGCAGAAGAGGGTGTTACTGATGCACACCCGAGTGGCCATCCCTCATCTATCTGTTGAAGCAAAACACAGACATAAAAGGTTCAGTCTTCACAAGTCTCTCAAACAAAATTATTTTCCTTTGGATCAAGTCAGTCATGGTAAAAAACAAAAAAATAGTTACTATAGTTACTGGGATATTAGAGAAGTTTTAAGGCTGTAGAATAAGCTGGAATTAATACAGAAGCTTTGTAACTTTCTGGAAGAGATTTACTTATTTTTAGAAATAGAACTAAATCCACAGGGATCTCACCAAATCAATAGAATTTTTTTTTTCTCTGAAATCATGTCCATTAATACTACTATCACATACAGGAAAACTGATTAAGACAAGTAATAACTCTGGTTGAAGATTCACACCTACACTAGGCAGAAAAAATATACCCATGTTAGTGCCTTGTTCTATACTATGTAAATTACCCTAATGATAGCAAGCAATTCCTTTTAGTCATTCATTCATTCTCCTAAACAGTAACTTTCCAATTTATCAAGATAAATGAAAGAGCTGAACTACAATTCTTAAGGGAAAATTTAATAACTCCTTTTAAGTAAACGTTGATTTTGAACCATAGTGCCATATCACATTGATAATGGCATTCTGCACCATGTAGGAGTTCCAATTAACACAGGCCATGAATTATTTTCCAGTTCTAAAGCTGCAGAGGTAGATGTTAACTACTGCTCTTTTATATCTGCTTAAAATAATTTTACCATGACTAAAGTTAAATAATTAAGATAACTTTTCACCTTCTGTCACTGGAATACAGTTTTTGTGACTTTACCACAATAAATTGCTTCTAACACTGTTGTCAAATTGCAGAGGGAAATTACTTATTCATTGGAAGTTAAGTCTCAATTTTTTTGTCCTATTAAGGGCTCTTAACTAAGGATGAAAGACTATAAAAAGGGAACATTCTGAAAGATAGAATTTTCTTTACCTGTCAGGAAGAAAAGACTTCTAAGACACCAAACACCCTCACACATTACAACCTTCTGGTATAAGTAGTAAAGGTGATGTTTTTTAAAGCATCATATTCACAGTAAGAAAACAGCTTACTTATTCTCATGGTAACTGGGAAAGGAAAAAAAAAAATTATTGTGCAGCCAAACCACCCAAATACTGTATAAATAAAAGCAGAAACTGGGCAGATGTGATGCTTAGGGTCATGGTTTAGTGGTGGACTTGGTGGTCTTAGATTAATGGCTGAATTTGATTATCTTAATGGTCTTTTCCAACAAAAATGATGCTATGATTCACAGATACAAGAGTCACTGATATTATTTATTTGTCTTTTTCATGGTGTCAAAGGTCTGGCTTACAAGAACTGGGCCACAGCCTGCAAGGCCAAGTACAGGTCTGGAAAGTTCTACAGAATTAGACAAGGCACAAGGCATGGAGGGAAAAAACCAAACTGAACCAACCAGTTACGGAGAGGAAAAGAAAAACATTGGTTTATCAAAATAGCATTGCAATTAGGCAAAGAACATATTCAAATTGTCAATTGCACAGCTAAACTAAGGGCAATGAAACATTGTGCTCTGCATGGTGGTGAAACTTCTTTTGTTTCTGTGCACAGGCATATCGTTACCACACAAGATACAACAATACTTGATTGCCCTTGGGCACTTTTACTGGAAAATTATGTTCCTTTGACATCAGCAGACTGACTCGTCATTCTATGTAGTCAAAGGAGGGACGAAGTCCATATAATAATATGCTTTAAAGTTTCTCATTTCATTGGCAACTTGTATTAATAAATAGGCAAAAAAGCTTTGGAAGAACTTTTTTGGGGTGATTTTGGGGGAATAGAAGGTTATTGTTTGGGTTATTTAATTTCTAAGACAATATTAGCATCAGGCCAACAGTGAACACCCAATAAGTGTTCTCTGAGCCAAACCCCTGCCCCTCAGTTTCAGAGTTGAAGGAAAGCAGGTGTTGGTATGATAAGATCACCAACATTAGCTTTAAATACCAAAATCCTTAAACTGCAAAAGGACTGAAAAACCAACAAAATAGTACTTTTTAAAATAGCCCAAAACAAGTTCCTTCTCTGAGCAAGAACAAAGCATTTCAGGGCTGGAAACTGAATGCTGGGTATACATATACTAAAAAATACAGTGCAGAAATATCTGAGATAAAAGCGCAGACTCCCAAGAAGGTAAGAGCACTAACCCCAGCAGAACCATATCACTCTCTGTGCACCTGTGGCACTCACAGTTTATACTTTGTCAATGAACTGAAGGTGGCTCACCATTAAGACCTGATCTAGCTCCTAGAAAAATCACTTGCATGTAAACAAGATGCAAGTAACTACTAATTCAATTTAAAATTAACTGATCATTCTGAAATTCCAAGGGTCAAAATATGAAGGCAAAAATGTTTCTTTCCTAAGACACACGAAAAAACTCAAAAAATAGATATCAGAAAATTAGTTTTCTTTTTCCCCTTATATGTAAGTTGCAAATTTAGAGTTGGGACTCAGACCAGGACATCACCACCAAGAGCAATGGCAGTGTCTTAAGGAGTAATGGCTCGGTAAATATGGACTGGCTCTTCACAGGAAAATCACACAACCCCTGGCTGCTACCTGTGAGGAAGACACACAAAAAGGTGAGTTTCAAAGCTAGAAGTAGCCCTGCAGTTTTGGTTACTTCTTTGAGATGTGTTTGCTCACTTACAGTTATGCAGTGGGTTGATTCTTTGTAATTTAGATTTTAATTTAGCTTAAAACTTTTCCCTTCAATGTATTTAATAAGCACAGTAACACTACAAAATGCGTATTAGTCAGCTAATACACCCACACCCTGGGTGTGTTATAGCCCTCAGCAACACTGCTGCCCCCGTACATCCAAGATGTATGCACACTGGCTGACAAAAACACACCTTGTTGTGTGTTATTGCTTACATAAAACAGGACTTAGCATATGTAACTGTGTATTAACGACACGCCTCGATACACTGTAAAACTGGGAACGATGGTTGCACTCCACCAGAGGATTAGGTGTGTGCTGTATTACGTGGAGCAAAATGAACGAAGCAATGCTGCATTCTTGCTGGCAGCAGCCGTAGACATACGCTGGGAAGGAGAGGCCTCAGTCCTCACTGACCTACCTGCAGTGAGAGCCGGGCCGGCCTCCCAGGCACCCAATGCCTCTTGCACAGAATCTCTATCCTGAAATGTGTGACAACGATATGATTCCTTTGGAAGAATGATTTTTTAAAAATCCTCATCCCCCACCCCTTGCCCAGCCTGTGTGTTCTCCATGGCTGTGACACAGCCTGAGCCAGAGCTGCAGCTGAAGCTTTCTCTCCTCTGCCCCACCAACCTCCCCAGTGCCAGCGCTGGCATTTGTGTAATCGGATGGGGAGAAATCAGGGATGCGATCTGGCCAGCTCCTCCCATGCTTTTCCCTAGGTTAGTTTTATAGTTTACCACTCAGGCTCCACTGGCACCAGAGAGGCGGCAGAAACACATGGCCGGGACCTCCCTTTTTGACGCCAGCCCACACACAGGCTGGCTTCAAGCAATCGTGAAACTCTATCATTAACAATGTTGGCAGGAACCTTCCCACAGACACAGTTAGCCCTGCAAAAAGTTGCCTTGCCCCAGCGACTGCTTTCGTTCGAATACGGAGTTAAGGTGGCTCTGTGCCGTGGAGCTGAGCAGGAGCTTCCCCCAGTGACAAACCTCCTTCCAGGCTGCAGTGAAGTGATACCAGCAGTGACCCAGCCACTGATGTTTTAATACTGATTTGTATTCACTGCCCTATTTTCAATGTTTTATACTTTCTCTTTTAAGGACATTAACCAAGTTCTCTCTTTATGATTTTCCCCTCTTTCCTGTTTCAAGTGCACTCACCAGGAGTAAGCTTTGCCTCCAGCTGCTGCAGCTCCATCGGTTCTCCTACCAACCCATTTGAAAGAAATAGTAAGGTGTTAACTAGGGTATTAATGGCTACAGAAACACCTTAAACACCTTTTTTTTTTTTTCCATTTCAAAGAAGAAACACATGGAAGCTCAGCATTCTTTGCAGAAATGTTAGACTGCATAAAAAATTTAACAAACAAAAATTCCTTTACTCGGCACACAGAGCAGATAGTCTCTGGCTCCCAACACCTCCAAACTCCAATTCTGTTTATTCTCTTCCACCTTTGATTTACAGAAAAATTTTTTTAATCTTTAAAATGAATTCCATACCAGCGTGCATCTCCACAAAAAGAAAATGGTTGTATTACTGTGTGAAGTAACATGTGGTTTCACAAACCATCTGAGCCAACCTTGCATCCCTCTGCTGCTGAAAGAGGCTTTCCCACTCTCTTCTTCCCTGCTGTGTCTACCCAGTGCCAGCCCACAGCCATGCTGGCTCTGGCACTTGTCTGATACCTCCCAGTTCAGTTCACTAAACTGACATAAAGCTGTTCACACTTTTGTTGGGTTCATTTTCTGCCAGCTGAGTGAGCTGAACCAGCTGAAAGAGGGGGCAGCACCAAACACAGGGAAAGCAGTGGGAAACATACCTGGGGGATTCTTCCTTTTGACAGCAGCAAGCTGCAAAAATGGCTGAGGCATCTTGTGAAACCTCACCCTAAGGGCACAGCTTTACTAAATCGCTTGATACAAATTACGGCTTTGCTATCACAAAAAGAGATAGATTCTAGTAGTCATCCAATCTCCCATTAAACTAATTCAGCTTGCTGAAGTGGCAGAAAGCTACCTAGGGTGGCAGCTGTTCTTTGCCAGGTCAGCAATTGGAACTGGCACATCTTCTGGTCCATGAGCACAGAAGCTGATGCAAGGTAAAGACAGAACTGCATGGCAGAGGTGGGAAGGAAGAGAGGAGCCAGGGAGAAGAGCAAACCCACTCCCTTTCAGCTGCTGTGATAGCTGAAATCTTGTGAAATCACACCTTGGTTTATGAAAAGTGCTAGCATTAAAAACTCCCTTATTTCTCCACTCCTGTTAAGAGATAACTGTGAAGCTACTGTTCCCTCAGAGTCTTTATATAAACTTGTTGACTTGTGTAGAAGCTAAAAACTGTGTTTCTTTTTTAATCATAATTTTAATTTCACGTAATATTCAGTCTAACAGTCACTGCAAAAATAGATGCAGTGGTTTGAGATACTGCTGTACACCAGACTGTGTGTTACCATTCTCCCAGCTTGATGATTTAATCATGACTGTTCTACATTCACTGCAGTACAAAATTGGCTCAGCAAGTTCAAATTAGCCTCAGCAGCAAGTTATATTAAGCAGAGGAGGAAATTCTGGTTGTAATCTGAAAATAATTGTTGGAGATGTCAGATGGATAGCAAACCTTTACTTCCAACACTGCAGACAGGTCCCCTCAGAGTCATGGCAGCACACCAATACTCTGCTAGGTATACAGCACAGTTTGTCTTTTTAAGCAAGCATCTTTTTAAATGCTGCTTTGTTTTTAACTTCCAGTAGCTGCTGTTTTAAAATATTTGTCTTTCTTGGGTGGAACTTCTGGGATTTGGTTGTTTGCTTGCTTTTCAATGGAACAGGTTATTTGGATCCTTACAATTTATGCTACAGCAAGACAGAGATAAGAGTGCATTTGTCAGGTGGCTCACGTCACTCAGAGATTTGAGGCAGCTGCTACCTTTGCCAACTAAAAAAGCTTTTTCTCACAGCATATGCTACATCAGTACTAGGGGGGTTTGCACCACAACCGTGCCAACCCAGTTACAGTGGCACATTTGTAACTGTGGCATGACAAGACCTCAGAGTAGTGATCTTTATACCCTGCTCTGACATGAATTATGCTCACGGAACAGAGGGATATTTTTCCATTACTTCTATTCAAAACATACTCATATCTTTGGCTTTTGGCTACTCATACCTATTTTCTGATCTCTTCTGATAAAAGTCTGTTAGAAAAGACATTATACAGAAACTTCAGATCCAATTTGCAGAAATATCTGCAGTGATAAATAAACAAAGGAGTTTATGAAATCTGAATCATTACAAATACAAACTTGTGACCTGTTTCTGGTTCTGGCAGATAACTTATCCTAAGAAAAGCGGCTGAAATTCTGTGTATTTCCATCTGAACTCCACTCCACAATCCATTTAAAAATCAGCTTTAATAAGTCTGGATCATTACTTCATCGTTACTTTTAACTACTAATAGCAAGTAACTTCATGGATTGCTACACCTGACAAATTGTTAAATATTTCAGCTATTTTCTAAGTGAAATGAAACCTTCATGTCTTTCTTTAGTCCCCATCCCCTTTCCAAGAAACAAAAAAAATTCCCTGTACTAGTCTTACTTTATTTGAAAAACCTAATAGCTCATCCTTTCTTATCTTCTCAGGATACAAAATAAATCAGTGCAGTCTCTCAGTCTACTCTTTCCTAAGGAATACAGTTCTCACAGATCTAATTCTTTTGAGTAACTAAAACCCTTGAGTCTCAGTCATTCTGGTTTTGTAATGCTTTTTTGTAATAAGAAAACCAGGATGCAGGCACTGCCTCTCCTAATTCACATTTTGACACCTGTATTGATGCAGGAAAGCCTGCAGTATTGTATTTGGACTAGATTGCTCACAGACATGCAAGTGTTTCACTTCTGAAGTTACAATATTGTTATCTTCCTTAAAAAAATATTTTTCACTGAAGCACTAAGTTAAGAAAAAATACTGAAGGGAAAGGAATGAAAATATATTATTTCTGCAAAGAAGGTAATTACATAGATAAGCATTATCTATGGAAAGAAAGACAATCCTAAGTACCAATAGGGCTTGTCAGAGATACTTCAGTGTGCCGGACTTCTCACAAATACTAACCTACAATTTCCTGACATCTGAAATTACATGTTTCTGAGAAGAGTACAGCTTGGCTACAGTGTGTCATACATACAAAATCCTTGCTGACTGAACAGAAGGACATACTTAAAGGCTATTATGGCAGGCTGGAAAAAATCCTTACAAAATAAGTCCTCTAAAAAATCCCCCGAAGTTAACTTTCTGATCTAAAGAAAGTATTGGCACAATCTCATCTTAGTTTGAAGTCTCCATGATTACCTGCACCAGAAAGGCCTATACAATCAGTAAAAAAAAAAGGCAAGAACAGGGGAAAACCTTTTGGATGCCAGAGGCCTGTAAATAGCCAACTGCAATCCAAGAGGATGGAAAATAACCAAACCAAATATTTTTACCAGAATAAAGTATTAATGCTTCAGCAGCTTCCAGAGAGAACTGTGACTAAATGGAGTTAAAACACAAACATTAGAGAAGGAAAACAGTTTTCAAGTTATTATGCAAACCAGACATTTTCTATGCAAATTCAGGCACTCAACTTCTATAATCTGAATTTTAAAACATAGGTTGATGTCTTGATTGTAAATGGTGTTTGTTTTTATTTTCTGAATGTCATGTTAAATTACTGTGTGCACATGCAGGGTGTGTGGGTGGAAGGGACTGACACAAGGAGGAATTAATTCTTGTAAAAAAATGTTTTTATTTTTCTGAGAGCATGGTTGAGAAGAAGAATATATCACTTTCAATAAAAATGGAACTAACCACTGTCTGTAAACACATCACTGCAAATGAAGAAACACTGTTTCTTAAGTACTGACAATATTTGATTCAACCCATGCATACACCAGCCAGCTGGTCTCCCTGGCCTCAATCCCAACCTTCTCACCTCTCTGAGTGGTTCTGTTCTCTCCATGGGGATAGCAGGGGGCCTCACAAGTCAATATCAGCAATCTTCAGATTGGTCTTCTGATCACATCTCTGCTAATGTAATCCATTATTAAAGTGCTACTTAGATATATTGACCAAAACGTTTGCCTTCTGTAATTCCCACTTTGCTTTACCAACCACAGTAGTGCAATGGCTGTTAAAAACCTTTTATATTTAAAACACTGCATATTTTCAGTTTACAAATCTGTGAGACAGAATACTGAGAAGTAGATGTAAAGTCACAATGCACTTCCAAACACAGCAGACTCTACTGGCAACTCTACGTTTGCAGCCAGAGCTTTCTCTCATTATTACGAAGTAGCAATTGGTCTGTGTATCTGAAAATTAGGAACACTGAATTTGTGGGCCTCATCAGGAAAGGCAGAAAGCTCAAAGTCTACTAACTTCAGTAGGATGTAGAAGTTCCTCACTGCTGGCATTCTTTAACTAATACAGAAGAACTTGTTAGTTTGTACAAACTGGGGCAGCTCTCCTGTGTTACTAACTCTGCAAATTTACACAAATTCAGCCTTTCTTAGTCTAGTGAACATGCGAGTACTTAGAAAAATAAGAAAGCCTATTTTATGCTGCATCTGTGTTTTGGCAGATTGTTAGGTGGCTAATTGTACAAAAAACCCAACAGAGCTGTGCTATCAAAAAACAACAACAACAAAAAAAAAGATGGACAAGTTTCTTATATTTATGCAACAAACTCTCAACATACACATTAATCTCTCATTTCATCTCAATTGTTAGACTAAGATGAAGGTATCTCAGCATGAAATCTGTCTGTAAGAGATACAATATTACTGATCTGTAGTGCACATAATTTAATGAATGCCTTCTCTGGAATAGTTTTGAAGTCTCCTCCTGTAACAGTCATACCATTCTGCAAAAAGATACCAAAATGGTATATGCATAAGAGAGTATGGAGGACTGTGTTAATATTTGCTGACCTTTTCAGGTTATTGAAATCACATTATTTTAATTTCCTTGAGATAATGGTAACTTGGATCAATATGTATGTTTGGTCTCGATTATTTGTAATTTCCTGCTGAAAGTACACAAAAATTTAGTCCTGGTAACTTTCATCTTCTGGCATGCCAAGTCTTCCAACAATTGAATCAAGAACACCTGCTGTCCAACAGAATCTATAAAGACTAGTACTCTATATCTACAAGTTCAACACCAGTTTTGTATGTCTTTTTTCTTCACTGGATCTAAATTGCTCTAAATTTCTTTTTAATATAGCATTATTTTCTGTGGTCACATTATAGGATTAGGAATCAGGAATTTGAATTCCAATTCTATCACTACCCATCTTGGCTAAAGCAACCAAAAATGACAGAGTAAAATATTCTGACATTATCAAAACAATTAACAGAAGCCTCTGTATATAATGTTAGTTTAAATAACTTTGTTCCTTCAAATTGGTGGTGTCATTTGAAAAACAACAGGCTCTAAAGGTAGGGATACAGAAAAAAATTCTTGAAGAATTTCTTGAACAGAAACCAAATTAGTTTCACTTTTCTGAGAGGAAAATAGAGCAGGTTAAAGTTACCAAGAACAAAGGCAACCTTTCAGATTAGTATGTTTTCAACAGACAAGACTGACTGCTTTCAACAAGGGAGAACGGGTCCCTGAATGGGTTAGAAGTCAATGATGGTTTGGGACTTAGTCTGAAGTCTTACAAATAAATCTTGAAATCCTGAATTAGACTCCACTTGTCACCCAAAAGCAATACAGGGTGAACCAGCAGGCAATCATTATTTCCTGCCCTCTCCATAACACTAATCAAGCTGCCTCATTCTGCCCCAGTGACAACCTGTCACTATGGAACCTAAGAATCTGCATTGGAGTATTTTCCTAGGATTGTGGTCAGATTTGGAATTGTACTAGTAGTCTCTGTCTCTATGGAAAATAGGAAGCCAAAGGTGCACAACTGCAGGTGTGTTTTCTCATCTGCACACGTTGAACAAGCAACAGGATGCTGATACACACAATGCAACCCCTCTCTTACCAAGGATGTGCTGTTTTCACAGCCTGTGTCTGCAGGCAGATACTAAAACTGGCTCATATGTTCCCACCACAGTTGATCAAGTTTTAAAAAGTTCCTTTGCTACTTCTTTCCTCAAAGCTGACACAATGTCGTATTTGCCAATAAAGTGCAGTTTCTGCTCAGAGTGCATGAAGTACTCTGGGCAGTTTATTTCCTCTCAAATTTAATGCAGCAAACACCAAATCTGCAGCAGTCTGAAAAAGAGATTTGCAGCAACTGCAGGCCAGCTGTGACCCACAGCCAGCTTGAATGCATCCCTACCCCAAGAAATGTGATGTGGAAGCTGCTGGTCCTAGAGGAGAGTGGAGCAGGTTCCTTGCACAAAGAACCGTGGATCGCCCTCTGTTGTCAGCATTAGCCAGCACTTAGGTAGGAGCTGGAAGAGTTTCCAAGCTGCAATAAATACTTCAGTACCTTATGTTTAAAGGCAAGAAGAAACCTTCTCTACTGATGTACAAGAGGGTGAAGTAGCTAAATGAACAGACAAGTAGTTTCAAATGATTACTTCAGTTAAAAACAGATATTTTACAGACATGTTTCTCTGACATTTTCTCACATAAATGGTTTTCATGGGCTAACCACTGTTTGGTTTCCACGGGGGAAATGTAATCCTGCAAGAAACTCAATGACCTCTCCAGTTTCTACTTGTAGAAATACCAGCACATACACAATCATACATTTTGCTTAGAAGCCACTAGTTAAAGCCCAAAAATGGTCATACAGAAAAAAGTAGCCTTTTTTGACTAATGATAGAAATAGAAGTTTGAAAACTATTGAAGATCCATCTGACTATTAACACAGATCCATATAATTATTGGCACATATTAATTGGCAAAGTGTATTCTCCTAGATAAAAGAACCACAGTAACACTAATGCAACAAAATCACGCTTTGAATGTCTGCAAGTCTTTTGCACTTCAATCCTTTCTATGAAGCATCTTAGCATATAATTTATAAACATAATTTTTGTTTAAAAATTGACTGAATTTCATAAGGTACAAATGTTTAAAATAGATAGATATAAAAATGAAAAAAATTCATATAGGATTAAAACTCTCTATTTTATGCTAAAACTCTTTCCTTCTGATTATATTTCATTTGGCTTGATCCCTTTCCCTCCCCAGTCATTTTCTTTGATCAATAAACCAATGCTAGTTAAACATACACAAAAATCAGGTTCATGAAGTCAGAAAGGCAGACTTGCAAAATTCAAGTATGTACACTAAATATTTTCTTCACAAAAAATTGTGTTCAACTTTACAGTTCAGTCAAGGCTGAAAGCTGCAGACGTAAGGTACCTATAGTAGGTAGGTAAAGGGAACATTTTTTGTCTTAACTAGTTTCTAATTACTGCAACCACTATTCTGCCACCCAAAATTCAAAAGGAAGTTAACTGCTAAAAATGTAAGCTGCCACAAACCCATTCATCTCCTTTCTTGAAACTTTTCATACTTGCATGAAAACAGTTTACTTAACAGATAGCAGGTTCAGCAAAGAGAAACACTATTTGTTTTATAAATGGCCACTGCAAAAGATTTATTTGACTCTCATTACATCCTATCCATATTCATGGCTGTTTCCACAAGAGCTGCAAGAAAATAAACAGTGTCTTTGAGTTTCTTTACCAGTTCCCAAATTTGAACCAAAGTTTACTTATCTGCACGTTCAATAAGCCAAAATATTTTAGGATAGTATTTGACTCTTGCTTTGATACGACTGTTCATCCAGACTGAAAAAGTGAGAAATCAAGAGGAATAAAACTATGAGACTCCCTCTCCAGTGACACTGCAAACATGCACATAGCCAAAGGATGTATTTCTTGAGACATGTGCGTGAAACTTCTCCCAACACCGTATCACACTGCTCTCTTATCTGTAGCTCTAGGACATTGGAGTGGAAGCACACCCATCAACACCAGCTACATTTAAGAGCAGAAGTACATTTCGAGAAGTTAAAAAAAAATAATCCCTGTGACAGAATAAGAATATAACACCAAAAATATGAATTCAACTAAGAAGTAAAGGACAGTAGGCCACATTTTAATTAACACTATTTAAAATTCAGGCTTCCAAGAATGATGTCTAATTCTTCCTGGGTTCAATGACACTATCAAATGAGTTTTCTTTTTTGAAAATGGAAGCACGTGACTGCGCTTTTGGAGTGTCATACCTGTCTCATTTTCATATGCGGAAAGGATAGCACAAATCCCTGCCAAGAAATTCTGCTATTCAAGGTTAAGGTCAGATGCTCTTATATAGCAATATTTCTACCTGTCTTCCCCCTCCTTTTCCTTCCTTCTTTGCTTTAGATCACAGTCAATTTTAAATCTGTGATTAAACTTTCATGACTGAGTGATTTCTACAATGTTAAAACTATGGGTTTTTTAAACCTCAGCTTTCAAATGTGAGAACATTAAAACATTAATGGCTTTTTTTACTCTGGGACTTCACAGGAGTATATGATGATCATTATGAGCTGCTCCACATTTTAAATTTAATAATCAGATTTGAGCTATACCTGTAATAGTAAAAACACCATCAGAGGGCAAACCACTAATGGTGTCACTCAGAAGTTTCTGCCTACATATTCAGCTCAATGGTTTTGAGATTAGAATTAGGAAAGTCCTATAAGGAGATGATTATGTATTATGTGGTATAATTCTAGAAAATTATTGACACCTGCAATTAATTAACTAGAAGCACCATAATTTGTGCATTAGAATATCAAGATATTCTTACATACATTATTTTATGTAAATGAAACAATAATTTATGAGAACATAATCCATTTAAATCAATGTATGATATTACATTTAGATCAAAAGAAATAGAAGAAATGTGACATTAAAATCAGAAGTGATGAATCTAGAACCACAGTTGTGAATGTTGCTTGGCATTTAAACTGAATTTAAATGTTCATAGAAGGCAGTGGGACTTTATGGCACTTTGGAAACTTTTCTCCAAACGAAATCACAGCAGAAGTAACAGAAAGGAAAGAGAAATCCCCTTCCTCAGAAACTCCCCCCCCAAAAAAGTACAAGTAATTGAAACAGAGCATACTGAAGCAGCAGGAAACATTCAATTGCTGTACATGCTGGGTTGACTACTATCATAACTCTAGCACTATCTGAACACTTCCCAAACAAATAAGAGATTGCTACTTTTCCATCTGAAGCAAAAGTAACAAATGAAGTAGTGGGGATGTAAAGAAACTTTTAACAGATATTAGCAAGCTGAAGAAAGGAAATTTGCTTCCCATCAGGAAAGTCAGAAGAAAACACTTAAGCACAATTCTTTAATGTTCACATTAATGAACTCAAAGCATATGTTTAAAGTCTTAATTTTGTTAGTGAAAGTGCTTGTTCATTTATTCATCCTGCTTCTGCTCCAGAAAACCAGTCTAAGATTCTGGTCAAAGTCACAGACTATGACTTTGTGTCTATACATACTTCTGAGTATGAGAAATAAAACCCTCTAGACAGAAGTAACATTGACAGCTACAAGAGACATGAAACCAGCATGAAAGCTGAGCAAGTTGACACTTCTCAGAAAGTTCATACAGCAGCTAGACTTGCTCGTAGTGCAATTAATATGACCAATATTTTCTCTGACTGGAGAACTATGTGACCCATCCCAGCACAAGGTAATAATGCTAGTATGTCAGCCCCTAGGTACACTGAAAACATGATGACCCTATTTTACTCCTGAAGGTACAAAACCTTTCAGTTCAGAAAGCTTCCTAGAACTCTTTTGCATCTTCTTATTGGGACTTGCTAACACCTCCTCTATGCTTCATCACATCTCTAGGCCAGACAGATATCAGGGCCCTGTATCTTGCTTTTCCTTGTTTTCCTTCAGGATGTTGTGTCAGCAGGGTACTAATGACAGACAAAGCTTTTGCTTTCCATTTTGTAGGCTCTGAACTACCACCCATCGCGTTGCAGGAGCCAGAAAAGTTTCTTGCACTGTGACCTCCCCCCACAGTTTATCTATGTCAAGGAACATAAAGCTGACATTCCCAATAATGGGACTACAAGTCCAAGACATCCTTAAATACATAAACTAAGACCAACTATTATACTGCAGAAATCACTTTGTATAATGGCAGAATAAGGAAAAAAAGTGCCTGCTTTTCTTCTGACAGGTCTCAAGTTGTTTATTTGCAGATGCACTGAAGTTGTCCAAATAAACCAGCAAAATGATCTACATGATCTACATAAATCACCTTAGGTACTATGCATAAACAACACTTCTTGCAAGGAATAAGCTAAAAAAAACCCCAAACAAACCAAAAACAATAAAATGAAGAGACAAGAAGGTATTTTTTTCCTGTTGGTATATAATCTTACTTCCAGATCTAATTATTTAACAAAGATGATATCAGATATATTTTTGCCTTGTATATTGTGTAATCAAACTGGTTTAGACATCTCCAATAATGATATTGCTATTACTATAAAGTCATATAAAAGTAGGTGAGCAGCTGTAGCCTAATAAACACATAGCTGAACAAAGGAAACGGCTGACAAGCTGCAGTCTTGTTTTAATGTAAATTCTCATGTGTTCACATCACATTTTAATTGTACACCACAATAAATAAGCTTCTGTCACTAGCAGTTTCTCATAAATGGGCTAATGCTAATTATGTCTCTATTTTCAATCTCATGGTTTTAGTGAAAAAATTAATGTCAGGAAAATAACACAAAAATAATGAGCTTTGCAAGCCATTTGAGTGGCAGAAAATATACTTATCTTCATTTGATTCTTCAATTTTTATATGAAAGCCGTGACAACTCTCTCATAACGCGCTTCAATATTTCAAACATTATAACTAGCAATATATTAATTATGGAAGAAATATATAACCTGTTTCCCTTAATTTTTCCTCAGTTTTGTTGTAGTAGGGAACTGAAAGCCAAAATATGCAACTCCAGCACCATCACTGAATTTAAGGGATGGTTTTTCTTACATCTGGAAATATTTAATTAAGTATGGACAAGTTTCCCTTCTCTTCTGGCCTTTGTTCTGAAGTTGCCATTAGGAAATGTTTTCTTGGTCTCAAATAATTTGTACCAGTCTGACAAATTATTTTAGCTCTGACTAATGATAAGATCCAGCTTTAAAAGAATGACTGTCCAGGGAACAATTAAGAAGAAAGAGCCCTTTGAGCCACTCAAATGATGCAAACTCGCTTCTTTTTATCAGATTAATCCTCATAGATACATGTCTTAACTTTCCAGACAAAACCAAGAGCACAGTGTGAGACACAAAGGTGATGCTTGCATTATGTGGTGGTCCCTAGACCAGACACAGGTACTTTCTGTACTGCAAGTGTGGGCTCAGCCTGGCTGGAGCACAGCCCCTTCTGCAGGGAGGAACGTGGGTACTGGAGCCCACGGCTCTGTGGAGGTGTCTGCACCCACGGCCTCACCCAGCAGAGGGGCTGCAGGAACGCTGGGGGGTGCAGAGCTACACCCAGCTGCACCTCCAGCTCATCATGAGTGAGGTACCAACAGTTCTGCAGCAGTCCAACCTTGATTGGTTTACTGTTTCAAACAGAAACACTCCTTTGGCCTTCTTTGAAACAAATTGATGGGCTATAGAATTTGTGTCACACTTGATGTTAGCATGCTCCTGCTAAATGTTCTATTATTGAGTCTTTTGGATCAGGGTTCAAGTAACTTGCTATTCTCACTAGTAATGTGATTGTGGCTGGAAAACATCCCTAGAACATCTCTCATACAGTGATGACACTATAATTCATGGTGGCTTTGGTGCCCCTTCTCATTCCCTACAGTCTTTGTGGATACACACAACTTCACTGAAGCACATTCCCCACTATGGACATTTTATAAGATGGAAGTCCAGCTCTGATCCATTTTCTTTGCAGAAGACTGGGAGATCCATCCCTGTCCATCAGAGGGAAGACAAGGAAGGCACTACATGAGAAGTGCCACAACCTCCAACCTCTTTTCTTCCTCTGTTCTGGAACAGAAAGGCTGCAAGCTGAACCCCATTAGACTGGGTGGGGCGTTGGATCAAAGCAGCTCCACAGAGGGGACAGGCTGTACAGAGCAGGACATGAGATTCATATCACACTACAATCATCATGTTCAGCAGTGTTAAAATCTAATATGTTTCATATTGTTTAGGAATTACATTCAGAACTGCAGTGCTGCCAAGATATTGAGAGTGTTCATCACTCCTTTATATTTCTCAACTCTGCCCATTTCAAGACATCATTACTTTTGTTTCTCATGTACAGGTGCTAAGCAGTAGTCAGTGCTGCTCCTTGCACATTCCAACCCACATCCTGCCACTGTTCTCTGCGCTTTGCCTTACTCCCAGATGTCCCAGGGTCACTAATCACTGTCAGAGTGATTACATTTGTACTCTGCTTTCTCATCCAAGTTCAAGTCCAAGTATCATAATTTTTTCAGTTCTTGAAGTAGTCTACAAGGTATTAGGCAAAAGATGAATAAACCAATCTTGTCAGATCGGTGTGTGGCTGCTTTTATTTTCTAGTAGGGATAGACAAATCCAGTCTGCCTTGTTTCAAAGACACTTGAACTCTATGGGTCAAAAGCTTGATTACACCATTACTAAGTTCATCTCCCATTTAAAACAATTTGTTAAAAGGGGAGCAGGAAAAAAGACACAGATACAGCCTTCAAAACCCAAAAGCTGACCGATTCTAGTTTCATTTTTAGGAAGACTATCAGGCTTCCCACATAACTTAGTCTCATATCACAGCATCTAACTTCATTACATTTCATCTTCTGGAAATGTACAACTGAGGGAACTTCAACAGAATCAAAATTGCTAAACAAAATACTTAATATCCCACAGAATTTCTGGTCCCTCATCTGTTCTTTGGTCTCTTCTTTCCATCCTTTTATAAGAGAAATAAAGGACTAGGACTTACAGTACCTAATGATTTGGAATGCCAAATCAGAGAAACTTTTGTAGGCCTGATATTCATGAGTAAGTAATTAGTTACTTCCAGGAAATTAAATTTCCTTATGAATTTCTGTAACTAAATTGGAAAACTAAGGTATTTAAAATCCTTGCAATTTTAAAAACTTTTAGCCATTATATAGATGGAAATACTAAAAAACAGGATAAATTATAATTTAATGAGGAAATTTAAAAGAATTACAGAACAGTATATAAGCCCAATAGGTGTACACACACAAGCACATAACAGTATGTCAATGTAATATGTGTTCTTGAGATCATAAATAGCTATGCAAAACTGAAGTATGAAGATGCAAGAAGGAAAATAAAATTTTGTTGAGACCTGGAGTGGTTGAAATGTAAGATGAGAGAAAGTATTTTAACATTCTTGGTCCTCCAATCTCCAACATCCATTGCTTTCAGGTTCATTTAAAAGATCAAAAAAAGTAAGTTTCAAGGAAAAAAAACAAAAACCAGGAGCATCTGGAACTGAGGAACCGAGTGAAGAATCAAAAACATGTAAGTAGAGGTGGAAATGTAGAATAAAAGACATGTCAAGAAAAAGATCCTAACAAATATAATGGTGAAGTGATATAGAGACTAGAAAAGACTATAAACTAATTCATGATTAAAAACCATCACTTTCAAAATGTAACACATATTTCATCTTGGAAGTACAATTAAATGAATAAAGTGCAGGAGCATCTCTCTGATGTCATCAGAGCTCCTCAGCAGAGCAACAGTCCACTCGAGCAATCCTGAGGGCTTATTATTTAGGTCTTTCAATGACACCTGCCATTTGTTTTTCAGCAATAAGATTTTTCCTCCCCAAGCTAAAAGAAATATTGCTATATTAGCAGAGTCAAGGTCTCACATAACTGACTGATACATGTTGCACAAACTACTCCTAGCTGCCTTAGAGTTATGGGCTTTGAAAACAAATATTGTGTGCCTTTTTGTGAATACATTTTGTGAATTTACATTGCAAATAGTAAACTGCACTAATGGCTTAAAATTACAAGAGGCCCTGATATTTAAAAACTACAATCCCTTTTATGCCTTATGCAAACCTGCTGTTTTATCACATATGCTAAAAATCACCTCTTATAGTATTTAAATACTGGTAGTACCTTGAAGAAAAGTAGCCATATGAGGATGTGTTAGTATGCTCATTTCAACTGGAATTACTTGATTGTAAAAGATTAATGTGACTTTGACTTTAACCTGCTTTGTGAAGCCTATTGCTCTAACGAAAACAAGCAACACACAGCCACTCAATAAGGACTCAAAATTTTACAGCTGCCAAAACACTGCTTTGCTAGTAATTTCTGCACAGCTTTTCTGCTCCAGCACTCAGGGCAAGCAGCACTGTGCCCAAGCTCCCCTGGGAAATTCTGCCTTTATCTGCCCCCAAGCACATTGCAAGGAAAACCTCTGCCCAGAGGACACAGGGAGATCCCTATGCTGGCACTTCCCCTGGAAACACTGGACTCTTGTGTGAGAAGCCACAAAGGAATCACTCAGTCAGAATGAGCAAAAAGTATTCCACCTTGACTCTTTCTTCTGTTTTTAAGGGATGAAACGGGACTGTAGCAAATTGCAGCTACAAATAATGCAATTTGTTTAAATTATTAGTCTGGTAGACTCCACTGTTTAGTATACCTATCTCACATCACATATATATATATCCATCACATTCTGTACACATGGCAGATTTTTATATGTGCATTTTGTTTACCACAGGTGGGACAGGTTTTGATATAAATTATCTTTTTCTGGTGTGATTCTAATATGCAGTAAGTCTATTAATTATAATTTCTAAGGATTTACAGCACAAAGATCAGCTTTTCATCCACAAGGTAAAATATTATGCACTATGGAACATACCATTTTGACTTATCAATGTATGCTGGGCTTATGCTCTATATCAGTTCTCTTGCAATTAAGTACCTCAATATAATTCCTTTAAAATAATTGAAAATCATTGGAGCTATTGGATGATATGAAATGCCACACATCTGTTGATTCATTTCTAATGAACACTACATATTTTTGGAAGAAGCACTCTTTTACTGATATTAAAGAATTTAGGTAATCATAAGCTTTTGACAAGACTGAGATTTGTGCGTCAACTTCAACACTTTTAAAATGCCCTGAGTGGTCTAAAATAGCAATCTGTGTAAGCAGAGTAGAGCTGCTATGCAAATAGTGAGATATTCTTATGCTGCATCATATGAACTAATCAACTAGGAGCTGCATCCTAGGGAAAGCATCTGCTGTGTGAAATTTAGGGCAGTAATTCACAGCCCATAGAACACTGCTTCACCACAAATGAAATTTGCTATAAATTTATAATGATGTTCATATAAATACATTACATTTTAATAGTTTGAAGGAATGATGGCACTGGGCACTTTATAAATGTTTAACTAGTAGACTCTTCATAATTTAAAACGTTGATGTTACATCACTGAAGATGCTGGGTTGAAACACTGTTGGAACTTGGAGAGGAGGGCTCATTTACTGTAGAAATCTACTGAAAACCTAACCTCGATGCACACAAATGCTATTTTTAAACATAACCTTGCTTCAAAACACTTACATGAACCACAGTCATCTGAAATTGTGCAGTACCATGTTCATAAAGCCCAGATATGACTATCATTGCCAGGGATTAGCCTGTGACCATGGGCCCTCTGTTGGGGAACCTTAAAAGTAGGTACTTGTTGTTCATGAATGTGTAAAATAACCATTAGATGTATGACATACACAGGAAAAACATTAAGTATTTTTTCTTTCATTGTACTTATGTTTTTGACTGATGCTTCTAAAGTAATTTTCATCTTTGATGTTTCCAACAATCTCTAACTTCTTAAACAGTGCATTTCTTCTGCTCTGTATGGTCATATTGCTTGGTTTCATTGCCACGACCAGCATACCTTTGTTGTATTTATATCTTATTTTTACTCACAATTTCCATCAGACAGACAACCTCTATCTGAAATTCTCTACCAGGCTATTTGTCTCCTTTGCCCAATTCATGTGCCTTAGAGTCCCCTATCTTCACAGCCTTATGGCCAAGGACTGTCTCCCTCTACAATAAAAGCAGTCCAACTATATTCTGTGTGACCTGCAAATTTGCTCATGGCAAGACTTTTTAAAACACCAGCTTTTCAGCAGTGCTCCAGCCTTATAAGATGAAGAGGGTAAGGATCCAGACAAAGTGAAACACAGCTAATGTTTGTTGGATGCCTCGTTAAAGTTCATAACTTGAAATATATTTTAAAAATCAATTTTTTTCCCAGTAGTTTTAATGTTTCAATAGATAGAACACTGGCAAATAAAATAAGGGAACAGTGAGGATTAAAAAAGAGGATGTGTCAAGATCTTTTACTCTGATTGTCCACTACTAGATGATTTAGAAGTCAAAGGAAGGAGTGTTTCTTTTCAGTAGAAAATCTAATTCCTACATTAGATTTTGTCCTGGTATGTGGTAGTTACAATTTTACTTACACAGTGAAATGTAAGAGACTATTTCAACTTTAGTAAACTTGTCAGCAAGGAATAAGAAAACAGATGTAATGGAAAAGGGAGGTGCTGTTGAAGGGTTTGCAATATAAGTTTGCAAAAAAAGAAGTAACAGTAAACCATTTTACAAGTAACTGCATCTCATCTTCAACACTGACAACCAAAAACTTCCAAAGATCTTTTAGTTTCTGGTAACAACTTCATATGTAGACTAAGAATTTAAAAATACTCCTCTGACCATAAGAATTTAAATTTATAATAAAATGAAGATGCTTTTATATTAGTAATCAGGAGCAACTAGTCAAACATTCATACCTGCTTGCACAGAACTGATCATTGCCCAAGGATCTGTTTTATTCAGAATGGTCATTTTGAGTCAAATTATTTCTTACTAGGCAGAGTCATTTTCAGGCCATTCCTTGATCCTATTTTGAATACAGGAAACAAGCAGGATTGTTCTCTGGAGCAAGAAATTACTTTTTACTATGTTTGGATTGAGCTAATCACAATGAGGTCCCAGTCTATAGACCAATGAAATTCAGTTATAGTAATGATAAAAGCAGCACCTGCAGCTCATATGATCCCATTAATACTACAGAAGATGGAAATATGTGCAACCTGGTATTAAAATTCAAGCTGTGAGAAGACTTTAAAAAATTCAATCCTATTTGATTGGTGTTGATAGATTCTCTTAAGCAAAATGTTATCTGAGGACTGTGATTTTACCACAGGTTATATAAAGACTAGTATTTTTAATGGAACAGGCTTTTGGGCTCCAATAATCGGTGGTAAAAAAAATATCTCTGCCTAGATCCAATTAAAATAAAATTTTGATTCACAGGGTTGCTAAAAAATTCTTGACACTTTGAGTTAAGAGTATCCCAAGTCACATACAAAAAAGAAAATACACTGGGTTTGCAGTTATAGATACACATCGCATTTGATGCAGCAAATGTAGTCAGAAAAGTACAAAATTCACACAGCAGAAGAGGATTCTGACATAGGCAGAAATAAGTGATCCTATAAGCCTGGGCAGTCTTATCAAGATTGAAATAATTTGCTTTTTCCATAAGAAAAAATAAGCAGAGCATTTCTGTACCATCTAGTGCTTTGGGTCAAAAAATCACAAAGTTTTCTCCAATCTGGTATCAGCTACAGAGCTTCTGGACAAGATCTAAAGTGACAAGATGGAGGAAGATAAGAATTCCAGTGACTGAGACTTACTCATGGATACTCATTCTGTTTCATTTCATAAGACAGAAGGATAAACACTGGAAAAAAACCATCAGTATAAAACTTCAGAATGCTGCGTTTAAGAATTCTGGCCAACTGAAAGAAGGTTATTGTAAAAATGAAAAAGGTAAATTAAAAGGAAGGCCAATCAGAAATGGAAAAGGCCTCTTACAATTCTATCAGTGCTCTAACCCAGTGTGTAAATCTAAATATCAAGATATTCTTCCCTCTCCACCAGTAGAAACCATAGAATACAAATGTCAAAAAAAGAGAAAGTCAAGGACAGTGCTAACAAATTGTACTACTACTCAGTAATCTGAAAACAGTCCATGAGTTACTTGAGGTATAAATGAGCTTGAATTTAGCCCATCACAGGCTCTATAAGGCAGGCACACAGGTGAAATGTGCACATGCCTCTAAGGTGAAACTGTATCTAATAATTTCAGATTAAAAATGAAAATTCTTATCAGACCTATAGCGAAAATTTGGGTCTGGGATTTCAACACGCAGATCTAGTTAGTCCAGGTAAAATTAACCACATACATTACTATAAAGAATACTATGGGATTTCAAATGTT
Organism: Climacteris rufus; assembly: GCA_013398175.1. NCBI lineage: Eukaryota > Metazoa > Chordata > Aves > Passeriformes > Climacteridae > Climacteris > Climacteris rufus. The sequence continues at coordinate 56,409 of VZRZ01000225.1, read as the reverse complement.
GATCAACTTCAGCATCCCTCTCACATCAGGATATCCTAAGTATTACTAGACATACAAATAACATTTTCATGTAATACTTTAAAAAGTGTTTTTTGAAAAGGTATGTTATCCTTAATACCAAGTATATAAATATAGATTAAATAATACATATCTTAGGACTTGGTATTGCTTGTAGAATGTGTGACAACAAATTGAAATATTATTAAGTTTTGATTATACAAAAAATCACACTGATTAATTAAATGTTTTCCTTCTTAGTGCTACTGAAAATGCTTTGCTAAGCTAAAAAAAAATCTTCCATCAGGTTGTAGTGATGAAAGTACAATATTTCATTTCCATAAGCATTAGGTAGAGCCCATATGACATAACAAACAGAACACAAAGTTCAAACACAGCTTCAGCAAGACTTACACAAAAAAATAAATCCAAATTACTCAGATAAATTAATCAATATTGTCTCAATTTCCATTGCAATAAAAAACAATGAAGTGGTGCAAAGGGGCTGTGCCACGAGAGAACTATGCCCACCTAACAAGGAATTTCTTTAAATTACACTAGTTATACTAGTCTTATTTCAATAATTGTTTATTTGTTGTTTAAATTGTATTAGAGTAGTTGCGATTAGCTGAGCACTTCTTCTGAGTAATCGAAACCAGATTTTCTGAAATCTTTGCTGTAAAATTGAATCCACTGCCTCCTGACCACTAGCAGTGACCTGGCCCAGCAATCCCAACTCACAAATACTGCAGACTGCTCACATTCATGGGGGACACTGTAACATTTCGTATGAAAAAAGCGTCATTACGTTGTACTTCAGCCAAACCACAGACAAAACTCAAAAAGCCATACTTGGAAGCTTCCTTTGCAACTGGATGAAAAGGTGGCAGTGGAGGAGGAGGGAAGCCCAGTCTCCCTTGCCCCCGGGGACAGGGCAGTTCCAGCACCCCGCTCGCTGCCCCCGTGTCAGGGTCAGGCAGGGCCCGAAAGTGCCACGGCAAGAGGCTGCCATGTCATGGAGGAGGCTGAAGGCCTCCCCATCTCTCATCTTTGGACTCTCTCCCCAATTTCATTAAAACTGCAAAAAAACCCAGTCTGAGTGTGCAAACAGAGGGAGCTTCCCCACACAGCAGGAAGGGCGAAGGTGCATTATCCTTCCCATGGATTTGTTTCAAAGGACTTTGAGCCATGCATCCTGTTATGATCTGCATAATGTATTTAAGTGCTGATTCCTTTTTTCACATTTGGGAGGATCTTAAGTTGTTTGTATCTAATGCAGTGCTCCATCTTAACATATATACAATAGTGATGTCTTAAGGACATTATTCGTGTAGACTGAAGACAAAAAAAGATGGTCTATAAGGAATGGATGCAGGCTTGGCAACACTTGAAAATACGAGATTAACACTAATGAAAGACAGAAATTGTTCCTATAAGAGTCACCTGAATTTAAAAAACAAGTATAATTTCAGGAAAACTTGTTTGTTTATTGTGATTATACCTATATAAATAAGCAACCCACAGGTCAGTATTGTGTTCAGAGTCTAACAAGCATTTCTGTTATGAATTTTTTCCTTAGAGCAGTGGATTATTATGGATTACTCTAGCAGCTAATGAAATTAATTAACAGCCACTTAAAAGATTTAGATCAGGAGTAAGATGCATAAAAAGTTTTCCCCTGCTAATCCGAGATTCATTTGAGTGCTGTGCTCCCTCGGCAGGAGTTATACCAACAGGTTCCTGCAGCTTTTTAAGGCCATGGGAATACAGACTCCCCTGGGAATTGCTGCACAAGCACCTCCTTGTGGCGCTGAGTCCTTGGAGCTGAAGCTACAAAAGGGATGCTATCTGAAAAACTCGGGATTTTGCTTCACCTTCTTTGAGGGAAGCTCCCTATAGATGTACTTGTGGGAATCTACTGAGGAGCAAACCTCCAGCAAGCAGTTCGATTTACCGAGGGATTGCACAACTGCTCCCCTAAATCAAACATTTGTGCACTTGGACTGTGTATCTCTCCAAACTCCAACATCTTCATAATGCATGACCAGGGATTAATACAACAAGGATCTAACCTGGGAACTATTGCAGCAAAAATATATACACATATCTTTATACACAAACACAGAGCTGTCTATTCAAGAGATGTGGATGCAGCATATTTTTGTATAAAACTGAGGATGATATCATTGCTAATCTACATGACAGAAATACTCAAGGACCCCATGATCTGAATGACATCTTAGACATGGTGATCTGTGGTTCCCCAGGTTTTGCTACATTTGAAACAGGTAGTAAATTTGCCTGCAGGTACATAGTGATGCTGTTGCTGTGGCTCAAATTGGCAGGGAAATCAAATTAGAGTTCAATAGTCCCACAATGAAATTAATGAATGTTATGGAATTTTGCCACAGCTCATGTATTATCATTCTAGACTTAATGTCTTTACCACACAGCCTAAAATGATATGAGAAATCCTTATACATATCCCCACAGGGTATATGACATGCAGCTGACATCCTAAATGTCTTAGTTGCTCACAGATAAAAAGGATGAACAACTTCTTGACAGTTATGATACACAAATTAGTGAAAATGAGATCCTAGAAAGACAATCAGGAGAAAAAGGTGTGATTTAGGTAGAACTCAATATTCTTTCTGATTCATATTTAAGGGAAAGGTCATGGAACAAAAGATCCTTGTTCACAGTGGGTGCAGAAAGCCTGATATTTACCATTTTTCTCAGAGGAGTTTTTCCTTATCACTACATGGAAGCAAAAAAAGAGTGTTCTTTTGTTCTGAAAGCTGAAATAATTTATTTGTGAGTACTGAGCTGTAATCCCAGTGATTATGTGTCCAGTGGCAAGATATTGGCTAGTTCTATAAAAAACACCTTTATATTACATACTAGATGATAAATTGGAATGGGAAATTTTTTTCCTCTGGGGAAAAAAAGAAATTAAAAACTTCTCAGTAAAGTAGGCAAACACTCAACTGCTTGCTTCCCAAGTGAAAATTTCTTCTGCTTCACAAAAACATATTTTACTCTAGGTAGTTTACTGGGCTCATATAATAAGATGTACTATATCTTCACAGGAGAGAAGGAATGATGAGATAGTGATTTCCACGATGAGTGGCAGGAGAGGCTTCCAGAACAACAAAAAACCAGAGATCACCCTCCTGATGTCACCTATCAGTTAGAAAAATGCTGCTAAAAGAGATGAAGTATACCTGAATAGCAGCATTGTCTAACCCAAGATGAAGCAACCAGAACAAGAGAACTAGTACAAGGCCTTAAGGAAAAAAACCCTCAAACCCTGTTCCTCAATTCAATAATTTTATTCAGTTTCTGTTCATTATATCAATGCCAGTGAGAGAACATTCTTTCAAAAAAACTGGTTAACCTGTGCTTGACAGAGCCAAAAGCTTTGAAAGCTAAGAGGTAATTAAAAAGAAAAGAGAAAGAAGTCAGTCAGTGCTGCCTCTTTAAAGTTTTAGATGATCTTTTACTTACACAGTTACAAAAGTTAGCTCAAAGCATATTTTCTCTCCTAATGATTTATTTTTACAGTAAAATAAAGCCTGTAAAAAGGGATTCTCATAGCAATTCTATTATTAAGTCTGTACGAAGTCTGGCCTATATCTTTATTTCTGTTTAAGAAATGAATGCAACAAAATTGTAAGAAAACAATCAGTGAAGAAAGTGCTGCAAGAAGTTTATATTGTCTGGCAGTCAATTTGCTGGTCAAATTTGACAACGACCATGTAAAAATCTGAACAAACAAAACAACAAACTAAAAAAGAATTTCCAACTTTTTTCAAAAAATCTCCCACCCACTGGAGATAAAATCCAGTTGGTTAATTATTAAATTGTAACACCATATATATATCAAATTCCATTCCATCAAGGTAAGATCATCTTGTACAGCAACAAATTCTCCAGTATGCCTTTAACTGAAGACTCTGAAATTGAGATATCTGTCTCCATTGGCTCTCTTGAGACAAGTAAAACACTTGATAGAGGTTGAATAAGTCACACTGCTGTCTTTTCCTTATTTCCAGCAACACATGCTATAAAGGCACCTATAGCATAACCACATGGAACTCTTTTTTTACATTCCTTACTTCTTACATAAGCAATACCTGTGCCTCTACCAGCAAAGTCAATATAACCACAAATTGAAAAGTTGCTCTGTATAAGCACTGATTGGCAACAATGAAAATCGGTGCACTTAGTGATCCCTCTATTAAAATATTGCTCAGATATTAAAAAACATAAACACTGCTCTAGGCTTCAAAATTCAGCTGATGTGGGCTGAATCCTTTTTAAATAGATATGATTACATTTCAATGTCTTTTGTCATTACGACAATTTTGACAAGATAATCATCTCCTCTGAGCAGGACTTTTTAAGCTTTAGAGAAATAACATATGATTTATTAAATAATCTGTCAAATTATCTATGAACCCTGACTTCAAAAGAAATCTTATGATCTCATTACAATAATTACAGAAAATCTGTGCCTGATGTTATTTATAACAGGTATCAGGTATACAAAGGAGAGTACTGAACTCAAAGTACAGGAACTTGCAAGGTTCAAAAGGTGATAGCATAGCTTTGTTCTCTCAAAATAGTCAATACAAGTTTCCATGTTAAGTATTCTGCACACTAGGTCAACTTTTGAACCATAGGCTTCAAAATGGAGAGAAAGAAACAAGTCTGTAGCTGTGCTAAAATCAAGTAATCTAGATATGCATATTGCAACCTCATTTCTCTCCTTTCCTTACTTTGTTGCCTTTTTTCTTATATTGCTTTTGGAGAAAAGGAAAAGCCAATTCTATGCAGCACAAAAATTATTCAGAAAGGGAAGCAGAAGTACAAGCTAAAGTGCCTTTAAAATTTTAAGTATCATATCAGCTTTAATTTTAGATATTCATGCTTCTTTTAAGGCAAGATAGGACTGGGCAAAACAGGGCAGAAGGGTATTGTGTTTACTTTCCTGTGATGTAAGTACAGTAGGCAGGAGAAAGAGGACAAGAGCTCTGAAATCTCTACAAGAGAGTTGCTTCCTCTTAATTCCTGCTGCCATGGATTATGGTCTTACTCTTAGTAGTCAGCACTGCACTTGCAAAATTGAAGTACCTTCTGCCTCTTACACTGGGGCAGTTACTCTCTTTAAGTGGAAACTCCTGCCTGTGGAGAGTACAGGATGAAGTACTGAACCAATGCAGGGCTGTTGACAATGCAGGTAAAGCTTCTTATTAAGACACTTCAAGATGAGAACCCCATAGTATTATCTGAGAGAACGCTACAGATGCTGAAGGTTTCCCACCTAAGCAACCCGAGAGACACAACACTGCTGTCATGCTGCTGTGTTGAGCATGACAGGACTGAACCTCCCACCTGCCAGTGCCAGCAGAATAAGCCCCTGCATGAGTCCCACTGCAGCCACTCCAGCACAAGTGGTCCCTACAGCTCAGTGACAATGAGGACTCCACAGCCTCTGCACAAACCTATTCCAAGTATAAAATAGCATTTTATCCACCTTGAAATAAACCACTGCATGTCTGAAAAGCTTTTCAATGCTACAAGGTTAGTTCTTTCAGAAGGCACTCAGAAAATTGCTCCAATACTTTATAGAGCTGAATTACTAAACAAATATAGAAATAGCATGGGTTATTTAAACAGCTGAATGGTTAACTGAAATAGGAGAATTTCCACAATCATTTTTGTAAGAGGTTTTAAGTGTAGGAAGATATCTTCTCTAGAAAAGTGAAATTTAAAGGCATACTATTCAACTTGACATATTTTGTTCTTAAAATTCTTTTAAAATACTTTTAAGAGGAAAAAAAGCCCAAAAATGTATCAAATTATATAAAAGAAACATGCAGACTTTGAAAAAGTTTAGATGCCAACTCACCAGTCTCTTCAAAATTCTCAACAAAAGCTTCAGTTCTCGTGTATCTTTTTTGGACTTCAGTACTTCAGCAAAGCTGTAGATGTTTTCTGGCGACATACTCTCCTGACTGTTCCCACCATACAGCTGAACCAGCAATAATAAGCACTGCGAGGCACTCAAAAATATTTCAGTATCTTCACTGGGAAGCTAAAAATGAAAGAAAAATGAACAAACAAAAAGCAAATTTCAGTTTCAGAAAAACTGCATATCACTGGGGATTTAGAATATTAACATTTGCATCGTGCCAGAACAGATTATTTCTAGTTGACTGACTCAGAATTCCACTAAACTAAGCTCAGTAAAGTGACGAAAATATAATTTAAAAATATCTATTCTTAAGCAGCAATATAACTATGCAGTTTAAACTATGATTCTGTTAAACAGCCTATCTATAGTGACATTATAACAGTACTGGAAATGCTGCTGCCAACTCTGTTATTTTATTCTGCTTTAAACAGAAGCAGTAATAGCAGAAAGGATCATTATAGCCATGATGTCTAATCTTCTACATCATGCACACCATAAAATTTAATTTAATTATTTCTAAATAAACCTCTTGAGGTAGAGCACAGACTATCTAGCTATTTAATGGTTTTTAAGTAGTCACATTAAGAGGTACATTTTGTAGATTTTAAATATTTTCTTGAATTCCAACTTTTCTGCACTGCTTGGAAGATCACACACTGAAGCAGGCCTTTGCAATAAGATGGAAAATTCTTTTCTGGCAAGCAAAATTACAAAAAAATATTTAGGGACATGACTAGTGACCATTTTTAAATGAGCTTCTGATAGTGTGACACCATTATCAAAATGAACTATTGATTCCTGAAAGGACAATCTGGAAATTACAAGTAGAGATTTTATATTATGCTTCTATTTGTCACTGACAATGACATTTTGGAATGACAACAGGAATGCAATGCCTAGTTTCAGCACAGACAGTTCACAACACTGGTGAAAAAAAAATCACAGAGGTTTCTTGGGAACAGGCAAGAAGATGACAGATAGGAAACCATAACAGGCAAGGACTGAAGAAATTCAGTGTCTATGGCATATCAAAGGGAGGGCTGAAGGGGACCTGATCGTATCCTCTCAGTTATACGTGAGAAAAAGAAGACTGAGGATAGGTTAATTCCTTTACCTGAAAAAAGACTGATAAGAGAGGATAGCTCAAAACTCTAGACAAAGCAATTCAGATTAGAAGGAAGATAACACTTTGATTTTCCTTTTTTTTCTTTCTCTCTTTAATGGGAGTGATTAACTGCTGAAACAACTTTCTTAGAACTGAGACAGATTCTCAGTCAAAGGCAATTCACATACCACAAATTTTTTTTTTCCTACAAAAATAGCAAAACCATTTACTCTAACTAGGAATTAATTTAGGAAAGTCCTGTCTATACATAATCCTCAATTAAAGTATTCCAATAGTTTTTTCTAACTTCATAATCTATGACCTGAAGAACATATATTGGTGGTGGTCTTAACCAAGTAGGTATAGAAGTGTAAAAACACCTTATCATTCCCACTATTTTTTTTAATTCTGCAAGTATTATTTACATGCAAAGAAGCTACATGAACGTACAGCAGACTATCACTACAAATAATAAAAGGAAACAATTTATATAATATGCCAAATAATTTCAGTAACAGTTACTTATTTAAGCTGCAGTATGAATGTCCTAGTTTTTTCATTTTAAGGAAAACCCATACAGCCACTTTAAAGCTATCTGAACAGATCATCAGACATATATCTCTCAAATATTCAAGCAGCAATTCCCTAGGAATCCCCATGCAAATACAATCCTGTTTTCCACTAGATTCATAGAGTTGTTGTTTAAAACAGACTGAACTGAGATGTAATCTCTGAATACATAGCCCCAAGACATATCACATCCTATTTGACCTAATACTATGCAAGTGACAGGACCACAGCAGCTATTTCTTCCTGAGTTTTGCTGTATGGTTTTTCTTCATTCCAATCTAAATGCCACTTATTTGATTATTTCCTTTCCAACATCCAGAATTCTCTAATAACATCATCAACATAATTAGCAAGGCTAAAAAGCAGGAGAAGCTACAAATAGTAACAAGATTTATAGCTCCATTTATATCTTCAGTCCTTAACAAATTTTTTAAAAAATCAGCTGATTTCACTTGGGGCTTTGAGACAACTTGTATTTCCTTCACTGAAATAAGATGCCATCAGAGAAAAGAAGAACTACTTTAATGTATGTCTCTCACACCTTTTAAAAGCAGCATTCTAACTTACAGTTTGTTACTACATCAGTGTAGACAGCTACATCAACCACTCCCTGAAGAAAATCACAGTACAAGAACTATATTCAATTTTCAAGCGTTGCTTGTTGGCTAAACAAAGATAAAAAATGAAAAATCTGTGAACATTTTGGACAGATATATCCTTGCCCAGGTCTTGCAGTGGAGACTAGTTCCCTGGCTTCCACAAGCACAACAATCCCATGTTTAGCCAGTAATCACAACAGCCATACTTGGAAGTGAGACTGATCCCAAAGTCTTTTTCTGAGATACTCACTATCAGAGGAGTGGAAAGGTGTCAGTATCTGTAGAGGACTGCACCTACAACAAATATGTGTGAAGAAACAAAAAAAGCACCACGAAGCTTAGTGGTTCTTCCCAACACCAGGAGGGGACATGACTGTCAAGGAAGCAAATGAGCAAGTCCAGCTTATTCGTGTTCATGTTATTCCCAAGGGAGGCTGATTTCAGCAGGAACACGCATTTAGTGGGGCACAGGAGAAGCTATGTTTGGGCCAATGGCTTTGCCTCTCTCCTCCTGGCATGCCCAACCATTTAGCATTGTTGTTGTAGTTAGTTCTTTGTTCCCCAACAAGAAAAAGGAAGACCCTTTCCATCCAATAAAAGGAAACTTTCCATCCAATGTGTCTTGGCATCATTTAGGCTTGCTTTTCACAGGGTATCTGGCTTTCAGTGACCATTTTCCAGGTATCACCCCATAGTTCCCAATACTTGCCAGTTATGACATCAGATTATTCAATCATAAATGCCAATGAAGTCTCAAATGCCCTGTTGTACTTTAGGCTCTTCTGCTCCTCTGCTCCTCCAGAGTCCCTTTGAGCTTTGGTGTTATCTAGACTTTGGGGGGCAAGTTGCTGTTATCCTGAAAAAAATCAGGGTAAAACAATAGCAGGTGTTGCATAATGAGAAATACAAGCTTGGAATAGGAAAGGCCATATTTATTCTGGAGGAAATGAGAATCCTTGGCCTACAGTCTAACTCATCAATAATTAAGGTGGAAGAGGAACTCTCAGCAAAGTCCCTATTAAAGTATGTCCACATCAGCATTTTTCTCTGTAACTCTCCCCATTTTGCTGTTTCACTACTGACAAATAGTGATTTAGATGTCAAAAGTTGTAAGCTGGTAACCTGAAATTTAGCATTGGCTGTCAGTCAGTGTTCGTCCTGGTTATAAAGAGTAGGGGGATCTGAAGAAAATTATTGGTATAAAACAAAAGCAATGACTGAAAATATAATAAATATCTGTAAATATAGAAAACCAAAGGAACAAAATTTCAGCTTTCAAGTAATAATATCTCATGTTTAAAAAGAACAGGAAAGACATCATCATGTGGTTCAGCAATGAAAGTAGATAGATGTTCAGCTCTTAATTAGATGGAACAGCATTCTGATTATTTTTCTAATCAGAACAATTCAATTTGGAATGAAGTACACTTCCTTGAAATGCATTTATAATTTTTATTCCTTCAGAAGAGTAGAAACCCATGAAAAAACTAGTTCTAACAGTTTGAGAAATTATCTGCCCCTTAATATTTCATAATTACATAAAGTTTCCTTTTGCTTTATCAGTGTTAGAGGGGATTATGGATTCAGCCCTTCAGCAAGTTAGAGAGGTTAGCAGTACTTCTCCTCGCAGCTGTTAATATTCTGGGCTAGTGTATAGCTTGAAGAAAATCCAGCACCTTAAAATAAGTTACTGAAGAGCCAAGGTCATAGATTTTGCAATTCTCTAACTCAAAACTGTAGATTTATTTTTCACTTATTTTAAAGTAACACCTCATGACAAGACTTCTGTGCAATGAAGACAGTGTATTATTCTTTCCTTAATTTTTATGGCCATAACTTCCTGTAAACAAGCTTAAAACACAAAATTCTATCTTCTCTTCCTTTCTAGATGGAACCTGCTCTGTGTATTTTAGAGTTAATGAGGCGAAAAGCAGGAAGCTCCTTGTTGTTGCACGTCTATATTTCTGCAGTCTGCTCTCCAAAATTCCATCATTTTAAACGGAGTTGCAGTGTGTTCATGAATTGCAAACCACTGCAAGAAACGTGTGATCATTTGAGCTGAAGTGGCAGTTTTCAGTTGGAATTGTTACAGCATCTAATTTTAGAGCTACAATGAAACTGTCTGGATTACCCAGAGGGGGACACTATTTCAGTGCATTAATGAGGTTATACACACAGAGAGTTTATTACAATAAGAGATAGATATTCATTAGGTCACTAACATGATTACAGAATGTGCTGTAAAGGAAGCACCATTGGGACCTATAGGGAAGAAAATTTTGCAAACTTTGTATAAAATGTAAAAGCAAAACATCCCTGTTAATCTGCTAGCCTTACTATGCTATTCTTATTAGTAAATATGCAGAGATTGAATTTGAAAGATAAAATGTTGTATCTTGACTTAGGGCAAAACTGCCATTCTCTTACCTAAGGAAAATATTAAGAAAACCAAAATATTCTCACTTCATTTTAATCTAGGCTGATTGTTTAGAAATCAAATCCCCATTCTGAAATTCTCTGCATGTGACAATATTTGCTTCTTTACTCTGGTGTGTTTGGGGTTTTTTTGGTTTTTGGAGAATTCTTCAAATAAAATTTCCAGGTAACATTTCAAGTACAAGAAATAAACATGTCTCTCCACTCTGACCACAGAATAGTCCGTATTCCTAAGAAATGTGAAATAAAATTCCCTATTTATCATTCTTCTGCAGCCATTTTCATTATTCATTGGCAAATAACTTCATGTACCCTGAAAATGAAGTCTGGGCAGAGCCTGAGCATCAGTGCAATATAGAAACAGAAAGAACCTAGAAGAGACCATCTCATTCATCCATGTGGACTGAGGCTTCATGTTTGTCCTCCTCACACTCGGACATGATTAACTGGACTTTAAACAGTAATCATCTGCAAATTTTGCTAGTAATATTATAATAAAAAAACCTACCAGCAGAAGTCATGAAAAGTTCTGTCCCAGCAGTCTAGTAGGCTGCAGAAAAGACTGGAAGATCTATACCTAGGAACTAAATCTAGGACCTGCAGAGAACAAAACTCCTTTTACAGGTACTGGCCAGGTTTCCAAAAGTTTCTGAAAATCCACAATGAAGGGATTTCAAAAGTTTGGGGTTTTTTTTTCAGTATAATGGGTATATCAATAACTAGAAGGTGTTTTGTATGTTCTATAATTGCCGCAGGTTTCAGAATAATATTCAAATTACCTTTATGTTAAAAGGAGAAATACTACCCAAAAAAGGTAAGTGTAATTAACCTTTAAACACAAAATTGCCAAGGAGAAGACTGAACACTCATTTTATTTTCCTCTTACTGATCAATTAAGGGCATAATGATCCTGAGATTAAATATTGAATTCTCCATATTTGCAGTGTTTCCCGAATGGCAGAATTTGTAATTATTTCTCCTTTTGCATTCTTAAATCTCTAAATTTTTATTTACATGCAATCTAGGTTTCCAAAACTTGCTTTGCTATGCCTTTAGTAATTGACTAAATCACAACTACAGAAGGGAAAAACTAACTAAAAGGATTTGACAATTTCAAGTTTAACTCACATGGATTTTTGAGGGATTACTGAGAGAAAAAAACATGTAGAACTTGAGAAAAAAAAAGACAAGTAAATGAGGCATGGAATAATAACCTACCTGAGGGATAAACATTTCAAAGTGGGAAAACAATTATTATGACTAGGAAACTATATAAGTGACTATAAGAAACTAAGATAAGTAGATAAAGTAAGATAAGTAGAAACAGCAATGCAAATAACTTTAAGTCAATATTTTAAAATAATGATTAGTTCAAAATTTAAGACCTTCATTATGTCCAGAAAATAAAGTTCACAAAGAACTGAATGCCTCAAAACAGCAATGAAGGGTTATGTAGCCACATAGCCCAATGAAGACAGAGAAGAATCACTGGCAGCTCCACAGAACTTCAGTTTAGGTAGGCCTGAGTCTTTTTGAGTAGAGAACATACACATGTTGAGAGATGCTCTAGACTTCACAAAAAATATAGTTCTATTTAAAGAGATTAAAGCATAAACCATTTTAAACAAGTGGATCCTAAAGGCTAAAATCATTATTCCATTGCTCAAACTCTTCCAGTCTTAACAGGAAATGTTTAATACAGCAATTGGAAAAAAAGGCTATAAAAATAAAATTTAACAAACTTAGATGAAATAACTTTCACAGATCCAAACAAGAGAAAAAGAGAAAATCCCTCACAGAATCTTTACAAAATTCAAAACAAAACCAAACCAACCAACCAAAGGAAAGTATATACACATAAAGAAATGGCACTGGTGGTCTTTATCCTTTACTTGTATGCTAAAAGCAGAAGATTTAGAATAAGCATTTTAAACATAGTGGGATCTGCACAAGTACAGAACAAAGCAAAACCTAGTGGTAATTTGCAGTCATGCTTCTGAAATACAAGGCCAAGTCACAATCTAATCAGCACATGCTAACTGTACAATTATCCTATCCTTTAATTAAAAACTTATAAAAGACTTCCAGGTGGTATAGGCTGAGTAAAGCTTAGCCTCTAATTTTCTGGTTTTAGAGCATTAATAGAATTTAAATTTATGACTGGTTCCAGTTTAAAGGAACATCTGCATCCCTTCATGTCCTAGTATTTATCATACATAGTGATTTTAAAAAATCAATAAAACTAAATGAAAAGAACTTATAAAGATGAAATATTACATAGTTGAAATTCAGTCACTTTGTTTTAGGTCATTCAGTGAACATTTCCAAAAAGCTTTTGTCAATAGCTTTAGTTTAAATAAATCCATCAAAGGAGGACTTAGCAACAGGTATAATGCCAAAAAATAATAAAAAAGGAATCACACACTTCCCCAAAATAGAAGATGACAGACAGTGCTAAAGATAGTAAAAGGATCAGAGTACTGATATCACAAAAAACCTGAAAACCTCTATTTAACTAAAAAAAAAAAGGGTCTTTAAGAGAACACAGTGAATCTGAAATGCCTCTAAGTGAAATAACCCAGAAAGGATACTGTGACACAGTGAAATTCTCACATAGCAGTTTAATGACTATGTTAAAATAAAAGGCTGATGCAGCCTCTAAAAGCACTTTCCAGCTGAAGTAGCACTCCTCTGCAAACCATTACACACACAGTCAATACAGATCTCTGTAGGATGGAGGCTGAGCTGATGGGATACATTAGGGCCACAATGCAGCACTCTGTGGAGATTTCAACACAGTGCTGTGATGTCTAGTAAACTCTGGAAAAGGACTGCCTTTAAAGAGACACACTTCAAAGACATTTACAGATCACCAGGGACCACTCCCACTCACAAATCCCTCAGGACCTTGTTGAAATAAAACAAAACCCTTGAGAAAACTCAAAAGGCTCAAACTCAAAACTCAAGAAGAGTATTAAAATGCATCACTCACTGCAAACTCATTTTGCCTTTAGTGATTTTTCCAAAGGTATCAGTACTAGTAGTTTCAAATTTTGAATGCCATCCTTTCCCTATACATGGTGACTAGTCCATTCTGAAGGGCTAAACATTGGCTATAGATATATATATCCAAATTGAGAATGTGCAGCTTGCTCCTCATCCCACTTCTGTGCTCGGAACAAACAGATTTACTCTGGTATCACTGGTACCCTGCAAGCCACTGTGACCTATAAAGTCTTACAAAGTGTTAGAGTACTAGGTGGGAGCTTATAAACAATGAAAAACCAGTAAACAGAGCTCCAAGATGTCGAATTCAGCTGAGTAATTCCAACTTCAGCACCATTCCACAAGTCTGCCCAACAAGCGAGCTCTCACCAGTTGAATAAGCCGGCTCACGAGGTCCATCAGGGGTTTATTGACAAGCAGAAGGTCTTCGGCAGCCTGCGTGTCCCCTCCTGTGCCAGACTTCTGTGCCTTAATAAGAGAGAAAAAATCAAAAGCAACCTCGGGGGTTGTTCTGTTATGAGGAACAAATTAGGTCCATTAGGTGGTCGAAGTGTGAATGGAATCTTGAAGGACTTACACACTCTTTTCCAGTTAAGTATTCCTGGGCTCCCAATGAGCAGTCATGCTCCCTCTGTCTGTGACAATAAGCACAAAGCAAAAGGGATCCATGCTGTCATGCCCATTCTGCACAGGCTGAATATGTTGACCTGCATGACATTTCTTCAGCAAAATGCAATAAAATGTACATGCAAAAATAGCTCTGAAATCATGAATGTTTTATGTGTTTGTAATTTCTGTCAACAGGACATGCTTATTTTCACATTAAAATTCAACTGGTTTTCCCCTTTATCAGAAACAATTTTACATGTAACTCAAACCAAGAAAATCAAGGTGATTGAAAATTTAGGATTTCCAACAATATTGTCCAAATTTGCCCATCTGCCTCACTCTGTATCCTGAAATATTCATATTATATTACAGCAATTCAAATTATTTTTAAAATAGGAGTAATAAAATCTTCACATGACCAAAATCTGTGACAAGATTTGTTGCAACTTGTAATTCTGACCACTGTCATCCCCCCATCATCAAGACATACTACCATCCTAGGCAGTGCTATTTGTGACCAATCGCTGTCTGAGGGCACCAGAAAGACATTTAACTTCATTATCTTGCACCAGCTTTGGACCATGACCCTATACAGTCAATCTGTTAGAGAAAAAAAGTAAATATTTTGTCTAAAGATTGCATTTAAAAGTAATTTTATATTGTGTTTCATTTATAGCTCAATCCTAAAAATCACCATCCAAATGTAATACCTGAAGGTTTTCATTTGGTTTAGTGAAGAAGGAGCAAGTCCCCTGAGACAGGTGCCACCACTGCTCAAACTCCATTGTTAATACTGATGAGTTGAAAGCATAATGTTTTTCTTCTGGAAAGAATTTCTAAATAAAAGAGATCTGAGGAGTTGTTTCTTCAGGTAATAATCACATTGGTATGTCCCTCTCTGAGACTCACCACAATGACCTGGAATGCTGAAGTCCAAGAAGGGCAAAAAGGGCAGAGAAGACAAAATACTGAATGCTTACATTAATGAAGAAAGGGAAGTAAGCCACCTTCAGCAAAATTTACAACAGCTTTTTCTGGTTAATACATGGATGAGAAGACAGGCATCTTCCATGAGGGTTTTTTGACTACTTTCTTTAACTTATATATTTAGTGTCTTTGGAAAGAGAACAAACAATATCACTGAAGAAATTATATATGTATATGAAGGGTGCAACACATGCTTAAACCTACATTAAGTCACAGAATCATAGAATGCTAAGGGGCTGGAATGGACCTTAATGATCATTTAGTCCCAACCCTCCCTACCACGGACAGGGACACCTCCCACTACATCAGGTTGCTCATGGCCTTATCCAACCTGGTTTTCAACACTGCCAGGGTCGGGGCATCCACAACCTGAACGATCAACCTGTTCCAGGGTCACTAAATAGAGTCCACAGCTCAAACTGAGATTGCAAATTCCTTTCAGCTACTGTGGATCACCTCTGGGACATATGAAAAAAGCTCCCCCAAAACAGATATGCAAATTAATCTGAAACTTTGTACTACTTCCATTAAAATACACATACTTGGACCACAAAGAGGAGACCCTCGAATGAAGCTGGCTACAGTTATCAGCACTATCCAGCATGAAGTACTGAACTGCAGTGGAAGAGAGGTGACATGTTTCACCTATGCAGCCAGATAAGGTAATCACTTTGCACATAAAATGCTTAAATAAAAAGTATTCAAGTGGAGGTAATAGCACCTGTAAAAGTCAACTTAAGCCTCAAAAACGGATAATACAAGAAAATTGGATTCTGTTTTTCAAGTTCTGATTTAGAAGGTATTTTAGTCTAAATATTTCTATAAAAACAGTCCAAGAATAATATTTGTGATGCATTTAGTGACACATAAAGATTGGAATACTATGTGGTCAATTACTAATGGTCATCATTCAATAGGACATGTGTGCTGATGCACCTGTAGAATTCTCAGGGGCCTTGTGATTAGTGTTGTCAGGACACATAAGCCAAGGCAAGTAACACCAACAGGATAGAGCTTTGCTTCAAAACTCAGTTTTCCAGCTGCTCCTTGTTACTCCTTAGCCTTTCAGAGGAAAGCAGTTAATTTTGACAAGAGATAAACAAAACTGGAGGTGGAGTTTCAGTGCATCAATCAACTGTTGTATTCAAGTAAAGCCAGAACAGAATTTGGCTTTGAACAAATAGATTTAATTTTGTGTCTAAATAAAAATCTTCAATTTGACTAATACTACCAATCCATGTGCAAGATCCTCTTTCCTCATGTGTGCTCCAGAATAATTGGCCTCACCACTGTTATATGGAGCATAAGTACAGAATTCAGTTCACTATGGTTATACAGAGTGATGCCAAAAATATGACAGTGAGGAATTAGCCTACAGAATTTCATTTATAAAGTGGTTCTTAGATGAAAATGTCATTACAGAACCTGTTAATAGAGGACTCAAAAAAGACCAGGTATTGTACCATTACACATCTAAAGCAAACCAAAAACCTCCCAGTGAAATGTGGTTTATAACATAGCTGCTAGTGTAAATCAGTGTAGAAAAAAGACAAAAAGCTCAATTTTCAATCCAAACTTCTTACATTAAGCCTTCTTAAAAAACAAACAACCCCTCTAAAAACCAAACAAAACACCTCCCCACACACAACATTCTGCAAACTAAAAAATGCAAAACCAAACCCAAAAAACAACCCACAGAGGATGACCTTTTGGGACTACAGAAGCCATGTCTGGAAAGATAACACAACGCATCCGCAATCTTTTGAATCTCTGTCCTTCAGATATATTTGACCTAACAAATCTCTGTTCTTCAGTGGATAATCCCAAGAACATAAAAACGTAACATGAAGAGTACAAGTTATTTTTTGCAGTGTAAATACAGAAGTTACTTCCACTTGACACTTAGAAATTTGGCAGATCATTTAAAAACATTTGCTAGATTTACATCATGTCTAAAAAAACATGAATGCTTTTTCTTCATACGTTACTAAGAGAATTATGTGAAATTTCTTCGAATTGTATCTGTCTGTGCTTAATTTTTAAGGAGGAGGATGTCTTTGTTGGAGGAGGAAGTCCTACCAATGCCACGACTTGCAGTGGCTCAAACAGAAACTTGGAAGACAAACTGCGTTTCCACCACACTATAAATTCGACAAAATCAGAACAGTGGGAATGTTTTTATTAGGATAGCAGGCACTTATCTAAAAAATTGTTTAAGATAGTAAAGACCCCAGGAAACAAATCCCATACCTGCAAAGTCTGGCGCACGATGTTGGCTGTATACATCAGCATGTGTTGCAAAATGTCGAGTAAGGACAGAAGCAGCACATTTGCTGTCTTGGTGCTCCTTTTATCATCTGCCTCCAAGAACAGAGCCATAGCTTCTGTTAGGAGATTATGGATATGATGAGCCAGTCCTGTATAGAAAGTGAGACCAAAAAAAAGAAAATGAAATAGGTTATCAGAAAAAGAACAGTGTGGAAGGTGACCCAGATAAAAATAATAGATTATGCTAAAAACAAATTTTACATACATTATGAATATTTATTACAATTCCTCTTTTTCTCTATTATTATAATTACCTACTCTACTATTCTATTTGGACCAGCTCATAAAGAAAGTTAAACTGATAAAATCAAATTTGCTAACTAAACAGAAAATTATGTAAAATTCATTAAATTAAAACATACTTTGAATCCTAAACTTTTCTGTAGCATGCTGGTACACAAGTATCCTTCACAACACTCCTGGATCTCAAGAACTTAGCAATTTCTCCAGGCTGTAACAAAGTGACACTTCAAGGTGGAACCTAGAGTTTCATAACCGAGTCTAAAGTTTCTTAACTGGTCTGCCAATTAGAACCTTACCAATATGCTTTAATTGTAGAGTCAAACAGTGCCATGCTTAACATAAAATATATGCAGAAAAGCATTGTAAATGAAATACTGCACACTACACTCAAAACATTATTAAGATTTGTTTGATGGATGGTAGTAAAAACTTTCCTGAAAATGTGTTTGTCTTATGAAAGGGTTTTTTTAAGTTCCTTTAGAATTCAATAATATCAGCCACTGTTGCTTGCCTAACCACAAATCAATTGACACAGCAGAAAAATATAATCCAGTTCAAGGCAATAACGATTCAATTCAGAATCTGTCTTACTTTCAAACACAAAGTGACTGAGTTCATTATATTTGAGCTTTATCTATTTCTTTCAGAGTTTCATAAGGGATGAAACATTGTTTTTTAACAAAAACATAATACATTTGCTAACCACCTTTTAAACTTGCAATTAGCAGTCCAGTCACTTGGGTGCACATATGTAGCAACACTGAAGTGTACTACTATATTAGCTTCTTGTCCCCATGACTGTGAGAAAATGACTAAAGTATTTAACCCATTTCAATGAAGCAAAAAGTGTTCTTTTATAAGTGCTCTTTTAAAAAGTCATTGCATGTATTTCGACAAACATCAACACATAAAATGAGACAAATTAGAACACATTATGTACTTACACCATTCAGCTTTGCAGAGCAACCAAGCCCGTGGGGGTTTGAACTATTTCAGCTTTGAAAGATACTGCATCAATTAACTAAACTTCTCATGAAATATTTTTGTCTCCTGTTCCTCACCCTTAATGCTTTCCTCAGGAAATTAAATACAAACACTGTCATTTAGAATACAGTTATGGTTCTGGATCATTAAGACCCATACTCTGCTTCTATCTCACATCTTCTGTGGTTTTATGATTACTAGCATTATTCTTCCACAACAGTTTATTGATGGATGAAATCTCAGGACAAGCTTTGAATTTCCTGGAGTTTTGTCTGAATAAACAAAGCTATCAAAATGAAATCATTCTAATCTCACACATTTAATTTCCTTCTCGTTTTTTTAGAGTACAATTTCTGCTGCAGTTCTGAACACCTTATACAAAAATCAGACAGCATGAATTTGACAGTAACACATTTAAGTGATGTCACCAAGAAGAAAAAAGACAGACATAGTAAGTCTACCTGATACAAAACTTGTGGTTAGTCTATGACTATTTTCAACAAGCTAAATCAGAATAAACCTAAGAAGACAGTCCAGTAAGACTTGATCCCTATCAAAGTGATAGTCTGACAAACTGCCTGCAGGGACATGACCAAGTACACATTGTTTCTCCCTGTATATGGCCACAACACCCACAGCCACATCAAAATAAATGAGTCATCCTGTTCTTTCCAGATGGTTTCCATATAACCCTTAAGAAAGAGACTTGGAGATGGAAGCTGAGAAGGCCATTTTCATAGGTAGGCATTGCATTGTATGGGCCATCATTAAGAATTTTTTAGGCCATAGTCACAACACTAAGTAAGGAATGGTCAGTAGTGAACAAAACACCAGGATGCATGACTGTGATCCGCAATCCTTTCCCTTTTGGCTTTGAACAGGATTTGCTTATTCCCTTGACTGTACTAGCCTGAGTCTTAGAACTGAGTCATTTCTGCTGTTTGGTGAACAAGGAAGTGCACCAAACACTCAACCTTCTTGTCACCCATTGAGACACGAATAATATAATCACCCAGATTTTGATCTCTTGAAGTGCTTACATCCTAAGGGCATGTGTATTAGCAACTCTGCCTCCAAACACCTAAGATAGTCATGTTTACCTAGTTAACTGAAACATCAGAATGAATGAATTTTATTTAGGTAGGTACATGCTCATACAGAGCTATATATACTAAGATACACATGCCAAATTTGGAAATTTTGTGAGGAAAAAAAATTTACTGGACTTAAAATACCTTTGGAAAATTTAGCAAAACAAAACTTTATAATAAAGACATCTAAAATAAAACACTGGTGCAAAATGTTCCCTAACATGCTGCATGATTCATACAGAAACTTGATAAACACTTGGTTACACAGATAAAAGCAACAGACTGACCTCTTGGCCAAGTAAATAAAGTTCCAGACATGCTTTTTAAATTATTTCATTGTGTCACAACGAAATGAAAACTGGAGGCCACAGTGGTAGACATGTAAATATACTCCTTGTTTACACCACAAGACAAAATACACACTCTTTATCCTCAGAAGAGAAAGTTGGGAAGCTGGTGTAAATTACAGTGTCCATGACAAAACTCAGTAGAAACTTCCTGGCCTTGACCATTGGCACTGTAACCAGTTTGCTCAAAATGCAGCTATAAAGGTCAAGACTGACATGTTTCCACATTAAAAAATTTGAATCCCAATAAAGCTAGTCTGAAAAAAGAAATTTCCTTCTATAAAAAGGAAATTGAATTTATAATTCAGTAAATCATAATATAAAAATCACATATGAATCAGAAGATACCTTGAAGGTTTACCCTAAATTTTACAAAATATTCAAGAACCACAATTTCATTTCCTATAAAGCCTAAACCAACATTTATCTTTCAAAATTTCAGACACTGTATTTCAGAGTCATATATAACAAACACAGGTCTTTTATGGATAAATTCTCAGCTCTTGACTGAAAAGCAAAATAGGCTCTGATTCAAAAGGCACATACTTCATGCATTCCTGAACTTTGCAAGTGATGGATCTGAATATGAATTTTGTATCATAGTGAAGACGTCAACCAAATTCGATTGAGGAAGGTTGTTCTACTGGGACAAGCAACATATATTTAAGTGACCTGGTGCTTCCAAGTATGTTGGCAGTAGTTCACCTTCTCAAAAGAACGGTGTTAGTGACAGTATACACAGGTGAAAGTAAGGCACTATAATTTCTTTCAGCTCAGTATTTCCTAGTAAGAGAATGAAATAAAACCTTATCATTTAACCTATTACAGTTTTTTAGTTACTCTATTAATTTGCATATTTCTGCAAACAAAATATACAACACCAAACTGTTTGTAGATTTATAGTCTAAATTTATTACAATACTTCATAGTGCACTAGTCATGCCTTGTATTTATCTGTAAAAAGAGGACCTTCAAAATATCAAGCCTCACTGCAGTTCTCTGTGAAATTAAATTTTGCTTAAAAATTAGGCAAAAGTTGCATTTTTATTAGAATTATTGTATTTATAAATTAACATAACTGGAATTAAACAAAGAACCTTCTCTAACTGCAGTCCAAGATTCATAATATGGATTAAAATGATTGTATCCAAAATTCCTAGCCACAGCTTCATAGCACTTGACAAACCTAGTGCTCACAGCAGAATATTTCTCCTGCCCAGAGACCCCTGCACTGAACTGAATATGTAGCTAATAGTGCTTTATGAATGCGGACTGTGATGACTATGCTTGTGTTTTACAAATCTTTTCAAAAGATAAAAGGAGTCTTTTGGCCCATGATACAGCTAATCGGACTGAATGTGCCATGATACCTTCTGGAATGAAAGCTGAGAGGAGATTTTTTATTCTCACCTATTAGTAAGATGGATAAAGGAAAAAGAAATCTTCACTTCCAAATCACGTGAAACATCAAAGGACAGCCTAGGAAGCAATCTTCTAGGCAATCCTTTCATGGCTACCAGCACTTAGAGCATTCAACAACCCTGTCTGCTTTCAGCTGAAGAAAATGTTAGAGCAGGTGCGCTTCCTCTGAACAATGCCACTGTGCAGCCAGGCAGCCAGCAGCAAAACCCTCAGCCCGGCAAAAAGCCTTCTCTTTGTTCCTCTCTGCACATTGCTCTCTGGAGAGCCATTTTGCCCATTAGTATCACACCTACACAACTGACTCCCCAGGGATATTACCAAATACATATGCACTAGACTTTTCTTCATTCTTTTACTTACAGAGTGGACCTACAATATCGCCAGATTAAATAGAAACCATATTTTATAATCTTGACAAGTTTAATGCTGAAACTCAAAAATATTGGTAAGAAGAAACACAGTACTGTATTATGATAGATTCTTTCACACAGGAATAAGTTCAACAGTACCCAAGCTCTTAAAATAATCCACGATGTCATAAGGATCCTTCATAAAACCTTATTTACCTACATAAATCTGAGATTCAGTTTGCATTCTTTGCATCACAGCACAACTACTCACGTTTTCCTGTTTGGAAGAACTGGAAATAAAGCAACATAAAGCAAATGGTATCTTTAGGGTAATGGCATTTTTAAAAGAGGCTCCTTGCTTTTAATGTTATTTTTAAATTATTCGTTACTGTTTATGTTTTAGGAACCATTTGTGTTAGTACTATAATAATATTGAGATAAGACTAAACTAGGATAGAAAATTAGATGACTAATGATTTCAAAATTTCCTAAGTTATGAATGTTAGAACAAGTGGAAAGACAATGATTTGGCTGTTGAGCAGATCAACTGCATGACTGCTGCCCTGAAAATTATTTTCTATTCTGATCCTAAAAATAAATAGCATCTAAAGAAAAACATTTTACACATACTGGCTAGCCTATTCTTAGTACTGGTAGAGGGACTGGACATTTTATGACTGAAGAAAGAATCACTAGGTTTGAGGGACAAAAATGGCATTTGAATTTGCCATACCGAAGTGGTCAATGCTCTGCAGAGCTCCCCTTTGTGGGAAAAGTCTGTGGCTCAGCTTTTCCTACACACATGGAACGTAGGACACTCACCAATGGTGCCCAAGTAGGCAGTCCTGCCCTCACACAGAAGAAAATGGATGTGGTAGAGGAATACGACAATCAGAGAAGAAAAGCCAGTTATCACTTTTACTACAGCTAGGTTGAAAGTAGACTGGGATGTTCAAGTTTTCTTGAGAGGAACACCAACATGACATTGTAATCGGCAATATGTTTCTGCTTTGAGTCAAAGCACAACATAATCCTTCTTGCTTTTTCCTGGACTGGCAGTGTTCAACTGTTATTGTTAGAAGGCAGTTTAGAGGTGGCAACTTTCTCTGGTGAAAAAGATCTCACAACTTGAGACTTCCCAGGGAAACACAGCAAACTCTTCTGAACATAAGAGAATCCTGCCAATACAGAAGTCTGCTTTTTTCTGTAACTTAATCTATGGAACAAATGTAGGTGATTCAGACCAGTAGGTATACAGATCAGCCAACTAAAAGACAGAAAACCAAGTGGATTATCTCATAAGAAAAAGTACCTGACTGTAAAAAAAGGATAGTTAAAATTCAACTTGAATAATTTAGAAATAAAATCATATACTGTTGAATATGCTTGACTGGTCAACATAAAAATAATAAAATACAATGAATTATTTCAACTGGGCTAGACAGTGGTTGTTCTCTGTGAAAAGACATGGCTAGAATGACATACACAGAGGAGGAGTATTTCTGAAAGTATAATCACTGATACCTTGAGAATTCCTGATTTGCTGCTGCTTTTGAAAATGAAAATAGAAAAAAGGAAAAATAAAAAAAGGAATTTCCCACCTGAGAATCTTGTTAAGTTTTCTGTGACAAAATTTCAACTGAATTCAGGTTTCTGTGTCAAATTGACTCAACCATTCTATAATTAATTCAGAAAAGATATCCAAGCTGTTTGAAACTTAGTTCACAGCACATATGGGTACAAGTTTTGAAGGCAGGGGATTTTGTTCTAGACAAGACTTACCAAGATAGTCCTCATTCCTAGGAGTAGAACTCATTGAGCATGAACTTGTTCAACAGGGATGGAATGAAAGATCAGAAAGTAACTTCCCTTGGGAAACAGTTACAAGAACATTCAAATGCTTTCTAGTTATATCAGACTTAATATCAAATTTTTCTACAATTTGTATGAGCAAATACTACATAACTGTGGACTGTAATAACATTCAGGGGATCTACTCACAGAGCTGATAAGACATTAATAGTGTCTCATGTGAGGAGTCAGTTTTGATTTGTTTGGATACCATGCTGCTGGCACCCCGGTTTGCTTGAAGCAGATTCACACACTCAAATGACCCTTCTAGCTGGAAAACCTGGGGATGAATGGAGGTGGAAGTAATACAGTGACTTCCCAGGGTATACATTTAAATTATTTCTGTCACCAACATATATTAAACAACTAGCTTGCATTTTTTTCATATGGATTTAAGCATTTGTGTTGATAGTTTTTTATTATGCAATTGTGCAGTACTTGCAAGCACAACCTTCCATCACAAAATATTCAAAATTTAATAAACCAAGACTGTGACAAGATAAAATCATGTTGTCTGGATTGACTATTATTGCTGTTATTAAGCAAACTCTATATCAACTTTTCAGTTAGATGTCTCCCCACATATCAGAGATACATCAGAGCTTATAGCTCATTTTATAAAGCACAGTACTTCTACAGCATGCTATACATCAAGTCAAATCCCAGGACATCCCATTTCATTCCTACAAGGTGTCAACTAAAATAAAGTCCCTTGCTTTGGTCAGACAGAAGGTAGATGATGCCTAGAAGATTTTCCAAACAGCAGGTTTTAATGGAGGTACATGAGGAACAATATCTAATAGGACATTTTAGTCTCTGAGAGAAAACAGTCTTTAAAACCTCCTTTAAAACCTGTCTGTGATGTTAGCAGTTGCTGCTTCACAGCTACATGGAAGAACTTCTGCTTGCATGTTGTGCGTTAATATATAATGTATATCTTTTAGAAATAAAAGGACTGTATGAGTCCTCAAATCAATAGCAAAAACTAGACAAAGTTCTTCACTAGATTAAAATCTGTTATTTGTGTTAAATTAGGAATGCTGTGCATCCAGCAAGATTCAAAGTCAGTAAAGATTCGATAAAGACTTTTCACTTACTGCTCCAAAAGATCAAGTCTGCAACAATTACCATGTGATAAAATACCGAGGAATTTATATCCTGGGCTTAATTTAGAACTAGAAACTGTCCTAAAGAGATTTCTATTTTAATAATAGACTTCCTGTCACACAAGATTAAGCCCTCTGTTTATCTACTTCAAATATCTTTATGTGCTTCTGCTTTGACATCAACCTTCCCTTCTACCAAAATTCTTGAGAGACCACATTCAAACTTTGAGAGCTGCCTTTTTAACAAAACCCATACAGACCTGATATGAGCAGCCTCAGAATGCAGATACAGCTCTAAACTGTTGTCATAAATTGACAGCATTCAACAGCTTTGAATGACATTACCAGCACTAATTGCTCTAGCTAGGCCTTCAAGAGGCCCGGGACTGGGAGTGATAAGGACCAAAGAACCTTGGCTTCAGAAAATGCTGTGAAGTTTTCAGTTTTAAATTGCAGAAATAAACCACAGTTGAATACTGTTCCTGCATATATTCAGCAAAGGATAAGGGTAAAAGCTCTATGCATTTCTCTACTGGAAAGTCATGCTCTGTAAGAAAAGATATTAAATATTTATTCCTATTCCTCTTGGTCTATTTTCATCAGTCTTGGTCTATTTTCATATGATGAAAACCCAGAGTATAAATACTTGGATTTTTAAGCAAGTCTTTTACTATTATTACAACTGCTCCAAAGAACAAGAGCAAAGGCTAGAGTATTCCCTAAGAGGAATTTGCTGCTGGTTATTACTACAAAATTGAACCCATGCCACAGTTTCCTATAACATCCCGTGCTATTCATCAATTAAGTTTACAACAGAAAAGAAAGCTGAAAACTAGTAATTGCAACTGTCCAAGGTGGTCTTTGTGTATTTGTAACTAAATGATCTAACGCCTTACACAGAGGTCAGGATGTTACATGACAGCAAATCTGGTTTTGCCGTTACGAGCAGATTATATTTTGTAACTCCAGATTATATTTTGTGGTTTTAAGCCTACTCTGCTATGCCAACTGTTTTCCAAATAAGGGTTGGGATAACTTTGACCAGCAGACTCTCTAATTTGCTATCATCTGGCCATAGCAACAATGACACAACTGATTAAATCTCTAAAATGTAACCACAGATTTTTCACTTTAGATGATGCCATTCTTCTTATTAACCGGCTCAGACATATGTCTTGTATTGTTTCCAGGGAATGCTTGTTCCACTCTGACCCATCCATGATTTTCAACCTTACCACTGGCATCTTTGAGCTGGAACCCACCACACTGTGATCATGCTGTCACTGACTATATGTTGGCTATACCAGCATATAGTCCAATGCCCTACCTGATACTTGTTATTACTACAACCTAGACCAACTGAGCCTTCATCTTCTGTCAGCACAGCTACCTGAGCTCAACCATCTTGACTTCAAATGACTGCATTGAGCTAAGTCAGATTGTACTAGAGCTCAGCTCACTTAGTCAAGAGGCTCTGAAAGGAGTGCAAGAGGTACTCTTGGCTCTGAAAGAACTGCAAGACAATGTGTATCTGAATTCTGTGCTCCATACCCTCTCCTCCCTATTTCAAATGGATCCACACAATAGGAACATGAGTGTAATGACACTGGGTTGTGGATGACCTGTACATTTTCTATGCAGGTAGCTGTTGCTGGGAGCAGTGGAGCCTGTGTGTGTATGTTAGCAAACTGGCTCAGACGTCTGTCAAAACTTCCACAGAATCACTGAAAGGAGATCACACAGAATGGTTTGGCCTATTAGGCTGTCTTGGTCCAAACCACTCAGTTTTGAAACAAAAACGGTGAACTATACCACTCTCTCCAGCAACAAACTGACATAAATTCTGCTGCCAATCCAATGCTTTAACTGAGAAGCTGGATTCTGCTTTATTCAAGGGCAAACAATTTCTTCACAGATGAAACAGAAGTTAAGAATATTGGTACAACTGAGTGAGAGAGATGGCCACGTAACAGAAACAGGTGATTTAGAGAGCCAGAATTAAGTGTGTGCCTTGTGAAGATGTGCAACAGAATGGCAGAAGAAACTCTGTATGCAAGCACTAGTTTAGTCCCTGTACAGGTTTTGGCTTGGATAGAGTTAAATTTCTTCATATTAGCTTGTACAGGGCTCTTTTGTGCGGAATATAGTGTTGATAAGACAGGGATGTTTTGGTTATTGCTGAGCAGGGCTTACACAGAGCTGAGGGCTTTTCTACTCCTCAGCCCACCCCACTAGAGAACAGGCTGGAGGTGCACAAGCAGTTGGGAGGGGACATAGCTGACCAAAGGGATATTCCAAACCATGGGGTGTCACACTCACTGACAAAACTGGAGGAGAGGCTGACAGGGTGAACGCTGCTCCTGGACTGTTTGGGCATTGGTTAGTTGGCATTGAGCAGTTCTTATCATTTGCATCACTTTTTCTTGTGCATCACTATTTTTCTTGTGCTTACGTTCCTCTCTCTCTGGTTTGCTTGGTTGGTTTGGGGTTTTTTTTCTGTCTTTTCATTAGAATTTTTAAAATTCTTCTTATTTATGCTTTCTACTTTATGTCAACCCACAAGTTTCTTTCTCACTTTTATGCTTATGATTCTCCCCCCTCACTGCAGAGAGAGGTGATTAAGTGAGTTGCTGTCTGGTCCTTAGTTGCCAGCATGGCTAAACCATGACAGTACCTTTTCCTTTTTCTCTGCCATGCCTGCTCTGCTGGGCATAGGTGTTTTTTAGGCACTAATGTACTTCCAGTATCTCAATCAACATCCAACATTGAGTTGGAGCTCAACTTGTTCCAGCACAGGAAGCCTTCACCATCCTGTCCCAGGGTGTGCTTCATGTGTCACTTCTTACGTGCCTTGGGCAGTACTGCTATGCACCTACATTTCACTAAGCACCTACATTTCTCTTCCACCTGCTTATGCCCAGACCACGGATCCTAGACAGCAAGTTCAGGCAAAGGAATTCAGTTTGACAAGATAATGGGGGGGAGGGAGAAAAGGGGACTTCGAAATGAAGGACTCATGTTCCTTTGTTCCTCCTCCATGTTATCTCAATGAAGAGACAATTATCAAGGATGATAAAATTTAACAGTAGATTGACAGAATGAAGTAACATCCCCAGCATTTTCTAAGACAATATACTCTGCAACAAATTCAACATAGGTCACTCACTCCTTCCATCTAGGATTCAGTATTGTGATAGATATTCTACAAAATAGTGCTATCATGGCATATTTAATAGAGCTTCCCTCTGTTCATGTGAAGAAACACTTCCAGTTCAGAGAGGCATTTAGCATGTCAAACAGCTGTAGGGATGCCCAAGGAGTTTCATTTAGAGGCATGCACACTTTTCCAGATGGAACCAATATGCAGTTTCTACCAGTAAATAGTTCAAAATTTTCACTCTCCTCTGTTCAAACTAGCTTGTCCTTTGTCTTTGTTCATCAACATTTTTAGAAAGAGAGAACTGACTAGGCTTAATGAAGACTGTGCTTTAAGGGAGACAGACTTTAGAAGTAGGCTGTAAAAAATGAAGTCTGGACCTACTGAATCTGGATCTATGACAAGTAAATGAAGCTCTCTTGAGAAGGCTAGAGGAATCTACGAAACCGGACTATCAACAAATTGTTCAAGAACTGGAAGGAAGCTGCAGAAAGTAAACACCAGAAATGGGAGGCAGATATAGTTAAGTTTTCAAAACAAGCAATTTCAGGGCACATAGAGTTCAAACATTTTGCACAATTTGACCTGCCACAATACTGCAGTGAACTGGGAGAGTGGCTACAATTCAGCCTGGGATCCCGGATATCACAGGCAGCACCCACACTGGCCAGGTCTGTGGAACCAAACTGGGAGGTGGCTTGCCAAGAGGTGTTGTTTACTGCCTTCTGGATATGTTACTGCAGCACAGCATCCTGTGCAGGACCACATGCACACCTTTCATGAACACAGGTTTTCCTGCAGGGCGCTGGGCAGAGCCCTCCAGTCAGTTCTTGTGCTCAGCCCAAGCTGAGTATCTCTGCATCCAGGCTGATCCCATAACACACAGACTCACTCTGAGTGACTGCCTGACCCATAGCCTAGGCCAGCAAAATCTTGCAAGCAGTGCTGCTCTTCCTATGTCTTCTGTCAAAACCTGTAAACCTGCCTCGATAGTCTGTTCCTTTGGGTATTCTATCTGCCTTTTCCTTATCTTGCTTATGACTTTTCCTTTGCGTACAGACAAGATGCTGCCTCTGAATTAATCTTCTACTGTTGCTGTTTGAACCACATGCTCTCTTAATAATATTCAATGTAATTTCTGAAGAAAATGCATACTAAATAACAGTTTGAGGTTTTTTTTCTAGTAAGATAAAAAATGGCACAAACCCACATTCACGTCATTCTGGGTTGAATGATGGGACTAAAATACACAATATCTGCCTGTACTTACTCAGCAAAAATACGTATTGGAAAGACTGTTCAGCCATCATGGATCATTTTACTGTTTTTTCTGTCTTTATATAACACAAATAGTAGCATTTGTTCTGCTGTCATCCAGGGAAATAAGTTGTATTTCATGGCTGCATCATTGGCTAAAAATTTTATGTCGCAATATGGGCATCTTAGCTAGGAAATAAGATCTTTTAAAAGTGTGAATAAATCCATTAACAACACTTTACTGGATTTTTTCCAAGACTCACTGGAATAGGGATTAGAAGTTTTAGAGTAAGCAACCTGAAATATGATAAGTAAGGAAAGAATGGCCCTCAGGAAAGACTAGACAAGTTGAAACTGAAAGGATGCAGGTGAACATGAAGTTTCTTTTCGTTATCTTTTCAAAAGGCGGGTAGTAGTGAGGAAAAAATCTTCCCAGTTTTTCCATTCTCCTAAAAGTCAGAAAACACCTTCAGACTTTATATAAATGTCCTATTTCTTCTCCCATTCATCTTAAAAATTCAAAGGGAAGCACACAACATTTTCCTCAACCAAAACAAGGGAACAACTGGCTGATGCAATACCTTCTAACAACATGGAGACATCTATGGAAACATTTAAACTCTATTTATGAAACAAAAAAAACCCAACAGTTACCAAATTAAGGACTCTTTAAGAGAAAAGTAAAACTGATTTAGTTTAGAGTTTAGCTTAGAGTTCAGATCTGAAATCCATCACATGTCCTCAAGCACATGTCTTTGCTGACAGGTTTGTCTTCATAAACCCATCTCACATAAATACCATCTTAGAAAAAAGCTTAAGCTAAAATATTTTTTTTAAAGCATGGATGGACCAGTTTGGATCACATTTATGAAATGTATTTTTTTAAAAAATTAGTATTATTAGGTACACATCTATATTTTTGTCACAGCAGTTTAAATAACCACTGTCCCTCAGCTGGAGGTTTCAGCTGCACCTCAAACAGGTCCCCCCATCAGCTGACTTGCAAAAACTGACTACATGCAGATATATTGCTGTAAAATGCAAATGCTCATGTATACAGTTATACACAAAATTATCTATCCTATCAAATCTACATGGCATTGATCAAATACCATAGGAAAAATCTACCAGTTGAGGAGTAGTAACATGTCTAAATAACCTTATGAGAACCCAAACACTCACCTGAATATATACTGTCTTAAGATGGCAGAAAATCTATGTGTAAAGACTTCAAAAGAAATTTAACTATGGAAATGAGTTATTGAATATGAAATGTGTATTAAAACATAACTTACAGTGTTTGGAAAAGCTAAGCTAAACAATATTATTAAATAAAATCCCGAATAGCAAAAGAAAACATAATTCTAAAAAGGCTACATATAAATGTTGTACTTTAGGCAAAAGTCTGAAAAATAAAGAATATTTAGGTGAAAAAGGAAGAACATCACAGGAAACACCTTACGTGACATAGACTACTACTTCATATTTTTGTAAGAAATGGGAATATCAAAAGGTTCTAAAAATGTAAATAACTTCAGTTTCTCCATTATGATATAATTCCCTTTCTTCTTTAAAGAGAAATTATTTTAAAGTTTAATTGTCCACCAATGGTTTAAATATATCTGTTCAGTACAAGTTTTCCTGAAAATAACTTAGAAGACATGGGAGCTATGACAACTATTGGAGACATACAAAACAAAACTAAAAAACCCCCAAACCATTTTTCAAAGCAGTGAAAAATCTCCGAATTTATCTGTCCACTACATAGATCTGGTCCTGTCAAAACCAGTGCTTGTTTTTAGCAACTGACAAAATTAACTTCTTTCCGTAGGATCGTATAAGTGCATCTGAAGAAGACTTTCCCTATGACAGAGTAATGATTGATGTAGTTTAATTTCGTGTATAGTACTTTTTACCTTTGTGACTTTACACTAACCTCAAATTGGCAGTGGTAAACTGCTTTAATACTGAGACTGTTCTAACTGCTAGAGGAGAACATATGTGATAGCTCCACAACCTATGGTATAGTAACTGTATTTAGAATACGTCTCATTTAAAATATATAGTTATATTTTTAATTTCATCTTCTAATATGATATTTTAGCTTATTAATTATAACTGACAAAATACACAGGGATGTCATCATAATTAGATTTAATTTATTATCTGTAAGAAATAGTTTGTATCATCAATATTTAACGTGTAGCTAATATGATAGGTACATGTTTACCTAGTTATTTTTTTTCTCAGACTGACCAAATCCCCTAATGCTAATGCATATGATTTGAATTGCAATTCATGGGAATACTTGCATAATGTCAAATGACAATACTTAAATCAAACTGCATGAAAAGCAGCACCTAGAGAAAATGCAAGGACCAAAGTCTCTAGAGAGGAGGAAAAAAATACTATTTTCATGACTGAGTGAGAAGGAGCATAAGGCTTTGAAGACTTCTTCCTGCTTGACAGTCCTGAGTGTGTCATCAGGAAACCTTTGGATACCCAAAACCTCTGATGGAAAATCTATGCCTTTCATTTTAACAAAAACTTTCGCTTTTTCAACTTAGGTTTTTGCCTCCAAATAGTATCAGAGTATTCACTCAGTCAAAACCCTAAATCTTAAATTTGTCTAGTAATCAGACAGCTATAGAAATTTGGCATTATGGTTGGCATTTTAGAAACGTAAAGACAGTCTAAACTTTGAAATTGCTACATTTATTGAACTAACTTCCCACCATTAAAATAAGTGGATCAGTCATACCATCAGATTTCTGCATAAAGCCTCTCAGACTAGAGTACAATGGAGTAAAAGGATTTGAACATATTTTGTTATTATTCTGTTCTCTTCCATCAATTAGGTGCTAAAATGAGACATCTTAGGTAGTTCAAGCCGCCATCTATGCTGCCAGATTATCTGCTTGGTTGGCCACAGGGATAGAGAGCATCAGGACACCTACTCCAGTCACAGAAAAGCCAGTTCCCTTTTACAGTACAGCACTAGAGAGACAAGATGTAACAACCTGTTGAGCCTTTATTCACTTATTTTATCCTTTGAAGTTCTAGCAAGCATGCTGTGACACTTTGTGCCTTATGGGTATGACTGTCAACAACAATAGGCTTGGTTCTACTTGAATGGCATCACAGTTCCTCACAGCAATTACCATTTCTATTTTTATCCTTTTCAGATGGCTGCGTTGATGAATATCACAGGATGACACAGGTTATTTTTTCCTCAAAGACTTCACTACTACCCTGCTATTTTGACATGATTCCCACTTATCTTTTATGGTACCAGGCTTCTAAGTTTACCCATGTGATGTTACACACTTCCACCTGAGTGACTGGCATTTTGGGTCAGAAAAATATGTCTTAATACCACTAAAAAGCATTCTGAACTTCATAACATCATAGAAGAAACTTCTTCAGGCTCACCCACCACTGACTTTTCATATAAACTGTAACTCAAATGAACATGAGGCACACAATACATAACTACTTTATTTAGATGCTCACAGAGACACTTCTGTGCTCTAACTACTACAGTACTGGCACGGAGCTGTGAAAGGCTTACATCCCACATGGCAGAGGCTGCAAGGTGTACCCCTAAGCAAGGGACTTTCTCACATCCAAATAATACAGAAGCAACCTCTGCAACTACTCAGAAAGGATAATAAATTTATTTTTTTCTATTTTAAAATAATTTCTTATTTTATATTTATTTAATTAAGAGCATTTTGTTTCCAAACATCAATTAGACACAGAAAAAATGCTTTTAGGTTCTTATTCATATTGGTTTCTCTAACTTATTCTCCTGCCAGTCTCTCTATTCAGAATCACAATACATTGCATGTAAACTAAGCATTACAATAAGCAGATATAAAGCACTGCCATAAAACACCTTTTCTAACTTCAGCCACTAAAAACTTATTTCTATATTGTAACCTGCAAAACTTCTGCAGAAGACTCCTAGGAAAAAATAGAAGCTACTAAGGAATGAGTAAATGGCTTCAGAACCTGTCTGAATGTGTATCTGGTTTCTTCACAGACTGTCTGTGGGTTTTATTTGTCATTGCTTTTTCTGTAACTGGCATATTAGTTTAAGTAATGTATTCTATAGAATTGTATAAGTACTGCCTTTCCCTTGCAAGCAGAATCCTTCTGTATGACTAATCCATGGTCCTCTTCTTGATCACTGTCTTAAGAGATAGTTTATTTCTCCTATCTTGGATGAAAATGCCCCAACTTCGAAGCCAGCTACTCCAAAAACTCAATTTTATCCCTAAAATCAAAGTCACAGGTAACGTTACACCAATTTCTTCTCAGTATTGCACTGTAGTTCAGACTACTGCATAGGTGGGTGCAGCAGGCAGGAAGATCTGGGTTGTCAAGTTACTGCAGTCCACTGCCTAATTTCATGAACATTGGTGATGTAGCAGGTGACAAGAAAGTTGGTCAGGAAGCTACAAACTGTTCTTAAACAGTGTGGTATGGGCACGATCTTTTGGAGACTGAAGGCAAAATCCAATTATTTGTGAGGAAATGAAAGGTAGAAGAATAACCTCCTAAGGCTTAGGTAAGTTGAAAACGCTTGGGGTCTATCTAGAGAGCTCAGAATTCATAGTCATCATTATGTTAGCAATAACTACCATTATATAAAATGTGTATATAAAAGACTTTTTTCCCCATCTTTTTTTTTCCCCCCAAGAAAAAGGTTAAAGTTGGATGTCAGTCTCATGAGTGCCACTTTTTGGATATGGAATATTTAACAGACTTTAACAATACAACACACAAAGACATTTGAAATCTAATTTACTTCTTGACATTTGACTAAAAGTCAAAGCCGTGGACCACAAGATGAATAAGGATACTTCAGCCACAAAAGCTGATCTTTCTTTCATGAAGTGCAAAAGAGTTATGATCATCTGACTACAAAGCTTATTTCAGATCTGTTCCTTTTTAATAACTGTCCCTGTTTTAAGCACTTAGCATGCTTTCTTAATACAACATTGAATGTTATGACTGTTGTAGCTGACATTCTACACTTCCACCAAATGGCCTTTATAAGAACATCTGTTTTTACACAAACTGCTTAAAGTACTACTTATAGCTGTCACATTTTCACACAACTCAAAGACTATTTTTATTGTTCTAAACCCTACAATTTCCCTTTTACTCTAATTTCTGAGATTCAACAGCATTAAGACAAAGATTAGGATTTGCTCTACCGTATAATGGAAACTTGTTTTGAACATTCAGACAAACATCTCCGCTTACACTGCTAGTGGTAGTTACTTCAGTACAGGAGCCAAACACAAGATCACAGCAGTACAGCCT
Source organism: Climacteris rufus (assembly GCA_013398175.1). NCBI lineage: Eukaryota > Metazoa > Chordata > Aves > Passeriformes > Climacteridae > Climacteris > Climacteris rufus. The sequence goes on along the minus strand of VZRZ01000225.1, from coordinate 21,647 downwards.
TGAAGAGGCAATTCAATTCAACATTACTGTATTGAACTTTATATATAAGTCATCTCCTTACAAGACCATCATGAAAGAAGATTGGTAACTGATTTATGGAGTATAATGAGATTCAAAACATCTAAAAATGTAAACTCATTCATAACTAATACTGGGCAGAAAACAGATTACCAGATCAGCTTTGAATAGCAGTGGAAACTTGGAATTACTTTTTATACATGCTGAAAATAGCTGTTTATATAAATATAATAAATTTGATGCATTATCAGGAATAAATAGCTGCAGACTAACAGAAGTTACCAATTGCATCCTGTAAGATCTATTTTATTCATTTCTTCAGAATGAAGATCCTTGTGAAGCAACTAAAGTCTTTGAAAGAAAATTTCTACAATCTAGTATGATATATCCAAACTCTTCCTATAAGCAAAATGATGTAACAATTAGAAAGAAGAATTTCCTTGCCTTTGAACGTTGCCCATGGACAAGCAGTACTCAGAGTCTGAATGCACTGATAGCTAGATAATGGTTCTAATTTTTCTATTTTTAATTTGTACAAACTATCTGAAAAACAAACAACCAGAAAACCCCAAAAATCACACAGAAAGAAAGCAAAGCAACAAAAATACTGAACTGAAAGCAAAATAAAGAGTTTATACATCTGTGAGTTGTACTAGAGTACAAAAATTTTACTATATTAAGTACTGAGGTGCACTTGGTTATTTATTACTCATCACATCCACAAAATGAAGCAGTCTTGCACATTAACACCAATCACTTATCAAGCAGCCAAACCTGACTTTGTGGTTCATCTTACGCCTAAATTTGTCAGTGTGTCAATGCTTCTCAATAGACACACATTTCAGAGAGACAATATGTCTATTCAGTAGACTGCTCCAGTGCCTGTCTATAGAAACAGATGATCATCCACTGTGCTCCTACAACACCTGCTTGGGAGCTGACAATTTTAGTATCTAGAACAGAGTTTTCATTTTATAGTCAACAAATGTTAACCCTTCTAATATGACAGGCACATGGTAACGTACAGCTGGTTGTTTCATGAGCAGTAGAAGTAACAATACCCATCTTCCTACAGATCTGCATCCTGTATCTCTGCCTATCTCCATGGTAATAAGTCACCATCCTTGTCACTGATGACTCCCTGCCCCTGTTTCTGAAACCTTGGTGCTGCTTTGTCCTATGTCACCCAATTATAAGCACACTCTACAGTGTGAGATGCCCTATGCACTGACCAGTCCTGTGGGATCATTTCACAGGTACCCTCCTCAGGCATTGACCAAGACACTGTTAAACTCAGTGGTCACAAACCTAAAACAGAAGACATTCTAAAATGAAAACAGAAAGTGAATACCGAAAAGACCAGGGAGACATATTAATTAAAAGATCTTCACAGGCTTATCAAAAGATCTAAGGATATTATATAGGTTTTAAACTTTTTAATTTAATTTAACAAATGCTAATGGAAATAGAATTCAGAGATAAGAAGGTTTCACCTCCATCAGTAAGAACTACTATAATAAAGGATATCAACTCAGACCAGTTGGCTTTACTTTAATCATGGCAAAACTTTATGATAAAAGAAGGAAAACTGTTCAAGAATGATGCTTCTTTCACATTTACATCCTTTAGTTCTTACCTGAAGATAAAACAACACCTTTGTTTGTAACATAATTTCCATAGGGATGGTTCAAGATCATAGGTTGCAAACTTAATGTTTTTAACCTTTGTAATTTGGAAATTTTAGGTACTAAGATTCCTTTCTTTCTGTTAATGTGTAAGTACATATATATCTATTTTGTGCATGTCACGTACAGCATTAATCTATTTGCTGTACATTAGTGAAAAATATTTAATTGATAAGCCTATTGCCTTTCCCTAAGCTATTGCATTAACTTGGGTCTCTCTCATCAGACACTGATCATTAAGGAAAGAGAACATATTTTGTATATTTGGACTTCTGCCATCTCTCAAGTTAACTTCAAATTGTCTGATGTCAACAGACGGGGAAAGGGAGGAAAGAAAGACTGGCAGCCAGCAGCCAAGACAGAGGGAGAGAGGGTAAGTGTCACTCTCTTAGCAGACCATGCTAAAAATGACTGCAATTGTCTTCGTTTTTTAATATCTTACCTTAACTATTCACAAGAGACCCTATATTAATCCTAGTTTCCTCACTGAATTCCAGTGTCAGTAATTAAACGGAATCATATTATTCCCCTCTGATTATTAAGTGGAAATTGTCATTAACACTAACAGAACAAATGTTTAATAGCTGATAACACAAGTACAGACCATTTTAAATTTCCTCTGTGACTTCATACGTTATTCTCCATTTCACCTTTAAACATTTTAAGTGGTTATCAGTACAAGTCTGATGTATTGTCACACAAAAGGACACACTTCAGGGGAGAGAGAAATTAATGCCAGGCAATCCACCTTCTAAGAAAGTTGCTGAAATGCACAATCACATCATTGTTATTAATAGGAAATCACAGAAGTAGTAATGCAGAAAGTGCCATCATGCAAAATTTTCTTGAGAAAGGGGAAAGTCCAACATGTAAGCTGCAGCCCTTCAAAAAAAACAAATCTATCACCTGATACAACTCCTTGGATCAGGAGAGCATTCTGAAGGCTAACAGGCACAAAAGGAAACAGTGATGTGGGTCTCTAAATGATCTGTCTGCAAAAATAGAGCTTCTTGGCAGCTGAAGAAAGGCATGCACAAAGTTGGAAAGAAATCCTCATTGCCAATGTCTTGACTCTTAGAAACAAAAATCTTGAAAGGGCTGACCACCTAACCTGAGTTCCTTCTAATGTTCAGCAAGTATCTACGGTTTTTAATTTCTAAAGCTCCATATATACATGAATAAATTATCACACTGTAATGGGGAAATAAGGGAAATTGATGACCCTCTGTCTTCAGCCTTTTTTTTTTTTACACAGCAGAATAGCTCATGAATATTGAATACCTTCATTAACAGCATGGACACGGTGTTAATAGGATGTAATAACATGCATGTTCAGCAAGTTTACAGATAACATTGAAATAAAGAAAACAGCTGATGTGATGAAGGGTTGAGCTAACATTCAGAAAGAGCTCAAAACCTGAAGAGCTCAAAAGTGGGCTGCCAGAAGCCTTTTAAAGTTTAACAAAGGCAAATACAAAGTTGTGAACTTGGGGAGGAACACACTTATGTAAAAGTACAGGCAGAGGCTCAAAATACACACAGAACGTGGTCCACTCTCCTGAACATGTTAGTTGCCCTTCTCTGGACTTGCTCCTGTCTACCAATGTCTTTCTTACAGTTTGGAGCTCAAAGCTAGACACTGCAATGAATGGAGGAGAATAACCACTTTCCTCAACCTTCCAGTTTTCTTTCTTATCGCAGCCCTGTTTTGCCTTTATTGCTGCAAATGCACACTGCTGACTCATGTTCAACTTCTCTATTTGGACTCCAGGACATTTTTCTGCAGGAGAGAGCTGAGTTTTCACTTTACTAGATCATGCTCTTCTCCATCACACAAAAGTCATTTGAAAATGATAAGCTGAATATCAAAGATATGGTGGCAGAAGTTTAAAGTATTTTCCTGATGTGGACACTATATATTTACAGGTGGTAATGCAAAGGATATAAAGCCCTTCAGTTTGCATGGAATAACTTCTCTGCCCTTTTAATTCAAAGAAAATCTAACAGTCTGCAATTACAAGATCAATAACTCTCATAACACTCTTGCAAACCAAATTTTAGAAGTTCTTTACTCGACAATTAGGCCCTTACTCAATAAAGCACTGGCCAAAATCCAGGTTTCCAGTATTCTGAAGATTAGCCAGTGGGGAAATGGGATGAGAGAAGATGGGGACATTTGACTTGAGATAAATTCTTTTTGGCTGCTGTGCTGCTTTCTCTAGTGTGGTTGCTGAAGTTTAGTGAGCCCAAGTTAGTGTTGCCTAATCAGTATTAGTCTGAAAATATTACTGGAGTCATTATGACATAGCACAAGAAGAAGATAGAAGACTTCAATAATATTTCTATCCCACTTCCTTAATTTGGAAACTAGCATGACTGAAGAGATGTGGTTTATTTTTGGAGCAGATGAGAAGTGAAAGAGCACAGATATACTACCAGCAGCATAAAAAGTACATGGGAGTTTGCTCTGTGAGACAATAAGGAAAAGATATTCAGGGAATAAATGCACTTCTGCCATGCTGTTAAATAGTTTTGCTCCTAATTTGCCATTCAGAAAGGCAGAGCATATTACTTTCAGTAAGGCAAGCCAATTACATGGTTTACAGTGCTTGTGGGACTTGAACTAACTCCTTTGCAGGTCATTGTGCAGTATTAACAACTTCCCTGCTGCAGCTCAGGTTGGTGCCATCTTAGGATTTTGCCTGACAGAGAGGAGATGCACCCAAAGATAGAAAAAGCAGCACATACACCTAAATTCCAAGAAACCGCAAGCAGTTGTAAGTGTGAAAGGCAGTTTGGTGGGAAATAACCAAAGAATCAGAATCCTATGAACCATCCCTCTCCAAACTTGTCATAAATTTCTATTCTTTCTTTTTTTTCTGGCTCTGTTCTCCCTAACACCCCACTAACTTCAGAGTGGATCTGTTTGAAACAGGGGAGAAGAGTATGTTATTAGCTACACTGGCAAGTTCCAGTTTGTCTCTTGAATAATGGCATTGTGCATTCAATCATGTAAGAGTAAACAGGTTCAGGAATTCAGCTCTCCTGCATTCTGGGTGAGTGTTCTAACTGCTAAGGTAATTACAAAAATGAGGACATGACTACTACTACTACTACCACCAATCATGATGGATTTATAGGCTGGTATGTGTACCAACAAACAGTAGCATAGATCTGCATTGCTAGATGTCACTCACCCATTCACGATAAACAAAAGAAATGCTATCAACACATATGTCTCTAAACAAATTTTATAATTTCTATACATTTCCAATACAGAAACCTTTCTTCAGAACCAATTTCTAAATAAAAGGAGGTTGTACAATAGAACACACTGAAATGAATCATAGAATCATAGAATCATAGAATCATAGAATCATAGAATCATAGAATCATAGAATCATAGAATCATAGAATCATAGAATCATAGAATCATAGAATCATAGAATCATAGAACAGTTCGGGCTGGAAGGGACCTTGGTCATCTAGTCCAAACCCCTTGCAATGAGCAGGGACATCTGCAAGTAGATCAGGTTGCTCAGAGCCCTGTCCAACCTGACCTTGAATGTTCCCAAGGAGGGGCATTCACCACTCTCTGGGCAACCTGTGCCACTGTTTTATCACCCAGCTTGGGTCGTAAACATGTCATGAAGACATGCAATGGTTTGTAGACTACACTTCATAGTCAGTTTGGGCTTCACCCCATTACTCTATATCACTGGACTGGAACATAAGCCAAAAAAGTGTGCAGAAATACTGTTCAACTTATCCCTTCACAGCAAGGAAGAACTTGCAGAGGTCTCTCTCCCTGCACTCTGCACTGTTATGGTCAGAGCTCTAGCCCACACCTTTCTTTCCAAGGCCATTCTTCACAGGGATAATGTAAGTTTCAGTTAGTAATACTTTTTGTAAGCACATTTTCTTGGAAGAACAGCTTACTAAAAGTTAAATTTGTAACCAAATCAGTAAGGAATGAAAAGGAAGTGATGAGGAGGACATCAGTTACAATGCAGGTATCTAAAACCAATATAAAATCTAAATACACACAAGTTTAGTTTCAGACAGTGCCAGGTACTAGAGACTGGGAAACATCTACAGTAGGAGAACAAAGATAAAGATGGGATACCTTCTTCAAAGAGCATCATCATGTTTGTACTTTTGCTAGCAACGACATTATTCAGTAAGGCGATTACAGTTTGCATTGTATTCCCAAGGATACTGTCCTGGTGTCTCTGCAAAAACAAAACAAAACAATAACAACAACTATCTAGTATTCCTTTCACAAGGTTAGAAGACGACTATTACCTTAAAAAATGTGGTAATATAAAAGCAATGTTTTCTCAATCCCTTAAAATTCAACATTGAAAATACTATAAAACAAGCCAAATACCTTAGTAAATAACATCAGTTTCAGGGAGCCTAATCTACAACGTTGGACCAAAACTTCTCCCATGTTCTTCCAAACTGAAAGAATTCCTAATTAGGTCTAAAACGTCAGGACTTTTAAAAATGGAATAGAACTTATCAACCTAATCACTACGTATCCAGAACCAGAAATATTTCCTTTTGTATGACATTTCTTTTACTAATGGCATTAATTTTACTCTATTCAGTCTCAGCTTGATAACCCACCATAAATTGATCTGTTGGGGTTTTTTTTTGTATGCATTCATAAGTATAATTTCACAGATACATTAAAGACCTATGTCTGTACTGAATTGCATCACTTTTCTAAAGTCTTTCTTATGTTTGACAATTACTTCAGTGATTTTTCACAATCGTTGAGACACTAAGAGGAAGGGTTTATAAAGAAATTTATTTTATTTTGTTATATTCACTAAACTTGCACACTCAGGCTGAAAAGGGTAAATAAGGCAGTGCAACCAAAGTATTTATCTACACACTAAGGATAGTAATAACTTAGGTAACTTCCAAGAAGCCAAAATGGGAGAAGCTTTTACAAATCTGAGTTCAGACGTAAATATAAGTCTGAGTACATTTCAAATCTCCCTAGAAGGTTCAAGACATATTTTGTCCAATTTTTCAGACCCAAAGCCAAATAGAAACATAAATTCCAAGTGAAAATAACAACTAAGAAAAAATTGTCATGTTTCATGCTAGATTTTTCACATGCACTTAGATAACTTCCATGCTTCCCTTTTCCACCAAATCTCTCAGAGTTAGTATTGCTCAGCTACTTCACTGCCACAGAACACACCATCTATTCAGGTCCATCTCCTGTCTGACAGTGGGCAGTTGAAAAAAGGCAAAGCTGAACATGATGAAACTCATCTGAAGTTAAGCATTTCAGATGTCAAAAATCACTTCAGCCCTTGAACACAGTCAAAAGAACACTTTCCGTATTAAAAAACTAAAATACTATCATTTCCTATAAATACCATGAAATATATATGTCAAGGCATAATACATTAACAGATAATTAAATACAAAAACAAAGACAGCCTCCTATTCACTTCATGCTATATGAATTTTCTATTCACACTAGAGCACTCTAAAATGGATCATAGGGAGAAGACAAGCAAGAGTGCCTCACAGACTTTTGAAGGCCTGTGGTTCCCTACCCAACCCCCAAAAAATGTGTACCCAAGAGCTCTTAAATTCGATTTACTTTATATAGGATTTTGAGATGTTATTTATGATTTCTATAAAGAACACAATAAATATCTGTTCCTCTAGAGATTTAAAATACAGCCTGGTAAATTAAAAACCAAGCTTGGAAAGTATAAACACAAGATTCTTCAAAAGATAAGGTAACTGATACAGAAAACAGATACCATAAAGCCATGGCACTAAAATAAATTTGAAAATATTTCCCTACAGAAGGTGAAGGACAAGAACAACATTACTTTCAGAAGATCAACAATGTGTTTATCTGGTAGTCTATCATCACAATATCTTATTAATTCTCCTAATAGAAAACAGTACATTAAATAGCAAGAATGACTGTTCTACTGGAAATAATGATACATACACTGAGAACATAGACTTAACAAAAGCAAAAAACTTCCCCAAGTGTCACAATGAGAGCAGAGTCAAATATTTTCCTTGCAAGTACAATATTCCTATTACTGCTTCATATATTTGAAGTAAATACCTCCTAGTAAAATTCCCCTTTCAGACATGCAATTAGAAGAGAAGTTGTTATCTGTTTACGATAGCAATCTTTTGCATTCACCAGGTTAGTAACATTTCAGTGAAGCCATCTTTGCTTTTAATGGACATCAATTGCGCTATGCAGCCTTCTACTTCTACTGGAAGACTAGCACCAATGTTTTTACTTGCATCAAAGCATAAATAACAAAATTTATCTTACTCTAAACACATGTGAACTAGAATTCAAGACGCAATGTAGATATCTTGAGGAGGGAAAATTTAATCAATGAAATAATCATACAAATGGTATACTCAGCTGTACTACCCGTGATTTAACATATGTGCCATGATGGTTTTGGTAAGATACTAGGTTCCAAGAAGCTACAGGTATCATCACTGATTGTTGTTGGACTCAATTTTAGAGGTTTATATAAAAATATTTAACTTCATAATCTATCAAGGAGCAAAGCTGATCTAATTTGTGTGCACAGCACCACTGACTGTGGACATTTAATGAACAGTGCACTTGACAGCTTTAATAAAACATAGCATTTGCCAGCAGAGATAATTGGAATTGAAGCAGTAAGACTCTAGTGTTTGGCAACACAGATGAAACAACTTCATTAAAATGTACAGCTTCGGCGAATGAAAGGCAGGAAAGCACTGGACCCTGAAGAATCAGCCTTCTCAAAACTAATTGCTTCAGTGCTTAAAAAGGACAGCTATGAAATACCAAGGGCATAACAAGGAAATACTAGTATTTAAAAAAAAAGAAATCACAGAAGATAAATCAGGCTTTTCAAATAGGACTGAATTGTATTTAGGCCACTAAACTTTTCATTCTAATTTTGAAGAGCTGTACTTTCACAAAAGAAATCAGTTGAACTATTTATTTAAGCCAGTTAGGTAAAAGAGTGTGAATTAGCAAAGAGGGAATAGGAATCTTGGCAAAATACTATGGCTAAAGCTGCCCTTTCTCTTCCTTTAAGTGTATTAGAACAGCACTAGGCAAACTACAGAATTTTAATTACATTTTAGATAACAGAAGAGATTGAACTTGTGATAAGAGGTTTCCAGTTTGGGAGACTTCACATGCCTGCCTCCTACTCATGTGTACTCTAAAGAAATATTATAGGCAGATTTTATTTGGCATGATTTTTCTGTGCTTAACATCCATGGTCAAGATGAGACAATTCATGACTGATTTGACACTTAAATTACAACAACTTTCAAATCACCAGTCTTGTCCCTTCCTTCTGACACTGCAGAAGATTACAGAATAAGGTATCTCTTCCATTTTACCACTCTTGTTTCCAGATGACTAAACACTGAAAAAAAGTATAACAGATACTAGACTCACATATGTGTTGGGTTTGTTGCTTTGTTGTTTTTTTCTAATCAGTTAATTAAGGACCAGGAATATTAGCAAATCTTGACCATAATCACACTATTAAATACTTTCAAATCCAGAAAAAAAAATATTTTCAGCATATTACAGTATCTTTGCGAACTACAGAAATGGAGTTTATGAGTAAACTATCTCTATAAAGTTTCTTCTTCCATAAATTAGTGGTATATACTCTGTCCTTAACTCTATCTCAAGTTAATGCTTGCTGATAAACAGTATGTGTATTACACAAACAAACTTTCATACCCCATGTACCACGGTGTTATCTTGGCACTTCTTCAAGAACTTGAAGATTAATATATTTTCTTCTTATGCCAAGCTGTGGATATGAAGTCCAAGAATAAAAGGAGCTGAGAAGGATTCAATGGTCTGAACAGAACTAAACTAAGACACTGGGGCAAGGTTAGAATTCAGAGTAGTCCTAACTGTGTGTGAGCGCCACAGTGACTAAAACTCTCCTGAGTATAAGTGGATTTGATACACATATTTAAGCTAAATAAGACTTGAAGCATTTGCTACCTCTCTAGTGTCAGTTTACAAACCTAAGTATTTGTAAAATCCAGGCCTAAAAAATACAGTGTTTATACAGCCATCAAAAGTTTCACTGCTTTCAGAGGAACAAGGAAACAAGTCTGGTATTAAGAGCCATGTTTGGGTATACTTGGAAGGAGCAGTTTGTATTCATAGCCAGAGAACTTCTCAAGTGGAACAAATCATCATAATAAAAAAAGATAGCAAAGGAAGTACAGTTTCTTATTCAATGTCAGTACTAGAAACACCCTTTCTCTTGTATAGACAACAGGAAGGAAATTTACTGTTATCCAAAAATCTCTCACAGAGATACAAACCACTCATCAGCCTAACTTGCTGTCCAACGACCAATCCCATTGCCTAATCAAATTCTGTGCAAAGTTAACATAATTTTGCTGTATTACTGTTTACCAGCAGAAACAGGAGGCAGTCAAGAGGAAAAATTAAAAGGAACAAATAAATAAATCTAGAGACTAAGAAGACAAAATTTCAAGGTTAAATGACCATGCCTTCTCCTTGCTTAAATTTTTCCAGGACATTGCTGCAGTTTCCAGACTCTAGAGTTTGCTTTTATATTAGCTATGCCTATGGCAGCAGAGCCAAAGACAGCATATATATCTTCGTTATGTTGGTCTGAGACAGAAATAGCATTTTTTCATTTAATTGTGATTTTTATTCTTTTGTTTTCTTCAGACTAATACTTACTCTCTCTGTACCTGTAACCCCAGGAAAAGTGAACATGAAGTTCACTTTAGTAGGTCATATTTCAGGTATATATTTCAGAAACATACTTATGAATTGACAGCTCTGTTTTAGCTCTATAAAATACTGACAGCATGAATGCAACATCAGTCACAGGAATTATATTTTCCAGCCACTGGAATTCACTGATATTGAAAGACAACTGTTTCCTTAACCAGCAACAGCCTGCCAGTGATGCTAGACCACAGAACAGCATCTGAAACAGAACTGATGAGAAGGAAGTAAAATGGAGAAAGAAATGACAGTTAACAAGAATGGCAATAATAGTAATTATTATTACTCAAAATGTACTTGCAATAGGAGGTTTATAATAATTTTTTAGGTACTAATAGATTACTATTCTTGTGAATTTAAGGTGGTATCTAACTAAAAAAATAATAGATTTAGATTGCCTATAAGGAAGAATTTATTTGCCATGAGGGTGGTGAGACACTGGCACAGGTTTCCTAGAAAAAGCTGTGGATGCCCCATCCCTCTAACTGTTCCAGGCCAGGCTGGACATGACTTTGAGCAAACTGGTCTAGTGAAAGACATCCCTGCCCAAGGCAGGGTGGTTGGAGCTAGACAGTAGTTAAATATTCCTTCCAACCCAAACCATTCCAGAACTCTATGATTTAGTTCTCATCACTCAAAATATTAAACTAAGAGGAAAAGACAGAAAACAGTAATTGCTCCACTGAGTGCATAAGAAAGCATATAGCAAAATGAATTTTGGAATAGCCTAAGTCTTGCTCCCATGGTGGCAACCTCATAGTGCCAGGCAATAGACAGCCCGAAAAATTCAGCCTCTCAGCAGTACAGTGTCAGCTGATACACTCTGTGCACATGCCTGGCACAACCCAAGCACCACTTCTAAAAACTCTTACTCTCACCTCTTCTGAAGTCAATTCCTGTAAGACAAAGGAGAGCTAAGGCACAACTTACAATTTAAAAGCTTAACTCACATCTACAAGAATACAAGGGAATGAAACCAATTCTGCTTCTCATAAGCATTTGTGAGACAGTATCAGATGCTCTGAATTCAAAGAAAGTATACCTCTTGCTGCTATATATGATATCACATTTAATTTACTCCATTTTCATAGATTAGCAGATGGTTCAAAGAATCAAAAATGGCTAATCTCAGCAAAACAGAAGGCTCTTCTAAGCAACTCCTACTTCTTTCTCAAAGACAGAGGAAGTTATACTGCATTTTCTAATTACTATTATTAAGAATATGTTTAGCATAATTTTTCTTTTCGCACATCTTTCCAGGGTAATCTCCAAATTATTTGTTACACTTTTCTTCATAGTCTCACCCCATCTCTTTCCCCAAGTAATTTCTATTTAGATACCTACATACTGATACAAGAAATCAAGTTTAAGAATACAGGTTTGAAAATTGCTATAGATTACAAAAATAAATTCCATTTAATGACAGAGATACATTCCGGTCATCAATGTGTGGTTTTTTTTTCCAAGGACAGGTTCAATTCAAATATTCCCAATTCTCACCACTGTTAAAGCACTGTTAAGGCAATTATGACCTGGAAACATAGGAGATTCCAGTGCCTTCAACCTCCTGAAGAGTGACTTTTTTTTGCCCCTCATATAGCTCATTTCAGTAGTAAACAGGTACTGAATGATTACATGAGAACCTATGTCTATTGCTTTTTAAGGAGGACAGGATCCATTACATATGTATATATACACGTTTGCTCAAAAATTATTTTAACTGTGACATACAAAATTCAAATGAAAGTATTCTAGCAACACTGAAAAATCAATGACTTGAAACTCAAAGCTGCTTCAAAACAGAGCTAACTTTCAATTTTCTCAAATGATTAAAACTTAAAAAAAACATTCCCAATGTGCACTGACACACACCCTGGATTATCACACCACCTGTACCCCACAGTGGTTTGCTATCTTACAAGAAATGTAGAGGATGTAAATTCTTTTATTTCTCCTCATTTTTAGTGAAACTCCTGATCATCAGAAGGCTCTGCAACAAGGAAAACTAAGTATATACAAACGGAAGCAACTTCAGTAGGAGATGGTGAGAGATGTTAGCAAAACATCTTGCTTAGTAGTCACAATATCAATTTTGAGCTTCAGAAACCCAGTATCAGCCATTTCCTCCAGTCTGATTCTGAACCTGGGATCTGTACTCGGGCCTTTCCCTTTCCCTAAAGCCACTGGGTAGCCTGAGGTCTGCCTTTCTGCTTTACCTCCCATGCAGCTCTGGGCAGAAAATTCATCCTGAACAAAAGTAGCCTTTCTCAGTGAGACATACATCCAAATTAGAATAACACCACAAAACACTGAAATAACCCCGATATCTCCTCCCCCAAACAATACACTGGAATCCTGAAAACAAAAGGAGCAATGACCACAGAATCACAGAATATTCTGAGGTGGAAGGGACCGACAAGGATCATCAAGTCCAGCTCTTACGTGAATGGCCCATACAGGGATCAACCCCATGACCTTGGTGTTATTAGCACCATGCTCTAACAAACTGAGCTAATCATCAAGGTTCTGCTGCTCTGCCCCAGTTGTCTACCAGCAAAGCACAGTTTTATTCTCATATGAATTCACAGCCTGAAAAGGAGCTGGATATTTTTAGATCAAAGTAGCATTTTGATGCTAAGAGCGAAGCATAAAATATCACTGAGAACTAAACTGAATAACACTAGAGGCCAGATAGAAATTTTAGCCCATATGAGGTGTCACACAATGTGCCATTGCACTGCAAAAGGAAAAAATTAAGAAAAATAGTAAAAAAGAAACCAAAACTCAACTAAAATAAACCCCAAAAAACAAAACAAACAAAGCCCACAAAAATCCAAATAATTGTACCACTGGACTAAGACAGCATAGAAACATATTTTATATGAAGTTATTAATATATTAACTTTGTTAGAACACCGAATGCTAGTCATAACTAAATTAACAATTTTTAATTACTCACAATAAGGCACTTCACAATTATTAGGTAGCTATACTGGTCTTTTACTTCATTTCAGTCAATCTATACTCCCTGAAGAGTTATTCATACTGAAAAATGTGTACAATAGATGTGAGAGAGAATAAAAGGATCAAAGAGGAAAACAGCTGAAATATATCTGAAAAGCTGGTAACAGAAATTTTACAAAAGCCAGGGAGAGGAGACTGGACTATCATTTGCCATTTTCATATCCTAATGGAACATTCAAGTTTCAGTCTGTTACTAAGAGTGCGTCCATGGCAAAGACCCAAATGAGGTCTGAGAAAGGATAATGTACCTTTAATGATTGAAATAGCAAGAAAATTAAATCTAATCATGTTTCATTAAGCATACTTTAGTTCCCATTTTTACTAAATTATTCTATTATGATTTCCCAACTGTCTGTTGAAATAACCTTTTACAGCAATCTAATTCACCATCATAAACAAGTCTCATTTCTCACAATGGAGCCCCCTGGGATTAGTGAGAGGAGATGGAAAATCTAAACCTTGCCAATCCTGCAGCCACTAAGGTAACCACTCAGGGAGACAAAGATTTTTGTTTTCCTATTTGTGGCTGAGATCATTAAGATATAATTAGAAATGTATTCATGAGTATCAGAGCGTCTGTTATGGAGATACCATTCGCCCAACAAGCATCTTCTATACCAGTCTTTAATAAGCACAGGAGCAGGCATAATCCCCACTTCACTCTCTGGAGAGTTCTGCATTAAATGGACTGCATTAGACATCCCTCACACTCCCCTCTTTTTAATGCAATCTTACACATGCATCCAGTATTTTCTCAGACTCCATTGTTACAGAATCACTAGTCTGTTTGCTTTCAGCAATATGCTCCTGCAGTGCCATCCAGATGTGAGCCCTAAAGATAGCTACGTGCAGGGAATTCAAATACTGCTCCAGAACTTAATACAGGGCAAGCAAATATGGAACTTCAGAATATATAGTAACAAATGAACTGGATTGTTTATAGAATAATCCTTGGCTCTCTGCAGTAGTGAAAGGAGCTATCAGCCCCCATACATGTCCTTTCTGCTTTAGTCAAAGGAATAAAGTATGCACCAAAGAGAAAGGATACTTTACTCCGATAGATAACTGTAAGAAATCTGCTTTTTCTTTGTAAAGACCTAAATTATTGCCAAACTCCATGTCAAATAACATGACAGCAACAGAAAATTAAAAACAATGTCACCCACCAAACAGTGCTTAAGTATCAGTCACAGAGATCAGTTCTGGGCTGTCAGTTAAACTGCAGAATGAAAACTGTCAGTCACCATATTTAGCATCACGATGTTTGAACAGGTTATCTTATTTGGTAGTCAGGAATTTGAAAGGAACCTCGTATATGAAATAGAAAGAAAGAGTTCTAGGGAAAAACTTTGCTTCCTGTACCCATATTATCAGTACAGAAATACTTGCTCAAAACATTCAAGGAGCAGAAACGGAACCTTTTAATATAAACAGGGGACTCAAAAGACAAATCTAAGAGGAAAGAAAAATAAAATATTACCAAAATTCCAGGTGAATCTTTGAGATGATGCTACTGATATAATTGTAGTTAGAAAGTTTCAGTGGGCAAACTAAGATTGCATCATGGGAGGCTTAATCTTTTTGCATACATATGACTAATCTACCTTAGAAAAGCAATGATTTTTAAGTTTGCCTATAAAAACATTTTATTAAACAAAATATATTTAGAAACTAAGCATATAACATAATAAGTAAATTACTATAGTTAAAAACAGAAAGTCAAAAGTAGAATATTAAGATTTAAATTGTTTTGCTTTGTGGAAGACTGACATTCTAAAATCTAATTATCACCCTGCAATATGAACTCTTTAGGAAGACATTAACATCAGGAATGCATAAAGAGTACATGACTGAAGCCAAACCAGACAAATTTCTAGAAAAATGATCAGAGTTCAGATGCATAATGTGGAAACCTCTGCCAGCCAGAAACCATTCACAGACATTCAATATTCTTTTACAAACTCTATTGTGAAGCACACAATAGCTCAGTACCTTAGTCATCAGAATGCAGCTGGTCAATAAATGTACAGTCAGCAACTGCCACATTCCTACACCAATATTTATTTAGATGAGATTAAGAGATACCTCAGCTGTTTGACAGAACAGTGATAATGTCACAGTAAAATTCTGGTCACAAGATCAATAAATCTGACTCTGAAAAGCATGCATCTCAGATTTACTTCAGTATACATTTTCCCTTAAATGCTTTCTCTTTGTCTTGACATTAACATTAGCAGGAACAGTAAATTAGCAATTTGCTCTTAATCAGCCTGACAAACTTTGGAAGAAGAGAGACTTTGCTTTAATATTGCTTCTACAACAACCATAAATAAACATTTATACGTAGGCATTAATCAGCTAGGGTGTACATTGACGGTGGTTCCTTTGTGTATGACCCATTTAAAATTTTTCATAAAATTCACAGAAACTACAGTAAGGTTATGATTTCTCCCTAGAACTTGATAGTTAAAGGTCATATGGGGTGGGAGTGAGGAAATGCTGCGGGGCTGGACTGCAGCCAGCCCTCAGGCGTGCAGCACTTCCAAAGGAGCAGCCCTGCCGCCTTCCCAAAGCTCTTGTTCTGCCGCTCCCTCTTCTGCCGCTCACAACCAACTCTCATGGAACTCTTGGCACAAAGCACATTTCTTCTTTTCTATGTCACAGCGTGAAGAACATTTACAAGGTCACAAAGACTTTGAGACTGCTAACATAAATCATTTGAGATTGTCACATATATATATATGCATATTTTATACACACACATATATATATGTATTACAAAATTACAATCCAACTATGGGAAAAGAACTAAACAAAATGAAATGTGCCCAAGGTGTGGGCACTGCAAGACTGTGAGAATAGGAAAAACAGCTTAGAGAATGGGAGATGAGATTTATCACTTACTGATAAAAGTGGGGGAGCCGATGAACAACGAAAGATAAAGAATTTAATTTGTTTAATCTTATTCACAGCAGAATCAGTTACCAATCTAGAAGATTAACTACTTTAGCTGCATTATTTAAATTAAAATGTAGGAGAAAGGCAGTAAATGCCACAAACTTTTGGAGGAAAGGGTGTGACAGAAGTAAGATGTTTCCTGAAGACGATGATGCCGGTTAAATCTCTAATTAAAAAGGAGTGCAATTATCCCTTTACCATCCTCAACCACCTCCCAAATGTTTTTCCTCTAATAAGTGGGAAAAATGTCTAATTATGACTGAGTGAAAAGAGCTTTGATGTAATAAAAATCCTGCAAAAAGCTGCTATGTTCAACACTGAAAACCCTGAAATCTTCGCAAACAGAGAACCTAGGTAAATACTCTTAAAGAACTTTTTGCCCAGATTTCTTTCTGAATTCCCCAAATGCCTGTTCATTTTTAACACACTTTTATTAATACCATCATATTCACAAACAGCCAAATAAACAGCACAGACTGAAAACTAACCTCATAACTCAGAGCTGTGTATTTTTAACTTGCTAATTTCTCTAAGAAATAACTTGCTTGAGAAAACAAATCAATCTGTTTACGTCATAAAAAATTAAACTGGTTTCTCATACAGAAATGGGAGTTGTAAGACACATTTCAACAGCTAGCAAGTAAAATCTTACAATACAGAAAGATGCCGTTGCATGCACTTTCAGTATGTAAAGCAGTATCTGACTTGGTTCAATCAGAAAGTCAGCCTACCCAAACAACATATCTAAAACACAAGGCAACAGAAGAAGCCCTACAAGTACAAGACAGGTATACAGAACACTTTCCTCAGCCTCTAGGAATTCACAGCACAAGGACTTCGAGCTAGAAACAGATTTTTTTTTTTAACATAATAGCTCTCAATGGATTTTTCTTCCATTAATTTGTCCAGTCTATTTTTTCATTCAAGCAAACTGAGGACCTTATGGAGCAAAGCTGAGAGCTGAACATAACCCTAAAGGAAACAGTATCACTTTTCATCAGGTTTTAAGATCCCAAATGCAAGTTTCTTTAGTTCTTACAATACAGATCTTGTGTTACAAGATACAGTGAACAGCAAGATTATTCCCTATTCACCTGACTGTATGCCATGTATATGTACATACCACACTTGTCCCTCAAACACCACCTTCCAGATTAAAGCATATGGAAGAATAATCTCTCTCACAGCAGCCATTCCAGACCTTTGACCATCTGTGCCTCTTTTCTTTGCACTTTTTGCAGTTCTACTATAAACTTTTTGAGATGGGGAACTCAAAATCCAAACATGGAGTAAGATGCACAATGTTTTTCTGCCTACCATCGCAATACTTCCTCTTAAAATGCATAATATTCAGTATACTCTCCAAACCAGGACAAAGGATTAAACAGATGTTCTTATTGGACTGTGTTTTTATCAAGCCATGACATCTCATTTCTGAGTGATAATGGCAACACATGTTCCATCACTGCATATGTAGAGTTGCAACCGTAGACAGTACACACATTTTGCAATTCTTCAGAACACATACAGATTTCAGGACTGCTTTGAAAAGGAGTGCAAATTAAACTGAAAGCGAGTAGTACTAGGTGTCAAAAAAACTTGAGACGATCTTAATTACATGAATAATCACAAGATCCCAAAGGTTATGCACAAATCTTCTATCAAAAGAGGCTGACATCAAGTGTGATGAAAGAATATGTGAATGCTAAACAGCTTTATGACTACAAAAAAGCGAAACAAAACAAAACAAACACCAAAAACCACCCAACCAAAAACGGCTGTAGAAGGGGAAAACCTTGATTCAGAAACTCTGCACTGTGAACTTTGTAAATTCTCGGAACACTGTGTTGGCAAAAAACTGAGGGAGAGAACATGACCACCAACTGTATTTCTATCCAAGCCTTTGGGCTGTCTGTGGTGACGGTCAGTCCTGTCCTCTCACTCCTGCTGCTGGTGAAATCCATCATTAAGGAACATAAGGTCAATAACCTTCTGCCTTAAGTTCCCAAGACTGACAGACTGATCTGTCATCTAGAATGAAATTCCCAATACAATGTTCAGTGACCATGAAAAAGGTTATAAACTCTTCCTTCAGGCTGAACTGGGGAAACAATAACAGAATGATTCCTGATAGAAGGGGCTAGACAGAATAACATACTACAAAATGAAGTACTGGAGAATTTGTATTAAATTTTTCTACCAATATAAAGTGACAAATAAAAGAAAGATTCTTTCCCTATCAGGGCAAAAATTTAATGTCTTTTCCATATTTTTAGAAACTTGGGCTTTTTTTTACATATCACCTAAATACTATAAAAGTCTTCTTAGTACATATTTCTAATATTATACAAATATTAACTGTCCTAAACTCACTGAGTAAAAAAGAAAGGTCTTAGTTAACATATAAGTAAACTTGTTTTCCAAGAAATAAAATCTAATAGCATCAGCTTTATCTGTCATGTGGAAAGCTGAACTTAGCATAATCCCTTAAAGGTCAGAGTCACACAGTTTTTAAGTAAAAATATAATCACTAGGAAAAATTCTCCACAATAATATTCAAACTAGCCAAACACATTTTTTTTTAAAATGCCTGTTCAGAACACTGTTAAAAAACCAAAAGACTCATATTTCAGGTAACTTTGCATAAGGCCCAAGCGTATTGAGAAACAAAACAAGTTGGCAGAAACACTCAGTGATTTTGTACACCCATCCATTCAACCCTGACCTGCAGTTTGCCTTGGATTTGGTTCATAAAACACTACCCTCATGAAGTATAAAATGTTGATGGCTCAGATAAGGAAGAAATGGGAGTAGAGCCAAGTCAGCTGAATAAGCATTGCCACTTCAGTCCATCCACTTTGCTTACTTAAAGGTCAAAGAATACAAGTTATTAGGAAGCTGGAAAAATATGAAGAGCTCAGAAACCCAAACTCACCTGAAAGATTACTGACCTGGATCCTAGTCTAGAGGAGTTAAACCTAACTACAGACAGGGCTCAGTGTATGGTGGATGCCATGCTACGAAATAACCTGTGGGGTAATTTTTGCTCAGCTGGTTGCTTTTTAGGAAGATAGACTGGATCGGGACAATCAAATGACAGAACGACATATGGCTGAAGGCAACTTTGGAGCTGCCTGCTTGACTCAGGGCTGCATAAAGTCTCCAAGGATGGAGATGCTACAACCTCTCTCATCTCTCATTCCAGTGTTTTGTTTGACCACCCTCCCCACAGCAAAAAGGTTCTTTCTATATCAAGCTGGAATTTCTCATCTTCCATCTTGCGTTTATCCTGTTGTCCTTCCATCGTGCACTGCTGAGACAAGTAAGGCTTCATCTTCTCTGTACTGTCCCGTGCAGTAGCTAACAGCACGAAAAGTCCCCCGAAGACTTCTTTGGAAAGGTGGTATGAAACTTGTTCTCTCAGCCTTTCCATGTATGCCATGTGCTCCAGGCCCCTGATCATCAGGGTGGGCTTGCTCCAAGATGTCAAAGGTTCAGGGTAAGCACTATTAAATCTTTTACAATATATTTTTTCTCTGAACACAGTATTTGAACAAACTATGTATTCCAAACAAGTTTAGCCTTCCAAGAAAAGCTAACTTTTAAGAGTTGTTCAGAAAAACCACAATTGTAGCATTTGTAATTGGAGAGGTTTAAGGAAATGCTAACTACCAGCATCCAGCAAGGTCCAAAGCACAACAGGCAATCCTCTAAATATGGGACAAACCTAGTGGATTTTGAGCAAAAGCCGGGGCCAGGACACAGTAATAAGCAGATGCTCTACCCTTTGCAGATGCAGAGACCTTTAAAACAACTGTTGTGCTGGATCTTAAGCCAATTCCTGAAGGGATCATTCTGTACTTCATACCATAACACTGGATAAATATTAAGGTTAAAGTTACTCATTAATTGCTTTGAACAGAGCTTAAACTGCATCATCACCATGCATCCCTGTAGCATCCTGTTTCCCCCAAACAACACAACATGCAAGAAGACCAGAGAGCCCAGCTGGGCTCCACATCACCTTGAAGCAACACTGTGAAATATTCTTGGGACAGTCAGAGCAACAATGTGATAAACACAGATCTGCCATGCAAGGCGCGACAGTAATTGTTACTTTGCAACAGCTTTTTCTTTGAAATTGTGAAAACATTTTCTTTCAGAAGACAACTTGTAAGATGTTATACCATAATACATAAAATAATTATCCACTCTGGACTAGTACAGAAACGTTTATTAAAAAAACCACCTTCACAGAACCAGTATGCTTGCCTGCTCATTGAAGACCAGTAATATATAACACGAAGGGTGAGATCAAAGAGATGGAAAAAAGTCACAACATCATAAAACTTAGAAATGTGTTCTAGTATGAGCAGTAATCATGGTCACTATTTTTGCAAAGCACAGACCTATGCACTCCACTATTTGTTTGTGATTTTCTTACCCAGTATGCTAAAGCTAGCTTTAAAATCTTGTTACAATATTTTAGATCCAAATTTATTATCATTTCAATTTTCAACAGTTTATTATCAGTACAATTTTCAACTTTTAGGACAGGACACAATAAATAAGTACTAAGAAACACATAGGAATATTGTTTATACATGAGTTTTCTTATGTCCCTTAGCACTGCTTTTAAAATAGAAAAAAAAATAGTTAAGTAGCATACACACTAAAATATTAGTGTCTAGCTCTAGAAAGCAATTCCTTTAAGATGTAAATAGCTGAATTTCCTTCCTATAAAGGAACATAATGTTGTCACAAATGCTGTGGACTCTAGTTTTCTCTCAGAAGTGGAGCTCCAGGTGATTTTGTAAATAATTTTATTCGCTCCCTGAACAAGAGCAGTGGTTCAAAGTAATTTTCCAGATAAGAAAGAGAGTGATGGAAGAATGTGCTTTAGCAATACTTTTTCTTTTTGAAAACCCATTTTATTATGCAGAATATCAATTTATACTATTAAAATTATTTAAAGGATGGCTCTGCTTCCTCTCACACGTTTTCTTCCTCCATCAGCAAACCTACTGGGGATAGATTTACACACAAAATAGGCTGCCCATATTTACTTAGAATTTATACAGTGTTTCTCGTAACAAAATCTGAATATCTTCTAATTCTTAATTAATTCATCTTCTGTGGCAGTGTGTGAGGCT
>VZRZ01000224.1:91389-109268 GCA_013398175.1 Climacteris rufus | reverse complement strand
GCATGGGAACCAATGAGCTGTTCCCCTGGGTGGGGACAGCCCCTGCCGAGCCGGCAGCTGCCGCGCGGGGAGGGGGAAGGACAGAAGGCCTGGCACCCCCCAGCCCTGGCCCAGTGGGAACAGGCCGGTCACAAGCCACGCCCAGAGGACCGCAACAACCTCCTTTTGTTTTACTTTTTTTTTGCTTTTATCTTGATCCATGAGGTTTTTTGCATCTTATCGTCTCTGCGCTCTCACCCCTGTCCTGCTTGGGAGGGGAGTGATAGAGGGGCTCTGTGGGCACCTGGCATCCAACCAAGGTCAACCTACCACAAAAAAAGCAAAACTGTTGTATTTAGATATCAGAGTTTAATATTTTTAGAGCAAAGTTACACAGAATGGCTCATCATACCTAGGCTGAAAACAAAACAAAAGCAAAAAACCATCAAACCCTGAAGAGCTGTTTTGACAGCTGAGGCTTGAGAAAGTGCAAAATGTAAACTGCTACACTTTGCTTTTCATTTTCATACCAGGGCAGTTTGCATTGAATTATTTTTTAAATATTTCAAGCAAGTCAGAAGAAAGTATTGATCACCTTTAACTGATGACATGACCATAAAGCCATCGACAAATATTGATGTCTAATTCTGAAGTACATGGAAATGTCTAAGATAATGGATTATAGTGCAATGGCAGTGATAGATAAGATTTTTTTTTATGTGTTTATTTAGATGCTAGATGCTTTCTGAGAGACTAAGAAAGCAATTTCTTCCTATATTATTTTGGTGCAAGCTTAAAAGTTTAGACAGCATTAATAAAATATTGTTCCCAACTTATCTAGGGAACTTAGAGGTTTCACCAAGCTTGAAATGATTTTTCTTGGAGCTCTGTATATGGATATCTCATAAACTTCATATAACTCTGGTCCTGGAACTCTGAAATAGCCTAATTCTGCACAATTATTGTCCCTCTAAACAAATACAGAAACATTGCAATTTTTGATAATACTAATAAAAAACCCCAGAACAATAGCACACAAACTTCTTCATCTAAATAGCATTTTCTGAAAATTTGGGTGTGAATTTTTTTACCTATAATTTACTCTAAAAATCACATGGTCTCTAATCAAATTTTAGGCCAGGTACAATGACATTTTTACTTCTGCTGCTTATTGTGATTTGTCAGGAAGATTAAAGAACTGTCATTACAGGAAAAGAAAGTTCTGTGTTTGTTATCATTTTATGCTGAAAATAGCAATGCTAATGCTCAGCCCCATATACTTCCAGCAAAATTTCAGTAACTCAAAACTCTTGTTTATACTTCTGTAAGGGTTATGAAGAATTTTAAAAAAGGTACTTTTGAGCATTCTGACAAATTAAAACAAGACTAGTGGAAAACTAAGGTAGCAAACCCACTATCTTTACCAAGGGCCTCCTTAGAAACCCACAATAGAAAATCATTTAGTCTGTCTGACTTAGCAGGGAATTCGCACCAAATCTCCATGCTTGACAACATCAACGATGGTCCCTTTGGACTCATGTTCATTCTTCTGGAAGAATATAGTATGTTGCATAGGCCAATCACACAGCCACTGCTTCTTGTCCACGTTGGTGATGATCTGACTGACAGTTGGTGACATGTTGTGCATCCATGGGGACAGAAGACGGCTCACACAGGAGTTGCTGATAACCTTTCCTAGGAGTGACTCTATAAAAAAGAGGAAAGCAAAATGGGATTATATTGATTAGACTAATGACAGAGCTGATGAGTTGCAACTTCCCCTAGGAGGTCATTCGGAGGGGTAGTGTGCTGCTTAGCTAAAATTATTCAGCAATCAAGAATTAGCAGGAGCATTTTCTCTTTTTCATTTTTTTTTTCATTATGGCATATGCACAAACCTGTGTGATGGAGCTGATGAATGATGATGATGATAGTAATGATAATGGCTGCTTGATTTTTTTCTTATGCTGCTATTCACTAGTCCTGTGTGCTGAAAGCATACACTAAGACTTCATTAGGAATTTCTGAGATGAACGATTGCTTCTTTTCATCTGAAAATAACTTTCATCTTAACTTCTGATCCCAGCTCCATCCTGTAGAGAACTTTGAATAAAAAAGGAAATTTCATGTCTGGGGTTATTTTTGAAACTTTTAAAGTAACTGACATTTGAGAAACAAAGAAACACACTTCTGTATGTTGTAGATCCCTGTATTAATCTACATCATTATTGATGAATCAAAAGAATTCTAATGAGAAAAATTGTGTTCTGTGTATTACAGCAGGATCTACATGTGGTTTTCATAACAGGACAATATAAAATGAGACATTCACCCAGAAAATAAACAGAAAATTACACATTAAGTATTGCTTTAATCACTGATGCTCTGTGCTGCACAAACAGAACATTCTGAATTCCAGACTCTGAGGATTAGGATTAGAAATCTAGCTCTGATCTCATAAACCCTGTTTATGAACACAAGAAGATGCAGAGATTGATTTTTAAAACATACATCAGATTCCACAATCAACTACAACTGCTGACTGGTCATTGGTTGGCAGACCACACATTCTCTACTTGCCCGTAAAATACTCATTTTCCATTTCAATATTTACTCATAGATAACAAAGGATAGAAAATACAGCAGTGCTGTATATCTACTAAGTAATTGTTTATCATAAAACATTTTAAGTTGAAACACAATATGTTGAATTGATCTTGAACAACAACACAGAGATAGGGTCATTCTCTTTTCACACAAAAAAGGGAAATGAACTTTGGGTCATTCCTACTTTATTGGCCACTAGCTGTTATCCTGGAGGTGTTGTGCTTGAGACATTTTATCAACAATACTTTGTGACTATTACTGGGCAATCCAGAGAACCACATTACCATTGGCCTGAGAGGAATTTTTCAACATATCATCCCAGCCAGAGTCTAAATAGCTGTAAGAGAAGTTATGGAGGAAAGCTAATTAGAAAAGGGAAAGGACAACGGAATTGAGTATAAAAATTTTAAACAAAAATCTATTATTTTCAAAGTTGTAATGGTATATGTCCTTGTGTATATTCTACCTCCTTTCTTCCGACGCCCTATGACATTCTCACATTTTGAGCTACATTGCATATTCAGACAGTAAGTTTGGAGGAATATTTTGTCACCAATTTCTTTAAAGAACAAAATCTTATAGCATAAGTTCCTCATGAAGGTCATTACTGTAAGTTAAAATATTGGACACATATAGTATATGCATGTATTAAACATGCCCAGATGTCATAAAATACAGTATTCAAAAGATATGCGACTAAAATCTGTCCTGATTAGATAGGGTGGATAGAGTGTTATCTGAAAGTTTGTGACTTCATGGAAGATCTTTCACATGTTTTCTTTCCCTGAAAATTAGATTGTGGGAAAAAAAACCACACTGAGTTGATTTTAAGTTTTTTGGGTTTTTCATTTGTTTGTTTTGTTTTGTTTTGGGGTTTTTTGTTTGTCTATGGGGTGGGGTTTTTGTTTTGGATTTGGTTTTCATTTTATTGTTTTGCTTTGTTTTTTATTGGGCTTTTTGCTGAGTTTTCAGATTTTTTGTTTGTTTTTTTTTTCTTTTGGTAGGTGTATATCACTACAGATTTCAGCGGTTTTCCAGTACCTGCTGGTAGATTCCTTTATCACAGAGAATTAACTAGGCTTCTACAACTGTTTCAACATAGTTCATGTTTTCTGATAAGCATACATACTTTGATTCTCTTGGATGCAATTATCCTAACCATATGCAGTTCAGGAAACCACAGATTAGCTAATCATGCAAGTCTGTCTTTATATTCAAACAAAAATTTACACTCTTAAGGAAACAACTCATTTGAATTGTTCTACACATTTATGTTTAGATGAGGTTAGGTTTTTTTTTCCCTGAGAATGAGTGCTTATTGCCATTCATTAGGTAATCTGAGTCAGACTGTTTTGAGGAACTTTGAGAAATTGAACTGATGATTTAAGTGCTGAAGATGTCTATATTTGATCAAGTGTGCCCAGTCCTTGAAGACTAAGTAATTTCAGCACATTATTTTCTCTGGGGGAAAAGAAGAGAACAGAAAACTGCATGAACTTCACTGTGCTTTTTAGGTAGGTAGACCTTCAAAACTGACATCCTCCACCATTACTCATGCGTTTAAAATATTTTCTTTTGTCTATAAACTGGTCAAATTGGATGCAATTTCTGAAGTTCTGTATAATGCAGAATCTGTCACTTATGAAAAGGGCTTCCTGCAGGTGTTATGACACTGCTGTGGTGCACTGAACATTATCTCTTTTGGGGTAAGCAAAATAGTGAATCCCTGTTGCCTTTAGAATTTGCTCATCTGATAGTTGCTGGAGAAATCCACCTGCCTTCAGGGAAAAACAAATATTTAATTTATTTTTTAAAGAATATTGTTTCTTGGTTAGCTAGACTTTGTTCAAATAACTGTTACTGAGTTTTCTAGTGATGCCTCTAAATGACATTTCTAGCAGGAACACTTGTCTTATTTATTATTGTTAGTAAGAGTGGCATATGCAGTTTATATATATATATATTTCTTTTTTTTTTTTGGAAACTATTTAACTGCTGTGGAAATCTGAACTATAAAAGTGAATANTAAGAGTGGCATATGCAGTTTATATGTATATATATTTCTTTTTTTTTTTAGGAAACTATTTAACTGCTGTGGAAATCTGAACTATAAAAGTGAATAATGTTTTCAAATTTCCTAAAATTCTCATTTTCATTTGCTGTCTGCTGTGATAAAACTCAGGGTAGTAGATGCTTAATAAAATGACTGGCAGGCAATATAATGCGAGTTGCTAGTATCTGTGCTAGTTCTGTAGCAAACACTTCAGTTCAGCCTAAGCCCTCTATCTGTGAAGAATGATAATTAAAGAAAAATAAATATGAGATATTTAAAGGCCAGTTCACCATCATTGCACAGACATACTGCAGTACATTATTTATTTTTAATACTTTCCTTTCCCCAGAAGTTCTCTTTCACTTATTATGTAATATACATTCTGTTGAGTTTGAGTGCACAGAGCTAAGATGTGATTAATTTCCTAAAATTTAAATTGTGATGTTCACCTCCCTTTCTCAGCTGTTTGTAAGGTTGAATTTAAATGAGATATTTGTAATTTATATTTTGACTTCATAAGTAAATTCTTCTGATGCTGTAACTATCTATGTACATAAAATTTTTAAAAGACAGAAAAGCTAAGAACATGAAAACAACTCTTTTGTTTACTTAATTTTTCCCAATTGAAGATAAAATTATAAGCTTTATAACATAGTACTCTTTCAAACTTAAGTAAAGCTCAAATATTTTGTAAGAAAACAAGGTTTCATGTAAATGTTTCTGTTTGTATAGACACAGGTGTCCTTGGGTGTATAGATATTTGGGTGAAAATATCTTTCCCTATGAACTGGCAGGCCACTTGGATAGACATTATCAGGCTCTGAAAATATATAGCAAAGAAAATATATTTTTCTCTTTTTAATCATTTTTATAATTAAAAAACCCAAAGTAATTATCCAATAAGGTTTTTGTTTTTCCACAAAAACCTTACTGGGTTTGTGAAAATCCTGTATTGAGATTCCAATATTATTTCACAGGTGAGCCCCAAACACTTCATTCTGGTAGAAGATGACATCAAAACTAAGGGAAGTAGTCTCATACAAATACCAGATGACTCTTGTATCTTAGCTAAAACTGGAGGTGAATGCGGGATCTTTTGTATTTATAAAGTATTGACATCTCAGTGCTTAGAAGAGATTAGGTCTAACAATGTCTTCGTTTTGTTCCCTGTTGGGACATTCGTCTATTTTCCAATGTCTGACCTTCCCATAAACTAATCAGAAGAAGTAAGTGGAAGAGGAAAAAAAAATGTAGATGCTTCTGTATGCCTTTGGATAATTTCCTTCAAACAGTTTACCTTTCCATTCCTCAATAAAAAACAAAACAACAACAACAACAAACCAAACAAAAAAAAGCAGTGGAGCAGGTTATGTTTTTGCTATGTAATCTCATAAAAAGTTTACTGAGATCACACTGGATAGGGGAATTATAAAACTGCCCTGTAACATTTTATTGATGGATATGTATGTAATTTCCAAAAGCAGAAAATTTAGTAGCACATCTGTAATCTATATGTGTGTATTTAGAGAGAGAAAACTGAGCTTTATTTTTTCTTTTAGTAAAAAAGTGTTCCTAAACCTGACTTTTCTAGTAACATGAAATTTTGGAATTTATTAAAAAAGCCACTTTATGAAGTAAGTGATTTTATTTAGTGTCCATAACCATTTCTTCAGACTGCTGTGATGAATGTGTCAGTGTGGTAAACACTCAGATGCATTTATAATGCCCAGAGTAAGTGATACCATCATGTAGCTCGTACTAATCAAACACTATTTAAGGTATAATAAATCAGAACAAAATTACATGTCAGGTATTCAAAGGTTATGAGCAATAGAATTGCAGTATAAAGTCATTGACAAAAGGAGAAAATCAGTACTGCAATCATGCTGCAATTATCTAGTTCTAGACTTCTTATGTATGAAAAGTGGATGGTAACAGTTTAATGAAACAGTTATAATAATTGTAAGATCATATTTTTGTCTTCAGATTTGACTTTTCTAGGATGTTGTTGACAGGGCAAAGGAAAAAATTAATGAGTGACTAGAAGCCACCTTGTGTTACTGTATCAGAAAAGAGCTGTCATGATGTTAAAACCCATATCATTTACTCAGTATAAAACCATCAGTGTGCAAAGTATAGTAAAAATGACTCAATTGTTTTCTTTCTTTGTGACATTTTGAGGGTTATTAATCGCTTTTAAACATAGGCAACTGACATGGGAATTTCCAATCAGAATTAATTAACTTCTATAAGGTTTCTTATCTGGATTAGCATCCAGAAGAGTTTCTCCCTTCTCCCAACCTCCTCTTTCTCCCCCTCTCTTTCTCTTTGTTCTTTCTTTTCTTTCTCTTTTTCTTTCTCTGTCCCTCTCCCACTTTTTTCCTGGGTATTATAAAGCATTGAGGGGACTTCTAAATTACTCTTACAGTAGTATATTATTACTGTTCCTATTTTTATGCAAAATTAGAAAGTATATGTTTAGATTAATAGTATTAATTAGAGTGAAATACTTCACAAGACACAAATGTATCCTTCATGCAAATAAAAGAGCTAAGTACCTCTGATTACCATAATACAATCAGAGAAAATTTAGCTCTCTCTCCAGCACAAAGTATCTTCTTGATGAATCATGAGTCTCTTTGGTTATGTGGAATGTTGGACCAAAACAAAAAAAAAATCCTGGTTCACTTTTATCCTGTCTCTGAAGTTTAAGATAGGGCAAAATTCATTACTCTAAGATATTCTAATTTGTACATTTCTCTGAAGTGTGTAAACTAATATCCATGAAGAAGAACCTGCAAATTAGTTCATCAGAAGTCTAGAGACCTATTATGTAGGAAATCACAAAATTATTTTTGAAGCCATAAAAGCCCTTAATGTAATGTAAATCTATTGTAAATACTTTCTGGTTGATCTTGTAGTCTTTTGGCAGGCAAAATTCTCCTTGATGCCAACGGGAGTTTTGCCATTATCAGAATTTCAAAGATGAAATCTTCTACAAACATCCTAATAGTCTAAAACATTACCTTTTATTATCTCCATGAGAACTATATTCCTTATAAATATAATAATAATGAATAAATTTATTCTTGACTTGCAGCTCTGAGAAAAGTAATGCAGATATAAAACCATACCTAAGCCTTACTTATTTTTATAAGTAAGCAACAAAGTGCAATTTTTGTGCCTTGCTGATTTGCTGTCTGGCACATGCTTGCCCAGCTGTCTGCCAGTATGTGGGTGCATTTCATTCTGTGGGAACAATGTCTCTATATGTTATCGATTGGGAATGTGGAATATCATGAAGTTAACTTAGATAATTTAACTTGTCAATACAATGGACATTTTTCTTTGTATTAGGACAATACAAGTTCGATGAACTCTCTAACCAGCCCTGTGTGATGCACAAAACTGTTACAAGGACTTTTCTCTCCTATGATGACAAGCTGAGAGAGTTGGGACTGTTCAAAGAGAAGCCTTTGGGGATACCTTTCAGCAGTACCTAAAGAAGGCTATAAGAAGGCTGGAAAGTGATTTTGACAAGGGCATGTAGTGATATGACAAGGGGAATGGCCTTAAGCTAAAGGAGAGTAGGTTTAGATTAGGTATTAGGAAGAAATGTTTTACTATAAGGGTGGTGAGTCACTGGAACAGGTTTCCCAGAAAGGCTGTGGCCTCCCCCTTCCAGTAGGTGTTCACGACCTGGCTGGATGGGCCTTTGTGTAACCTGATCTAGTGGAAGGTGTCCCTGACAAGGCACGGAGGTTAGAAATAGATGATCTTTAAGGTGCCTTCCAACCTAAGCTATTCTATGACTTTTGTTTCATACAAAAACAGGTCAAAAAACCTTGTCCTAAACAGTTCAAACCCATGAAGCACAGGGACACAACTGTGGTCCTAGTTTAAATTTTTTTGTCTATTCAACTTAGAGGTATTAAAAGATGTATGATGATAAACATTTGAAGTACTTACAGTAACCAGTCTTATTGCATAGCAATTTTCCTGTGCCTCATTTCCTAGTCACTTCAAATACTATCACACAGGATACTTCCCCACAAAATCTCATTTCCCAGTGCCGTCTAGCTGCTGTGAAATGAGCCACTTCCCCTCAAAAATAACAGTGGAAGGTTGTCAGAAGGCAGCCAGATCACCTACAACACTGTACATACCGTAATAAAGTGACAATGCTGTCACTGCAATCCAGCCTTTACAAAATGTAAAAGTGTAGCTTTCTGAACTGTTTTCTGGTCAGTCCTATAACTCGTTGAGGATGACTGGACCAGATCAGTTTTTATAAAGTAAATTCCAAGAGAAAACCAAATATATCAGAAACTATAGCAATTTTTTTTCTTCTGGGTAATATGCAGGAGGAAAAAAACCTGAACACTAAAAGCTATAGTTACTTATTGTGGAATATTAAGGATATTTATCTTTATGCATGTCTGAATGTCTCAGCACTCTGGCCAAATATTATTGTTTGATGATTATATATTATCAATAATATTATAATTATGTTATATTGAATAAATTTTACTTGTATGTACAAATGAAAAATCTGTGCCATTTTTTGCCCAATCAATCACTGTAATATGTTGATTCTGCATAATTTAAAGTTGATAAATTTTATCCTGTCTGTGTTGCAGATGAAAATGTATGCATTACACACACATATATTACATTACATTGCATCCACAAATCAGTAAGGTATTCTGACACTCTCTGTAGAAAACTTATATTGATTTTGTCTGTGATTTCAAATGTGTTCTAAAAGTCAATGAGCAGTGAAAGGATAACACAAATTATTTTAGTCTCCAGAGTCCCTTTAATTGGTTGCATCTTCCGGCTGACATCCTTGGTTGTTCAACACACAGGATGCTGAAAGCAAAACATTGACCAAAACCTTTTCACATGAATTTCAGACTGGAACTGAATATGAGTTTATCAGTTTCTTGAAATAAATCACTTCTCAAAGGCAACTGTTTGCTGTAGAGGAGACAGAAGGCAATCTGATATCAGGAGTACTGTGGTCCAGCAAAGTGGGTTTGTGCATTGTGTGGTGTTGTGAATGAAGTCTCCTTCAGAACCACCAATGGTCTCTTCTGATGCCTGCATTACTTGGAATTTTCCGTTCAGATGCAATATCTGGAGCTTACGGTATCATAATCAAAACAAGGTATCAAGTATATTTTAGAAATTACAGCATGGATGCCAAGGTCAGGACAAAGGAGTTTGCTCAGCTCTCTCCAGTAGAACACTGAAATTCTTCCTACTGCTCTGTTAGTGTTTCATATCTATTGGTCCTTCCTGCCACCTTATCTAAAAAACTCACCCATGTGAATATTAAGCTGTGAAATCTTCAGATTCTCTGACTTATGGTAATTCTTTTGGGACTGTTTCCTACACAGTCCAAAGCTCTGGTCCCAGAATTCTGCAATGAATTCCATTGTTTCTAAGTTATATTTATGTATTTATCTCTCTTCTAGCAAAAATTATTTGCTACAGCTTGCAAATATTTCTGGAGTTCTAAAAGGAATATCTTTATTGATTTTACTTTCTTTTAATGACTATTCACGAGAAACACAAGGAGCTTAAACTAGCCTACTTCAGCAGAAATTCAATTCCCAGCAGAAGAAAAGATGTTTTATCCATAAACACCACAAGAGGTAAGATTGAAGTTAAAACAGTTGTTTTACTTTTTCATTTGTATTCAAATCCTATTTGTTTAAATTATGTCACTGTAGTGTCTGATCTTTTAACTTTCAATAAGCCTCTGTATATACACATGTACATACAAACATCTTCCTAAAAGAAATCTGTCTCTGAATGTATGTATGTATGTACTGAGGTCTGTGTGTACTTATACGTGGTTATACATATTGGTAAATTCATTTATGTTTCTGTGTTTATACACTCATATGTACACAAATACATAAATATTTTTACAGCTTGTTGAAAGCTGGTAATGTCTTTGGTAAAGGAATGCTAAAGACGTTGATTTTCCTCAGATGTAATTTCTTGAAAGCTACATTCAAAACTGGAAAGCCTGTCAAATCACCTTAAAAAATATGCATTTCAACAAAAGAAATGTTCTGTCACCTAAGACAAGACTTAACACCTCAGTTACTGTACTCCATAAGGTTCCTCTCAAGTCATTTCTCCAGCCTGTTGAGGTTCCTCTGGATGACAGCACAGCCCTCTGGCATATCAATCACTCCTCTGAGCACTGTTTCTTCAGGAAACTTGCTAAGGTGTGCTCTGACCCATCATTCACATCATGACTGAAGATGTTAAGAGGCATCATACTCAATACTGATCCTGGGGTACCCCATTAGTCACTGGTCTCATTGTCCCACTGGCCACTGCATATTGAGCAGAGTCATTCAGTCTGTTTTCAACCTACCCTACTGTCTTCTCATCCAGCCCATACATCAACAGTCTCTCTATTAAGAATTTTTGTGACATATTGCCCAAACATTTACTAGTATCAAAGCAGACAACATCC
Organism: Climacteris rufus; assembly: GCA_013398175.1. NCBI lineage: Eukaryota > Metazoa > Chordata > Aves > Passeriformes > Climacteridae > Climacteris > Climacteris rufus. Next base: position 98,130 of record VZRZ01000224.1, on the reverse strand, counting down.
ATTTTCCCTTACTCTACCAAGTCTGAAACAACATGACTAAATCAACAGACTTCTTCAGCACGCAGAACCTCCATACTTCACCATTTTTACTTATTTTTTCCTGAATAAAAATAGAAAGTTTTAATTTAAAAATAGTTCTTTCAATATCCAGTATTTGAGCCTTTATATCTCATATACTTCCGCAATCCTCATCCCATGTATATAAAGAGAAAAATATGAAGAATAATCTCTCTTTTTCCTCTGCTTCTTTATCTAGCCTATAGGTTGTTTATATTGATTTGCTGGGTTTAGTTGTTTGCTTATTTTTTTGTTTTGTTTTGTTTTCCTTGGGTTGGGAAGGAAGTTTGAGGCTACTTGCCTTTCTGTGGCTATATGAAAGTTATATGCATATATAAGAAGCTTAAAGGAAAGCTAAAGGGAAGTAATTATACCTGCATTACTTATACAAGTACGTACATGCATGACAGTAACTCTTCTTCACAGTTAGATGTCCAGATACTGTCAGATATTTCACATGATCTTTATTCCATTGGTCAAGAGTTTCAGAGTCTCACTTGAATGTAATGCCTTGGGAGGTCAGATTCATGCAGGGAAAGACAATTTTTCTGCCAGTTAGTAGTGCCAGTCCTGTAGAGAGTCTTAATACTAGAGGAGAATCCTTGATTTGGTCTCTGAATTTCATGAGGAGATAATGGACCACTGGGGTGATGTGCTCATCATGACCTCTGCTGCTAAGCAGAGGAGTTAACACCGCCTATAATACCTGGAGGTTTTTTAGGTTGCACTGTGCATGATTCAGGGCAGCAGCTGGAAGCTGGGTTTCCACATCTCAGTGTAAACATCCTACTATATTGTTCTATGTTTATTTTTTTAAGGAATCTTTTAATTTTGATAACTAAGTATTCAAAAGTATATACCTGACAAATATGAAGTGGAAGGACCATATCTCCCGGTTTACACTAGCCAGAAAATGAAAATATTTCAGTACATTGCAAATTTGTATTCTAATCTTCAGGTTAAAGTGGCAGGCATGGACAGGACCTAACAAGGATATAAGGATCATATTGTCTGCCCTTTTATTATCCTTACAATAGATCACAATCCAACATGCTTCTAAGAAAGTGAATGAAAAGTCAGGTTGTTGGAGGATGGCAATCCAAATAACTTATTCCCAAAAATCAACAAAAGTAAACATTAAACAGGAAGATGTTCATATGTACTTCCCCATGTTTAGCTCTCCAACACATTTTTTTCCGGCAGGAATCTTCTTCTATTCATGGTATGAATGGTAGAAAAATATTGTTAGCAGTAGAAATAGTATTCAGCTGACTAGATATAATGTAGTCCATTCGAATCCCTTATAATCACAGAAAAATTAATTATAAGATGCAGTTCATTTCATCCCTAAATCAATTTATAAAACATGGCACATGAATTGAACCCCATTACTCTGTGCTGACTACAGAGATAGCCAGAGAAAAATGCTTATATTGAAAATATCTAAATACAGAGTTAGTATGTACTTCTTGGATGTAGGGGACAGGATATCATGGACTACTAACGGGAGGAGGGCTCATATGGGAAATAATATCAAACAGAAACTTATGCCTTGGACCTCAATATGCCTCTAGATATGTTTGCTATTTGAAAAATGGATAGAAATTTTGTCTTTTTTTTCTCTTGCTCAAAAAGCAAAGAAGGGGAACTACAAGGCCAAGATTGAATAGGGCGTTTTGGGATGTAGAATTGTTCTTCCTGACTGTCTCAAGAAGAAAATCAGAAATTTAAGTAAAATAAGGAGCAAAATAATTTATAATTTTAATATCACATAATTAATTAGTAACCACTGAGCTACACATTCAAGATCAGTATCAATAATGCAACCGACAAACTACAACTCTAGATACTTTCAAAATTTTAATAAGCTCAGACATATTTCTAAACAACGTTCTTTAATGAAAATTCTCTAAAATTTAATCCTCCCACTGCAGTTCCTCTGATCCTGGTCCAGAGGTCACTAGTACCACTCTCCCGCAATGCAGATTCACTGCTTGCTCACGTTCCAGCTCTGTGTGAGGAAGTTCCTCACAAGTTGGGGAGGGCCTGGTGCTGGTCTCATGCTAACACCCAAATGCCAGATGCAAGCTGCTTCTGGTGCCCTTTGGAGCAACCGTGCTGCCTGGTTTAGAGTGCTGCAGGGCCGCCATGGCAGGCACAAGCCCAGTGTAATTGTTGCTCCTTCTTCTAGGTCTTTCCCACCTGCAATGAATTTGCATGGTAGCTTTTGTTTGGATTTTTTTAATTTAAAATTTTAACTTTTTTTTTTTTTAAGACTTCCTCCTTTGTGTCAGAAGAGTCTGAAAATTCATGGGTAGTGTTTAATCCAGCTGGTGACTGTCTTCCTTCCTAAAGCTGACAGTTGGGGGTGAGTAGTCTTCTTCCTTCTTAACATGATTTTCTTTTGGACAAACACCATTCCATTTTGTCTATTCAATCCACACACCCACTGTGTGCGCTCATATTCTTATATTAACAGGTGGTGTTATCCAGACTATTGGCCAAGAGTGTATGTGCAGCCCCATGCTGATTTAATGCAATAATCATCACAGCCATGGTTTTTACAAGAAGGCCGGCATCTGCTATGTGTTTGAAGCTGAATAGATTTTGTGGAGAACTTGGTCCATGGGCACCAGAATGTCTGTAATATGCTTATTGGGTCAGTTGCAGTAAGAATGAACACTCAAGTACCATTAATTCACAGAATCACAGAATCACGAGGTTGGAAGAGACCTTCAAGATCACCTAGTCCAAACCATGCCCTAACACCTCCACTAAACCATGGCACTGAGTGCCACATCCAATCTTTTTATAAACACATCCAGGGATGGTGACTCCACCACCTCACTGGGCAAAAAAATCCAGTATTTTACCACTCTTTCCATAAAATACTTTTCCCTAATATTCAACCTATATTTTCCCTGGCACAGCTTAAGACTGTGTCCTCTCATTCTGTCAGTTGCTGCCTGGAGAAAGAGACCAACCCCCACCTGACTACAACGACCTTTCAGGAAGCTGTAGAGAGTGATAAGGTCACTTCTGAGTCTCCTTTTCTCCAGGCTAAGCAACCCCAGCTACCTCAGTCGTTCCTCGTAGGGCTTGTGTTCCAAGCCCCTCACCAGCCTTGTTGCCCTCCTCTGGACGTGTTCGAGCATCTCAACGTCCTTCCTGTACTGAGGGGCCCAGAACTGGATACAGTACTCAAGGTGCGGCCTCACCATTGCCTAGAACAGGGGAAGAATGACCTCCCTGGTCCTGCTGACCACACCATTCCTGATAGAGGCCAGGATGCCGTTGGCCTTCTTGGCTGCCAGGGCACACTGCTGGCTCATGTTCAGTCAGCTGTCGACCAATACCTCCAGGTCCCTTTCCGCCTGGACACTGTCCAGCCACACTGTCCACAACCTATAACATTGCAGGGGGTTATTGTGACCAAAATGCAGGACTCAGCATTTGGACTTATTAAACTTCATCTTACTGGACTCTGCCCATCCATCCAACCATTGGAGCTGGAGAGCTCTTCTGCCTTCCAACATATCGACGTGCCCTCCCAGCTTAATGTCATCTGCAAATTTACTAATGAAAGACTCAATACCCTAATCCATGTTGTCAATAAAAATATTGAACAGAACTGGCCCCAGCACAGACCCCTGAGGAACACCACTAGTGACTGGCTGCCAGCTGGATGCAGCACTGTTCACCACTGCTCTCTGGGCCCAGCCATCCTGCCAATTCTTAACCCAGCAAAGAGTGCTCCCATCCAAGCCATGGGCTGCCAGCTTTTCCAGAAGTATGCTGTGGGAAACAGTGTCAAAGGGCTTGCTGAAGTCCAAGTAGACAATATCCACAGCCTTCCCCGCATCCACCAGGCGGGTCACCTGGTCATAAAAGGAGACCAGGTTGGTCAAACACGACCTACCCCTCCTAAATCCATGCTGGCTGGGTCTGATACCGTGGCCATCCTGTAAGTGTTGTGTGATGATACACAATATAAACTACTCCATGACCTTGCTAGGCACTGAGGTTGGCTAACTGGCCTATAATTCCCAGGCTCCTCCTTCCTACACTGTTTGTGAATAGGCATCACATTGGCCAGCTTCCAGTCATCTGGAACCTCACCAGTGAGCCAGGACTGTTGGTAAATAATGGAGAGCAGCTTTGCAAGCTCATCTGCCAGCTCCCTCACCACCTTGGGATGGATCCCATCTGGTCTTATAGATTTGTGAACATCCAAGCTGCACAGCAGTTCTCTGACTGCCTCCTCCTGGATAACAGGGGGGCCACTCTGCTCCCTAATACCATCTACCAACCCTGGAGGACCGTTCTCCTGAGGACAANGGACCATTGTCCTGAGGACAAGCCGTCATTCCACTAAAAACTGAGGCAAAGAAGGCGTTAAGCACTTCTGCCTTCTCCTCATCTGCAGTTACTAAGTTCCCTCCCACATCCATTAGAGAACAAAGATTGGCCTTACCCTTCCTTTTGCCATTAATATATTTGTAGAAACATTTTTTATTATCCTTCACAAGAGCTGCCAAATTAAGTTTGAACTGAGCTTTGGACTCCCTAATTTTTTTCCTACATGCTCTAGCAGCCCCCTTAAATACTTCCCAAGAGACCTTGTTATGAATGTGAGAGACACCTAAATGGATTTCAATTCTATTAGAGCGACCCGCACCCCAGAAACTCCGTTGCCTCCCTTGTTCGTTATTGATGGAGATCAGGTCTATTACAATATGACAGGTTTATTGAATAGACACAGGAAAACACATATGAAACTACAATTCTAACAGGCTATTACTACATGGAATAACACAAAGAAAGCTACTAGTAATTTCAGTGCACAATAAAGGTACCTATATTATAGCTAGCCAAGGAAATGTAGAATTAGGAGCCGATGTAACTTACCAATTATTAAAGGTGTACAGGCGATTCCCTTTATCACTCAACTCCAAGGCGAGAAGAAAATGCAGGAATCCGACGTCTCGGAATCCCAGAGAGAAATCTTTCCATACACATATGGAAGATTACTCCAATAAAGGGAAGATGCAGCTGTCTTTTATAGTGAGTAAAATACTATTTGTCTGTCAGTCACAAATACCAGCTTATCTCTTACATCCTGCCCTTCTGGACTGAGGATGTTTATCAGCCCTTTCCATGTGTCCCCTTGGCACCAGGGGGGTTCCGGGGCTATCAGGAGAGCACACACACACACACACACTCTTTGGTTTATGCATAAGTTCAAACAGATAAGCTCTTGTGGCGCCTGGGGGGTGAAAGTCCCGGCTAGACCTGTACCTCCTTCCAGAGATGATATATCCTTTTTTTAATTTCTAAGTTCCTTCAAAACCTTGTTGCTTATCCACGCTGGACGTTTGCCTCGTCGACTCATCTTTCGGCACACAGGGAAAGTCTGGTCCTGTGCCCTCAAGATCTCTGTTTTGAAGCACATCCACCTTTCCTGGACTCCCTTGTTTTTAAGGGCTGATTCCCAAGGAATTTCTGTATTTTAGCAAGCTGGGTAAGTATGTTCTCCAGCTTGCTTTCTGGTCATGTGGACATTTCCAAGAAGACTCATTTTTCTTTACAAATTTAGATACCTCCAGGGTTGGTGACACTTGAGGCAGGGTTTAATTTTTAATCATAATTTTGTAATTAGGAAGTTAGGCCTTGACTGAAATGTATTCAGGACCCTAATTCTCAATGAAATCTTCCCTACAAGTTTTTATTTATTTGGATTTAAAATTAGCTGATATTGATTTATAGTGGTGAGCTCTGACTCTCTTTCTCTAAAGGACAACTTCAATACACAGGACAGGACACCCATGAGAGATTGTCATTTGGGATGGATACCTCTCCAACCTGACAAAGATTGCTTCATCCAAATAATAATTAGCTGTCCCAGTCAGCATGGATGCTTAACTCTGATAAATCGACTCTCATTAGCTGCAAATTGAACCTGAACAAGCACTACTTGTGGTTTCAGTAAGGACATGCATTTTCAATGTGAAAATAATAACATGGGAAATAGTTTTAACAAGCCCAAATGAAGCTTTTCTGTATCTGTGGCACAACTATTCCACTTCAAGAAGTGGAAGACTCTCTGTCTCTTTTTTAAGAAGGTTGTCTTTTGTCTACTAAGATCCTGCCAGTAGTCAAAATGACTGCAAATATAACAATAGGAAAAAAGCATGTATTGTCCTCTTGAATAGAATCCATATTCTTTTTGATGAGGCTATCATGAAGAGTTTCTTCAGTCCTTTCCTTCAGAATCTATTTCTGAAAGTTATAAATTTTTTTAAATTATATTGTTATAATTATTATTTAGAAAAAATATTCTTTAAAGATTTAAATTGGCAAGTACTAACATATTTGTATTGTATTTTTGACCTCTCATTTATGAATTAATGCCTAACCAATCTGTTATTACTGTCTTGGAATTTCAAATTCTAATCATTGTTATTAGATCTGATCAGAAAAACTCATCTAGACCTCTGTTCTCTTTGAAGACATTTCAAACAAAACTAAAATTGCTTTCCAAAATCATGTCAAGTTAAGCAACACTTTATTTTATGCACAATATGCATAAAAATAGGATATTCAATACTTTTGACTTTTGCAATGATGTATTCTGACCTGCCACTTTAAAAGGATTGCCTCCTTAAAAACAAACAAACAAACAAA
>VZRZ01000224.1:73693-90684 GCA_013398175.1 Climacteris rufus | reverse complement strand
AAGGGAAGGGAAGGGAAGGGAAGGGAAGGGAAGGGAAGGGAAGGGAAGGGAATTAATTTGAAACTAATTCTTAGTCTAGCCTACTTTGTCTCTGCAGGAAAATTTCTGTCCTACAATCTTATTTTTAGCTCAACTTTAAATTACTTCTTACATTATCAGTATATGTAGTCACTTTGTTCCATAGAGATATTTTGCAATGCTTCACTGCATGTCTACTCTTCCTTGCATGGTATAGTCCATAGGAATTTGAAGTTGGACCTCAGTTACTACTTGGGTGCCTTTTGAACTGCTCCAGAGCATCAAAGGCATATGTGCTGGTGTTTATGGCATAGGGACTTAAAGAGATCCATGATCTCCTGTGTAGGAATTTTTAAGGTAGCTGGGTATTCTAGATCATGGAAAAGAGCATTAGACATTTATGTGCAATAACTTAATCAAGACTTCAGTCAATACAGTGAAAGGATCAGTTTGGTTTATGTGGTAGCAAACATGCACTTTTAGAGAGATTAAATGTGTTTTGGTCTGCCTTGACCACAGTGCAGGAGGTTGATTTGTGCTTCACTAGGGGATTCCAGATCAACTCTGGTTTTCATTCTAGAGCTTCTTTTATGTAGTCTGTGTCGTACCTATGTGTATCTAGATATTTTGGGTTAGATGTTCGTGTTTCTGAATCAAGTCTTCTATGTCTAAATCAACAGGTCAAATAAGTAATAGAAATCTGTTCATTTGAACAGGAACCTAAGCACAAAGCTTAGATGTAAACCTATATGGCTGACACACAGAGCAGGCAAGACAAATTTGTGCTGGTTTGGTGAAGTAAATTGCATGCCACTCCCTATACGTGTTGAAACTTTACAGTTTTTTTCTGTCATGCATGTGCTGTCTGCATCACCTAACACTCTAAAACTTTTATTGTGTCAATGGTTCCTATTGTTCTAGAAAAACAAACAACCCAATATGTGCTTCCCTTAGAAATTTTTCCTTCATAAAAAAATGACATGCCAAATTTAAATTCAGTTTTCATAAACAAATCACCTGGAATGTCTATACTTCATATGTTAATCCACAAGGGATTTGCTGTATGATATTTCTCTGTTGCTGTGGTACTGGGTGAAAAATCTTCCTTTTTCTAAAACAAACATATTTTTCTAAAACACAGCTAGCTTTTTCTAATAATTGTCTCATGAGTAAGTGCTCTTGTGAGCTGGTGTCCCCTTTTGTTTCCTGTAACTGAAAAAAAATTACTGTGAGATTATATTTGCTTTCCCTAAGATACTGATAAATTAGAGAATTTTCACAATGCATGGGTTTGATTTCTTTGTTCCTTTGTGCCATTATGATTTTCTCCCAATGGTCTTCTTATTTCTTACTATCTTCCCGTTGAAGGGCAAATACAGTCTGAAAGAGAGAATCAAAACTCAGGAGAAATTTGGTATTGTAACAAAATAAAAATCTAAGCAATAACTATGCTCAGAACTTTGGTTGAAAGTCAAGAAATCAGAAACTATATTGGAATAAAAAATAGGTAGGTTAAATGATGGGTGACAGTCAGGTAGACAGATGTGAGAAACTGAGAAAAATGAAACTGAAGCAAAGGAGATAAGAACAGGATCAGAGTTAAGGCAACAAGAAATTTGGGCAGAACTTCAGTTAATTGGCATATTGAACAGCAACATCAACTGAAGGGGATGGTTCATATACAGATACTGGGATTAATCACTGGATTAGAGGTAAAAAAGGTGAGGGCTTCTTTGTAAATTTGACCTTGTAAAAAAGGAGCACATATACAAGGGTTTAAAACAACAAGAAAAGAAACAATGGGAAAGAAGAGATCTATAAAGTATTTGTACAGTTTTGGTGATTATGGTAGTCAGGTTTCCTCTTGGTATTTAAAAGTCTAGGCTTTTAGGTACCCAGCTCTGACAGGATAGTATTCAACTTAAAAATTAATATTTTCCAATTACAAGAAGAAAAATAATCACTCATTCCCAAAAAAGTGGTCAAGTACACAAAGGCATACCTTTGAAATCTCAGTTTTGCGGTTAACTTGGTATTAAAACTCCTAGAGACTTTTTAAATTACTATTTTTCAATTCAGTAGTGTTGCGTTGCATCTGGGCGAGCCAGAGGTCAATCCTGCTTTTCCCCCGCCCGCCCACTAGGGTGGCCGGCCGGGGGGGGCCCAGGGGCCGGCAGGCAGTGCAGCCGCCGCTTCTCCCTCCACCACTTCTGGGATTGCGGGCGCGCAGTGTTTGTGTCCCCTTCTCCCCTGCTTCTCTCCCTGTCCGGGCATGCGTGGGCAGCCGGGGGCCGCGGGGACACCCAGCGCACGGCGAAGGGGTGGGCCCCGCCCCACCCAAAAGGGCAGCTCATTGGTCGGTTCTTTGTGATGGACCCCCGCATGATTGGCCAGTGCCTCCGTCGGTCTGCTGATGTCACGCCCGCCCTCTGCAGCCATTGGCTTTCGGCCTGTTCTCCTCCCCTCGCTCCCCTGGGAAAACAGCCTGCGCCAGCTGGCTGGGGTGTCCTTTATCTGCTCCCCCTGCAACTCCAGCAATAAAACCTGCTGGACTTAAGCAGAAAAAAAACCCTTCCTTGTCTCTTTACTTCTACTGCATTTACCAACCCATGTGCGTGGACTTTGCAAACACCAGCATGGAAAAAGAAGCAGCCATGACCCTTTTTCAGGGACCAAGAAAAGCATGGACTTTTCTTGGGTCATGTGATCGCTGCTTTGGCTTTCAGTTACCCACGCTTTTTACCCACGGCACAGTAATAACTATTTCATTTCAAAAGTAACATATTTATGCTGTCCATATTTTCTTGGAAAAGCAATAACTTATCTTCACAGAACTCTGCAGAATATATGGTTTTTTTTCATAATTATATTTGACAGTGACAGTCAGCTGATGATCTAGTGACTAGCTATTGTAGAGGCAAATTATCACTATTATATTTTTGCTACTTTTCTTATATACAGCATTTAGAAAAAGAAATGGGTATTGAACTTACAGCAAATTTATTGTCACAAAGAACATCTACCAATTGTTCTTCCCTGTCTTTAGTAAAATGTATGCTTATAATTCCATTTTGCAGCAATAATAAACATAATAAGAAAAGTTAATTTGGTCATTGTTGCATATTCATTTTATTATTGTTATGGTTATTACCTACCTAGTAATTCACTAATGAATCTTGAAGGAGAATCTGATGAAATAGCATAAAATAGGTAAGTTGTTTCATTCAAACTGTATAAGTGCCTTTCCAGTCCTTTGAAAATGATGTGAAGAAGCCTTATAGAACATATCACAAAGCACACAACTGTTACAACCTGCCCGTGAAGACAAAGAGAACTCAGATTCTTGCTAGTAGTTCCCTTAGGGTTGATTAGAGTGAAATAACACTTAATAATTAGTTTTTGTAAATATATATATGTGTAGGGTTTATTTTACAACTATTTGATTGCAACAGAACGGAGGTATGTACAAACTTAGTTATTATTACCTATAGTAATGTAAAAATATAAAAGCATAAAAATGTAACTAAACATATAAGGAAAAGAAAAAGAAAGGATAAAAGTAGAAAGATATCATCACCCGTGGATGCAGTGACAAGATTCGATTGTTACAATTTTGATGTCTGTTGGTCAATGGTTGCAGTCTCAATCTGTTGGGCATGAGGGGAAACCCACGAATCACAAAGTTCAGTGGATTAATACACTCAGGTTTACATGGGAATGCCCAGGGCACCTTCCCTGGGAGCAGAGTTTTACACTCTCATAAATAACACTGTGGAACTGTTCCAACATTGTGGATCATATGCAATCCTCTGATGGAAGGCCCCATAAATTAGCCTGGGGGCACTTCGAGGGTCATTGATGATTTATGACACCTTCTAAGACATGACAGCTGCCTCTCAGGTCAATCTGGTTGGGCCAGTTGTGTCACATCCACAGGGATGAAAACCCTCAAGCTTATGTGTAAATGCCCCAATACTTCCCCAGAGGGAAATTTTCACACCTGAGCCAGTTGTGTAAGGGCATGATAAAAAGCATTATTCCCCCTCACAGGACCTGCTTCTTATCAGTCTCTTCCTTTATCTGGCTCAAAACTGAGATTGTTGCTAAACAAATTTGCATTTGTCATGGCCATCCTCTGGTGTTCACACCCTCTGCACCTGGGCTGTTACTTTGCACATCATCAGCAAATGGCTGTTTGTTTGAGTCACTAATCATTAACATTTCAGTCTCTCACAACAACTCATCAAGTTAGTCATGATCTAAATTTTTAGATTGATGCCACATAAGTCAATGTCTTGGAGGAAGGTGTGTTGCCCATTTTCACTGTTAAAAATAGCTAGCTCTCTGCTAGACAGTTTCAAGGATGAGAATTCTGTAAACATAGCTATGTTGTTGTAAAAATTATCTTGTTTTACATTCCTTTCCCATGGACACAGATCCTTTGATGGACATTTCTTTTAACCACTGTAGTTAAAGACGGAAGTGTTAATTTTCTCCAATGAACTGTGATTTCTAAAAGTGTATATAAGAATTAAACAAAGGTGGGTTTCCCCCCTTCCGCCCTTTGTTCTGAACACGAAGCTCTGACTCCGTCCTTCTCTTCTGCGTCTCCTTACCTCCGCAGCTGATAAGCAGCGGATAAGCCGTAATAAGCGGTAATAAAGGTGGAATCAGGTGGCTTCACAGATTTTTACTGGGCTTAATACTTTTGCATAGAGGCCAGAATCCTTTTTTTCCTTATGTTACATCTTCCTTCACTACAATCTCTCTCTGAGGCCCAAGAGATAAAAACTCTTCTTGCAAACTAATCAGATTCTAGCAATGCAATCAGGTGTTTCGTCCCATAAATAGTATTTTAGAAAATACTCTTCAGCTGTGCAGTGCTATTTCCGTGATTTGCTGTGTGCAATCCCATGTTCTACTGGTTTTGAGAGTCCTGGGATCAGACTGATTTATGTGTTTTGTTAATTTTCTAAAATGTAAAGTCAATATCTTACCACAGTATATTAACCAAATATAGGTTTGAAAAGAAAATGAAATGCACTCCTGAGATGACAAAATCTCCTTCCTCTGCAGCTTCTGGGACATGTACTGTTTTCATGGTATTTATATGAGTATATGTAAGTTCATGTCAGGCAGTATATAACTCCCAAAATATTTTTTCTTTTCCCTTTGAAATACAATTAATACATCTGGAAATTGCACAAGATTCTGTAAACCTCAAGGGGGAAGACACTTGTCAAGAAAACAACTTAATTACATATCAAAACTAATTAAGACACACCTTTCAATATATCAGGTGTTTTGTATAAGAAATTTCGTGCTATAGGCTTATTCCACTGTGGCAGCTGTCTGTAATGCTACTGTGTTTCCCAAGTGAAATGTAGGGAACAAGTAGCTCAGGGAGTGATAAAATCATCTCAGACACAAGAGATTGCATTTAGATGATTATCCTGCAGACTCATTTACTTATAGTCTGGAAATGATCTGTTGTGGGGGTTTCGGGTTTTTTTGTTTGCTTGCTTGTTTTTTGTTTCTGTTTGGTTTTGGTTTGGTTTGTTTGGGTTTTTTTTGTTTGTTTGTTTGTTTGTTTGTTTGTTTTAATTTGCTGGTGCAGATAATATTTACATCAAGATTTACATTTGGGAAACGTTTTGCTTGACTAATTTTTTTAAGTTGTTCAGGACCATGAATTGAAATTGTTCTTTATATTTGCTTCCTTCAAACCATTTCTCTCTCACCACAAAAGATACTACACAGTGGTGAGGCATAGGTGAGTCTGAATGAATGCCCTTTTCAAACAGCAGTTAAATATTCTCTCTTTTTGTGGAATCATAGATTCATTCAGGTAGGAAAAAACCCTTAAGATCATTGAGTTCAACTATTAACCTAGCAGTGCCAAGTCCACCACTAAACCGTGTCTCTAAGCACCACATCCTCAAATGTTTTAAATACCTTGGGGGATGATGACTCCAGCACTTCCTGTTGCAGTGCTTTATAACCATTGTAGGGTAGAAATGTTTCCTAATAACCAATCTTAACCTCCCCTGGCAAAACTTGAGGCCATTTCCACTCATCCTATTGCTTGGGAGAAGAAATTGACCCCTGCCTCACTACAGTCTCCTTTCAGGTAGGTATGGGGAGCCATAAAGTCTTCCCTAAGCCTTCTTTTCTCCAGGTGAAACTACCCCAGCTCCCTCAGTGGTTCCTCATCAGACTTGTACTGCAGACCCTTCACCAGTTCCATTGTCCTTCTCTGGACATGCTCCAGCACCTCAATGCCTTTTCTGTAATGAGGGGCCCAAAACTGAACACAGGATTTGAACTGTGACCTCACCAGTACTGAGTACAGAAGGAAAATTATTTCCTTAGTCCTGCTGGCCACACTATTTCTGATACAACTCAATTTCTGATACTACTCACAAGTAGTATAGGCTCAGGTGCCTAGAATAAAACATGGTCTCCATATCATGAGTTACTAGTTCTTAGCAATTTTATTTATTTATTCATTAATACAGTGTTTAGTTTTTTATCTGTTTCCTTGTAAATCACCTTTTCACTCAGTAGCTGTCTTAAGTGTTGTATCAAAGTGAGACAGTTGCCATGACACAAGAAACATTCAAATTGTACAAGGGAATGGGAAAAATCACAGACACTTTTGAAGGATAGTGATTTTCAAACTCTGCTGTCTGCTTCATTAAGAGAAGAATCACAACATGCTGTTGGCTAGCAGAGGTATGTGTGATGACTTCAGTGGACCTTGCTCCAGCTTCTTGACAAAGGTTGCTACTGCTGATAGAGGACCCTGAAAGAAGATCCTTTAAAATGTACTCAAGTACATTTAATAAAATAAAACAACCAATTGGAGGTACTCTTAAATCTTCAAAGTATCAAGCCTGCAGAAAAATTGATTTCTGGGACGTGATAACAAGTGGAATACTAGAGCTCAGTTCAGTTGAATAAAGGAAAAGGAGGATTCATATTCTAGGAAAAACTTCCCAGTCTTCTGCTCCAGAATGGGCTCCCATAGATTCTTCTGTCTTATCTACCAGCCCATGCAGATTATTTTCATTTTGCAAGGTATGGCAGTAGGTGTCTAGTCAAGCAATTCAGTTCATCCTCTAGAAAAAGTAATGAATGGAGTTTAGAGTGCCAAATACAGGCATTCAGTTTATTGGTTTGGGGAGATGTTTCATGCTATGCAACATTAAAAACTCGATTCAGAGCCATAACTGAAGGAAAGATTATGAATGGTTGAAGTAAGCAAAAAGGCAAAAAGGCAAGAAATTTTTATTCTCTTATTTTCCAATGTTCTATAAATCCTCACAGCAAGGGAAAGAGGTACTCTAGCCTGATGAAGAACATGTAAAACTCTATGTAGAATGAAGCAGTTCTTTTTTCCTTTATTTACTTCACACATATATTCATCCTAAAATCATCTCTGATGCCACTGCTTGTCCTTGTGCATTATAATGTATGGGCCCAAATCTGTGGTTCTTAATTGAGTGGAACTACCACTGAAAACAGCAGGATTTCATTTCATTAAGGACTGCAAATTATGTCCTCCTGTGTGCACTTCTTTGTTCATGGTTAGTCACACAGTAAGTCATGCAAAAGCTCTTTTTAATTACATTTTTAGACGGTGATGTAATTGGTTGGAACAATCAATACCTTGCTTGATTCCTGAAGGTGAGACTTTCCAAATGAGACCACTGTAATGCTTATTCTGAAATATAAAACCTTCAGAACACTTTTCAACAGATAATTAATATTATTATAATTTGCATTCAAATAAATAAAAAATAAGATACGATCTTGATACTCTTTTGAGTTTGTCAGAGTTCTCAAAATATTGGAAATACATAATAACTTATGCCTTGCTTTTAGTATAATTCAACCAAACAATTTAAGTTCCTTAAGTAAACTAGATAGTGACACAACATAAAAGTTGTACCTAGTACCTTGAAAAGTATAGATACCTGTTCAACAAGTAGGCATACAATTTTCATGAAGGGAATTTTGTTTTTGGTGGTCAATTCACCAAGGAAAGAGAGTGGGACAATCTGAAGAAAGTGGCTGAGAAGGATCAGAAGTCCACACAATTCATGGCAATCCCAATGAGAAAAGATATTTGAGAAAAAGCTTTTTAGTTAATTTTTTAACCATGGCACAAAACCCTACTTGATTTCATTATTAATTTCTCCTCCTAACAGAGAGAACCTTAAAATCCTGAATTTAACTAAGGATTTGGGTCAAAAGAGCCAATAACATATAAAACTGTAATAGGTTTAAAAGGCAGTAAACTAGGAAAAAAGAGTGAAGACATCAATGTTATTCATACATCCTTTTGTGCCCAATCTGCTATGCCAGCTGAAAAATTATCTACTAATTTAATCCAACTCATACTGGGTTATGATATCTTTTGTTTTAAGATATTTGCTCTGAAGTCTGGTTTCAAATAAGTCAGCTGATGTAGACCACTGTGACTTTAAGGGAGAAAAGGAAGCAGGATGTCGGGGGAGAGATTTGTGCTCATTTTAACCCATATTCCTCTCACATTTCTTACAAATACAGTTGCTACTGCGATGAAATTGAAAGCAGATAGCTGAAGAGCCCATGTCTGCCATCACCCTAGGTACTATATTGGATAAATTCAGTGCACAAAGAAGGGTACTAGCACTTTTACATATCTTCAGTTTCTTGCCTAGATGCCCTGAAGGCTTTTCAAAGTGAGAGTATTTGACTATTGAAAAGGGAAAATGCTTGAAAATCTAATAAAGAGGAGTTGAAATCATTTATGAGTAGCAATCAATTTTCTGATGTGTAAATTATTTACTGTACTTAATGACTTGTGGATTGTGTTAAACAATAACCATATGCTCCAGTAGAATGTCTTTTGTGTCTTTTGTAATGCATGTTTGTAGACACAGAGCAATAAAATAAGCTTCCAAAACTATATTTCATCTCCTCTCCCATGTGGCTACTTAAGGAAGATATGGTAAATTATAAAATTGTCTTTGAAAATGGTGTATTACTGATGCCACTTACTTCTCAGCATACATCAGGACTTATGGAGCATTGTGTTTTGAAAGAATAAATATAATGAATGAGTATTAAAATCTTCCCCACCTCCCATGCTTCCTGATCCGTAATGATAGTTGGAAAGTCTTGGCAAAACATGTGCAAGTTGAAATATTGGCACTGGTGTACTTGGTAAAGTAATATTCTCTCACCTCAGTAGATACCATTGTTTTCTCTTTAAATTAAAAGGTCATTAATACCTATTTTTCTAGTATGAAGTAACATTCTCTGACCTCAGCAGATACCATTTTTTCCCTTTAAATTAAAAGGTCATTATACCTGTTTTTCTAGTATATTTAGCAGAGATTGCTGCTGCTTCAGGGTGTTTCACAAAGGTTTTTCCTCAAGATTGTGTCACTGTTTCTAATTCTGATGTTAATATCCAAGGCAGTGAAGAGAGTCACTGAACTTTATCTGATGCTAAAGATAATTAAGAGAGGCAAGATCAGATCCATGATATGTATGGTACTTTCTGCTAGTTGCTGACCTCCCTTCTAATATAGACATGTAAAACTGAATGCTTCAGTTTAATTAATTTTTGAGAGGAGAAGGTCTAAAATTGCTGTCTGGGAGCTGTAAGTTATTTGATTTCATAGCCAAAAATGTGGATTTGCATGGGAAAATGAACTGCATGGACATAAATTAAACTAAGTCCTATTCAGAAAGTAATTGGAATCCACTTCAATTACATTAATTAGTAGCCTTAAAGAAGAAATACAGATCCATTGCATAACTGTGCAGTTCACTCACCATTGTCTTCACATGGGAGCATATGTATTAAAATGGTGCTCAGAAAATATTCAAACAGCACTGTTTCACAGTGACTGAACAATTAATTTGTAGAAAATATACAGCCAAGATGTAAAATGCTCATGTGATTATACAAGACACAGATGAGTACCATTCTTTGAAGAGAAATTTCGTGTTTAAAAAAAACCCCAACAAAACAAAACAGAAGTTAATACTAGTAATATATGGAACAGACGTGTCTGAGCAGTAAATTGAGCTTCTTCAGCAAGAGCTCAGGAAAAGAGAAGGACTGAAAATCTACCAGATAAGCAATTCTCAATACCATTGGGCTAAATTAGGGTGTATTATCTAAGGCTCAACACAGTACCAACTGAAATTTCAATCAGAGGTGTCCTGGGGTATTGATACAACAAACTCATGTCTGCTCTTAACACACCATTCAGTACTACCACCTGATAATCACACACAAGACAGACAAGAGTGGGTCATAAGGATTCAGTAGAGTGCCTTAAAGTAGTCTTAAATATAATTTATGCCACACCCTTCCTATTCTACACATGCAGAAGGTACTTTCTGTGGTCAAGGTGATCAGAAACTTTCTAAGGTGATCAGAAACTTTCTGAGGTGAGGGGGGCAATACTGTACTAGCATCATATGCTGATATTAAGGATCATCAAGCAGCCACTATGGGCCAGTTTTACCTCACCTAACTTTCATTTCCAACATTTAAGGCCTACACTAAAGTTTTCTCCTGTTGAGAAGAGCAACCTGCAGAGCAACTAATTCCAGGCACTTTGACATGTCCAGTAGGGTGGGATGAATAACTGGAGTGTCTCTAAATCTGTTGCTTATAGATACAATCTGAATTAATGCCATTCCCTTGATCCATTTAGCACAGATCTGAGACACTCTAGAGTGTTTGAGAGACTAAGTTCAACCTTCAACCTTCCTCAAGAAAAGGGGAAAGGTGAAAGCATCACACTTGTCAGCTTTCTGTAGAGATACAAATTTATGCACCTGGATATTACGCCCTGGGTGTTCAAATTTGCTGTACTGTCCTTTACACACACTGTGAAACCTCTCTGAATGTCACGTTAGGACTTGTCAGCAAAACCTCTGAGCAAGGTTCTTTGTTTTGTAATTTTTATTAACTTCAGAATCTTGAAAGATAAAAAGCTGTTGGTCTCAGCTTTCTAGGTGAGAAAATACTTATTCTCTGGATTTACCTTTTTAAAGTTAATTTCCTGTAGAAAATTAGTCACGAATTGACTTCTGTATTGAATGAGACAGAAGATAGACTTCCTAGCAAGCAGGAAGAAACAAGCTGAAATATATCTATGTAGACTAATTGCATTTGTTATTGTCATTCTCAAAATGTAGGGCCTGAATATAATTGAATTGATTCTTATATGTAAGAGATAAAATGCCAATGAGATCTGCTATGTTATGCTGATATAATACTGATAACTATAAATGACAACAAAATCAGTCTCTAAGTACACCGGTTGCAAATTATGTGACAAGGTGTAAGTAGACCTGTGTTTACTTGTCAGACTAGCTTTAAATCTTTCGCAACCTTCATGTCTTGTCCTGTATCCCACTAACTAATATCCTGTAGAATTTTTAGAAATGTATAAAGAGCATGAAACAGCTGCTACAAAACAGCTATTTCATGCCTGCTCTAATAGTAGTTGCTTTTATTTTATTCTAAAGACTTGTCTACATGACAGATATTGAGAAACTAATATTATGACTACTGAAATACTAAAATCAACACTAGTTGCTACAATTCTACTATAGATTCTACCTGTGAAGGAGTTTTCTGCATCCCTTCATCTTTGCATTCTGAGAAATCTTAGAATAGTTCTACTACTAATAAAGTAGAAGTGAAAATTCCCCAAATTGCCTCCACAGTGGTCTTACTTCCCTAACTGCCAAACATTTGAATCTTCCAGCAGATTTGATACCTACTGGACTGGATGAATATCTGACAAGAAGTTATGCATTATTTATTATAAATCATTAATCTGTATTTTAAAATCAGTTGAACAAACATTGCTTAGTGGTAAGCAGAATTTATTTTTTTCTTTCTTCTAAGAAGGGATGGGAAGCATAAGGTAGTCACTGACTGAACTAATATTAGTCTCACTCTTGACTGATGCCTCACACAGCAGAATGAACAAGTAAGGCAGCTGCTTTGAAACGAGACTGTTACACCTTTGATTTTGGTAGAATCTAAGGAGGCAAATGCGACAGACCCAGGTGAACCTTATGAAGAACAGGGGAGCAAGTTGCCCTTTAGCAAAGATTTTATCATCAGTGTTTTTGTGAATGCTCTCCTTTTTTCAGGCTTTCACAGAAGTGAAGATTCTACTGATGCTCAAAAATTTTATCTTGTTCTGGGGGCCATATTTGTGCTGACCAAGAAAGAAGCGAGCATAGGCACACCAGCAGAGAATTTGATATTTCTCTTTTATATGTTTTCCCACTTATCCTTCTGTAATAATTATTTCAATGTAATGCTATTTCAAAGTATTTTTCAACAAAGCATTAACTTTTGCAGGGCAGAGGTATGAGGTGTCTTAGTTTTGTTTGTTTGCTTGGTTTTTCTCTATGCTTAATGAATAATAAATAATTTTAATTAAATTCATGGGAAAGCATTACCCCTGTACAGCAGGTGTTCTTTCTTGAACATAATATAATAAGCAAAAAATGAATTAAGCAAATAAAGTCATAACCATTTTTCTAGATATTATTTCCAGTATAAGTTCTATGCTCAGTTGTCAGATCTGCTTAAGTCTAGTGTTAATTATGTATGGATTGGCATTCTAGCATCCAGCATTCTAGTACCTCTGGAGCTCAGATCTTTTACAACTCAAACAATATGAAAAAAACTGAACCTTGTTTTCAACTACTTCTTAAACAGTATATGACAAGGATCTAATTATTCTTTGTGTGCTTTTTGACAGTTCACATTGAGAAAAAATTGCAAGCAGCGATGTCATATTCACAAAATATAGCTGTAAACACAATTGCAGAGGACTGTTAGAACATAGACTCCAGTTGCCTGGCAGGTGACCTGCTAATATAAATATCAATAGTCTTGTTAATGCTTGTTAGGACATCTCCTTCTCATCCCCCCTGCCCCATTCCATTGTATGAACCTTTTATTTCAGAGTGCATTTATTCAGGTCTAAATTATACCCATTTGTTTCTTTTGGCATTAGTGCTTTATTTATCTGTTTCTTGTGGTTATATGACACTTCATTTCCATTTCTGAAAGCAATTATGTCAGTCTTCATATTTCTCAACAAATTGTCTTGGTTATGATTATGTATCTGTTTCTCTATTACTTTAATGCTTATTTTCCAGACTTTTTTGGTTTGGTCATCATGTATATGCGTGGTGTCCAGTATTTTAGAAAAGTATTTTAGATATCAGGGTGCTGAACAACAATATCCACATTTCTTATTCTTCTCTAAAAGCACTTCTTCTGATTGTACATTCTTTTTCATAGTGACATGATTAGAGAAATATAATAATTTTGCAGGCAATTAACACATATCATCTTTCTTCTCCACTATTCTTAATAACAGAGAAGGTTTAAACTTTTGCAAAAATGTTTAATTGTCACTATCCATTATTAAACTTCATCTTCTTTTGTCCTCACATGTAATACTCATGTAATTTTAAGGTCAAGCCAAGAACATGTTTAATCTATAAAAAGAACATGCACAGAATCATTGACACATTTCTTCATAGTTTTCCACTTCTTATTTCATTTCTAGAGAACTTCTAACATTTTTTCTTTGCAAAGTCTTATATTGTAAAGTAACTGTAAAGGGAATGTCTACTTACAATCTAAACATAGTGAAATGTCTGGATAATGTACAAGTAATTTGGTGGCAAAACATGCTATCTGAGAAACCATGTTTATAAAGGCCTGGGAAAAATCTTTGTTTAACGGTATAATTGTAAGTTGTTCTTTAACTGAAATCAAAATCAGTGAATGACTGAGAAGTTTTGAATGGGTTAAACACCAATAATATAAATGCATGTCACTTAGTCACAAAACTTTTGAAAATTCTGGATATGGAGGCACATTTGGATATCATACTATTAAAAAGAAACAAAAAAATCCTATTAGTCCTTATAAACACTGTGCAAATTCAACTTTGACAAGATGACAGAGCTCTCAAAAGTTTAAAGTTTCTATAACGCTGTCAATTGTAGTGTACAGTCTACAGACACTATCTGTAAAATTTTTGCGCAACCAATAGCAGGGAGAAGCTTGCTCTGTTAGCATTCCAGGAAGCAGAAGTCAGAGGTTCACACATATTATTTATTCATGACTGTAATTCAGACGGAGTTACATGATGCTTGGTAAAAAAAAAAAAGAAAAGTGGAAAAAGAGGGCAATGAAAGAAAAGGTAGTGCACATTATGATGTGTCACAAAATGAAACAGAACTATGGGAAATTAAGCTTCCTTAGATCTGCTTTTCATGTAACTACCTCATTTTTTTTCAAAACAGATTATTTTTCATTCTTGAAATGACAGCGATTTGACTTGTTTTTAACAGAGTGTGTGTATTTCATCCTACTTAGGTTGAAATGTATTTGGATTGAAACCGTTGGGAAAGGACAGACACATACAGCTAGTATGATGTAATATCATTCTATTGTCTTATGTAAGCATGCACATAATTTTGTTACAGAACCAATAATAAGGGAAACATCCTCTTGGCCACACAATCAGTTGGAGAACTGTGTTAAAGTGATTGAATTTTCAGATGTATACTGTCTTATTTTCAAGTAAAAATGAAAAGAATCCAATAGTTTTGAATGGTACATTTATATTTGTTATTATATTTATTATAAAAATAAAATGAAATACAGAGGTGCCTATTTGCAAAGATGATCATCTACAAGACCTACTGCATTTAACATTTTCATCTCTCTACCTGTGGAACAAGAAAACTTTACATATGTGAAATATAACAATCTCCATGGCATACTCATTACAAAAATTTGGGATCCTATTGAGAAGAGGTATATGTAAGAATACCAAGCAGACTTGTACTAAATACTTGTTATAAAAGTGTAAATTAACTGCTGCAGTCAGAAAGCTGATTAAGTGTTAAGAGGAAAACCAACCCTAAAAAAAGACATTGGTGAAGATAAAACAATTTGTTAATCTAAGGGAAAATAAAATTTCCTGGTTAACATGCATGAGCTCATACTAGTATATGTGTGTATTTTCACATATATCTCTATATATTGTATTTAACACTAGCATTTATTTGTTTAGTCCCAGACTGTGGTGGTTTGCTCTCCCCTCCTTCTTTTCTGCTGAGCAATCTCCATCAGAGGTGGCTGTGATGGGTACATCTGGCCTAAGTTGTGCTCTGGGGAGACACATACAGTACAACAGGTCAGGGCCATAAACCTTACTCAACAACTGAGGGCTAGTTGAGTGCATGCCAACCCAAAATACAACTGGTTTGCAAATATAAGTCAATCATCTTACTCCATAAATAGTAGACAGTCCAGGGCCCATTATGCAAGCCTGCATGGCAGTGGGCTGCATCCCAGGGAGTAGGGACCCTTGAGTCCCTTGAGTAGGGACACATCTCAAGGTTACTCCTCAAGACTGGGAGAATCCTTATAGCATCCAAAGCTCAGTAAGTAAATTGGAATAAGTACACCGAAATGTTGAAATCTTAGCTAAGTCATAGAAAGGATTGATTGTGCACATGTAGTCCTCAAACCAAGTCTAGGACTATGTACAGATCCAGCTGCACATAAGCTCCCCTAAGAAAGGAGTTTGGAACACAAGCAGGTCCTTTCTTAACCTCATGACACAACAGGAATGTTTCCCTGACAGTTTTGTTTGACCCTGTCCTCTATGCAACAAACAATGAAGACCAAACTTGCAGTTGAATCTGGTTAAACCACTGTCACACTTACATACAAACTTAATTAAATCATAGTTCTGTGTCAATAAATATACTGCTTCTTCTCCCTTACAAGGGAAGTGCGTCACTCCATCTGTGACAGTCTTGACTTTGCTCATGGAAGGGGTGTGAGTTGCTCTAACAATACATCTCATAGCTTCCTGGGTTTTAAAATTAGTGGGACCTATGAAATAAGGTCTTCTGCCTGTGGGTATTCAAAAGAAGAACTATTACACATCATTACTCTGATTTTCAACTCAGCAAGGAGGTTATTAATAAATCTACTGAAATAAGTGAGGACATATCCTTCACACACACACAGTGTGTCCAGACAAGGTCACTTACTCAACTCTGACGTTTCTGTGCTATCTCCCTTCAGTGCCGACTGTAAACAATTTTCAGAGCCGTTTGTGATGACACATCAACAACATGATGCATTCAGGGCCAGGCAGCAAGTATATGCATGAAAGTAAAACACCTGATCCTGCTGACACTGCCTCCTCTTCTTCCTCACAGCTGGTCTTTGTACCCACAGCACTTGTATGCTTCTCCATTAAGAGAGTAAGGGAGGCAAAGGACAGTAACAGGCGTATAAATATGAAAAGTAGCAGAGGAAAGAGCTCTTTAGCAACTTGTTAATGCAACTTGTGCAATTAATAGATCTAATAACCAGGAAGGTAATTAATATAAATTTGTCTTATTGTCTACTGCCCAAATATTTGTATCACAGTGATTGTCAAAGAACAGCAAATAAGAGACTGTAATTGTAGATAAATATGGTACAGTAAAAAAGGCAGAGAGAAATTCACTCCCAAACAGAGGATGCCATTAGGAGAACTCCTCCGTAGGGTATTCTGTAATCTGTTCAGTAATATCTAGGAAAAAAACATATCTAGGAAGTGATGCATTGAACAGCTTGTGTGGAGGAAGGATGAAGTTTTGAAGGTTTCACTGTCTTGGAACTTACTTTTTCATGCTTTAGCACTGAACAGATTGGAAAATCCCACACTGAATTTTGGACATGCTTATTGATTGCGTTAAGGAATACAAATAACTTGGATGAGGATTCTGGATAGAGCCTTTTACTGAGGTGAACAAACCTTCACCAAGGTAAGCAAACACATACGAAGAGACTCACCTTGGCCTTCTGACATTCAGATAGTAGTTCGGGTCTTTTTTTTTTGGGT
>VZRZ01000224.1:0-73646 GCA_013398175.1 Climacteris rufus | reverse complement strand
TTTTTTTTTTTTTTGGTTTTTTTTAAAATAAGCCTTGAAATTGTCCTCTGTAAGGAGAGAGGCACACAACCTCTGGAGAGCAATTTCTGTATCCTAAGATAGGTGTCTAAGACAGGTGAGATATATAGCTCTCTGGCAGCTTATCTCTCTTCAGCAAATATAAAAGGAGCTACACAACTGGTTTAGATTGCACACCTGATTTAAAGACAGAGAAATCCTTTTTTTTTTTGTTAGAATTTTCCATATGAAAGATTGCTCTTATAAATATTTTCTGTAAATAAACTCCAGCATTATATTAATTAAGGAAAATAACTAACCTAAACATTGAAAAAGATATAAAATTTCATGTCAGGACACAAATTTTCAAGTATTTTAGCATGACAGAAGTCCTACTTTATATATGAAGCCACTCAGCAATGTGAGTAAAGAACTTCATCCTTTTTCTTTTCCTGGTTTCAGCCAAGGAGTTTGGAGCTCTGTGGGCATGGCCAAGACCCTGGTACTTTATTCAGTACCATCTCATGTCATAATTGGGGTGGGGGAACGGGACCCTCTCATTGCTTTTCAAGAAGAAGGGCATTCCTTCCAGGGTGAGAAAGCATGGTGGGTGAAATGGTAAGTATTGACGTGGACTTTCTGTATAAATCTTTATTTTCTTTGTCTTATACCTTTTGTTATTAATATTGTTGTTGTTTCTGTTCATTTTCTTATCTCATTGCTGTTTCCAGTAGATTGTTCTTATCTCAACCCGTGTTCTTTACCTTTTGTGCTTTCAGTTGGCGAGGGAGGGGAAGTGAGTGGCAGCATGGTTTTAGTGGGAGTACTAAACCATGACATTTGTTTACTTTATATTTGCTACAGGTGCTTCTAGCTCCGCTCATACACCTGAGAAAGCATAAGGTTTAACCTACGGGCAGTACTTGAAGTAGAAGTTTCAGGTCTACTGTTCTTCCATCTTTACAGTCATACTCATGTTTCTGCAATTTTGGGAGCCTGAAGACAAAAAGAGGGCAGTCATACAGAGAGACAAGTGAGACTGTAGGAAAATAAGGCAACATTTCAGGAGTATCCTTCATCATCTACTTGTTCAGGCATGTCAGTGGCCCATAACATGACATTTAACACTGTTTCATTTGAAAGAGGTCCCTAAGGCCATCAACCAGAATTATGATTTCCAGACATTGCCTATAGTTCAGGTGTTGTCACATTACCAGATCAAGTGTTGCAGATTTTCCTGTCTTTTCCCTAAGACTCAGCGAAATGACTACTCTCAGGTAGAGCTATTCAACACAATGTGCACGTATGTAGCAAGTCTAATAAAGGTCATGGTAACTAGTCTTAAATTTATTCTATAAAAGTGTGACATAGGAACACACAGAGTGTGCTCTGTTTACCTGGACAGGTTTGGACTATTCTGACTGCCAGATCCTGCAAGATCCTTCACACAATATATACAGGCATATAGGTACTGTTTAAATGCACATATGAGCTTACAAAGAACAGGTGAACTACTCTATTCACCTAGTCTTACTTGGTTACTGTCCATACCAATGATGTCAGGATGAGGAGTGGAGAAGGGGAAAAGTAATGAAATCAGCCTCTCCTTCTGTCTGGAAGGAATCTAGCTCTTGAAAAGCACCTCTGGACATTTAAGTCTACTACCCTTCTCTAATTTGGGGGTTTGTGTGGGGGCTGTGGGATTTTTTTCATTCCCTCCCTTTCCCCTCCTTCTGCCATCAAAACCTGTTTTCTGCTGTGCTTTCTTATCCCTAATGTTAGTGTAGAGTGCTGGAATCAGGCTAGCTTTCACCTTGTTTAGTTTTTGAGAGAATTATTTCCTCTTGCATTTGCTATGGATGTTAACCCCATTTCTCTTTACAACCCTTCTGGGGCACATATCAGTTTTGTTTTGCTCCCTTAGCCAGCAGATGTTTTATACTTTCTTTTGCCTTTCAGTAATGTCACCATCCTTCTAAATGTATAAGTCCACCAGGGACACAGTTCAGACTGACAGCACCACATATTAGTCCTGGGCTCAATCTTGCTGCTTTTACCCAGTTAAATCCTGGTTTCACAG
Organism: Climacteris rufus; assembly: GCA_013398175.1. Classification (NCBI taxonomy): domain Eukaryota; kingdom Metazoa; phylum Chordata; class Aves; order Passeriformes; family Climacteridae; genus Climacteris; species Climacteris rufus. The sequence goes on along the minus strand of VZRZ01000224.1, from coordinate 71,569 downwards.
GCAGGAGTATGGTTTTATGAGGCTTTCAGTGGATGAAGGAATCTTGCTATGCAGGTGAATTTTATGCTTACCTGCCGCGGGTAGCAAGCGTGAGTAACTCGGAGCCTTTAGCAGCGGTCTCATGTCCTGAATAAAGCGACTTTGTCTTCATCCAGTCTCTGAACAGAGGCGAACCGGGCATCAGAACTCCCGCAGAGTCTAGGCTTAGTTCACGCACAGTGGTTTAATAAAAGCAGGGAAGCAAAGAGACGAGAAAGGGTTCTTTTCCGCTTATTGCCAGCAGGATTTTATTACTGGATCATGGAGTGCGATAAAAGACAGCCAAAATGCAGGTCAGGGGTGTGTTATAGGACGGAGGTGAGGGAAGGGCAGTCGGGAGAGAGCCAATCACTGCGGAGGATTACAATGATTGACAGGGATGCCAGCCAGTGAGTCAGCTGTCCACACCCGGCACAGGAACCAATGAGCTGTCCCCCTGGGCGGGGACAGCCCCCGCCACCGCAGCCAGGGAGCTCCCCTGGTGGCCCGGGGCTGCATCACACGGCAGGGGGAAAGGACCGACCCCCGACGGGGGCCAGGCTGAGTCATCAGCCACGCCCAGAGGCACCACAACACTTACCCACACAAGTGAGGGAAACAAGAGACTGCATTTTAAAAGCACAGCAGTTACACATTGTTTGGGTATGTGGATTTTTCTTGTTATTTTTTCTGCAAAAACTCGTTTTGCCCTTGTGTGCAGACTGCCAGAATAACATAATTTATTAAAGATTGATCTGTACAAGATAAAGATCTTTTGTGATTAAAATGATGTGGCTTCTTGAGCCCCTTTTTATGTTTAAAATGTGAAGTGGTGATAAAGATTTGTGATCAAATTTAAAGTGTTCCTAAGAGGGATTAAATTTAGATTTCATTAGGCAATTTTTGTAGACATCCTAAGCAGCAAATGTTGGTTGCAAACATATTAATTGAGTTTTAATTATAAGATAGATGTTTACATGATATGACTGCTAAGCTTTCTTGAAACTGTTTCTAGTAATGAACTAACATTCCAAGACATGTTTATGAATGTTTTAACCCAGTAACTCAGTTATAAGATGAAGCAAGAAATAATAATAAAAACAACCAAAACCCCATGGTTAGATACAAATTAAGCAGTCAGGCATTTCATACAACCTTTTTGGTCGTAATTAATTTTTCACTTGAGCCCATCTTCTGATATGTAATCAAATCAACGTATATTAACTACAGCAGCTCTAGTGCATACATCATCCTGAGTTGAGCAATTATTAGTCTTGGATGGTTAAAGAATACTTATTCATAAAAAGATTCTTAGATTCACTAGCTATGTGATAAAACACGGATAGTCATGCAGTAAAACACTGCACAGTCATTAGCCCTCTCTAGATAGCTGCTTAACCATCACATTAGATACTCTTTTTATTAAATCTTCTTGTCCTAGTCTTTTTTTGTTCCCTGATCAAACTGTTTTGCATGCATAACTAGTCCTGGTTTTCTTCTCTCCATGTGGATCCCTGATCTAGTTCATAAGTGGGGAATCTGAGAGAAACATTTTCAAAGACTTGATTGAATGCAAAGGTACTATTTTCTGTTTTTCAAATGAGGGTAGCAGGATAAAATCCTAGGATCCAGAGTCATAGATTACTTATAAATATCACAAGAAGATATTAGATTACATCCCAGGAAAGTGTATGTGTAGGGAGTTGTAGTGGCAGAGTACTGACCCAAGCCCTTATTCACCACAATAAGGGAAAGCTACTGCTAAGACACCAAGTGAGACAGCTTAATTGGACTGCATTCAAATACACTGAAACCTTAGCTTGCTTTTGTTTTTAAAGGATCTTTTGTTGTCTGTGAATAATAAGAGGTTACTATCTCATAGCACTGTTATGACATTTGATTAATGTTTGTTAAGTGTTTTGAGACCGTTATTTGAAAGGCACTAAAAACTACAAAGTATTGTTATTATCCTTTCTCTGAATTCCCCTAAGTTCCAGGTGGCTCATAACATTTTACGGAAAGTCTGTCAGAGTAACACCATAGACTCCATTAAAGAAATGTATTTCATCTGATTACTGATAATTTCTACTTTGTGCTTTTAGATTTTCTTAGTTTCTGGTCTCTTTCCTTCAGTTCAGTAATGTATGAGACAAGACGATACGTCTGATATGATGAAAATGGTGTTGTTCCCAAGGCTGGGACTTTTAATCTTGAAAACCTGTTGATAAACTGCTTTTACAATAGTGTCTCTCAAATGAAGAAAAACAAGTAACAAAAATAAATGGCAAGTAAAATATACAGACTGTGCCAGGTATCTCTCAGAGGATTCCCAGTTGTACAAGCAGATCTTAATTTCTTTCAGTTTGTGTGCTTCACTTTTTTCTGGGAAAAGAAAAAAAAAAAAAAAGGGACCAGAGTTAGTTTTGTATTTCTGGTGCAGAACTCAGATCAGATATTTTGTATTCAGCCCAAGGCCGTACGAAGCATGCAGTATGGTAGTACAAAATGATTGTGCTCTGTGTGCTTGTGTATCCAGATACACCATAGTCTTATATGCAATATTTAATGGAATTTGAATGTTACCTTTCTCTGCATATATTGGTAACTAAATGGCTGCTGGCAATTATTCTTCAAATAGTGCAGAATCTTTGTTTTGGAAAAGGTTTCTTATATAATGCAGTTGTTTTTCTAGCTTCTCAATGCTTCAGGATGAAAATAGAGCAGCACTCTGGCAGATATTATAAAATAGAAATACAAACTAAATTTTTTTGATGTTCCTGTCACAGGGCTGGATAGGGTACAACAGTAGGAGAGAAACACTCAGAAGCAGTCCTGCCGCTGTCTACTGACTTGAATACAAACAAATCCGGAACCATGCCAGTATTCTTATTTCTGTGCCCTTTCCCTCCTCACCCAGCCCTCAGGAAAACAAAATATATATAACAAAAAGAAGTAAAACCCAGAAAGTTATACAATTATAACATATTTCCTCCTCCTGTGGTATTTTTCTTTGAGCTTTAGACTAGCAGACAGCAGTGCAGCAGCAGAGTTTTAGCACACAAAATGTCTCTATTAGTTAAAGCAAACCATATGATATGAGCAACACAGCGTGCCAGAATTCCTTACAGTCAAACAGTAAAAAATATCCAGAGAGAAAAAAGCACAAACATAAAGCAGTAGGAGTGTCACCATTTTGGTTAGTTTACCAAGGATGGAGGGAGGTAGAAGAAAAATAGAGGACAAATGTGTTTAAGGGTCGCATGTTAGATTATTCCAAAACTAAGGCAATTTTCAATATAATTTTTCTTTTTCTTCTCCATGATTTTTTGTCAAGTCTATTCCTTACCATTTAGATAATGGTAATATTAAGTTTTCATTATAAAGCAATATTTCTAGCATAGATGGTAATGAAGATAACCATGAAAACATCAACTGAGTATAAACCAAGACAGTTGTGATGGTTTGACTCTGGCTAGGTGCCAGGTGCCCACCGAGTTGCCCTATAGCTCCCTCCCCTAGAGGGACAGGGGAAAAGACAAGATGAATCAGTGGGTTGAAATAAGGCAGTTTTTATTGAAGCGACAGAAAAGCAAAAACAGTGTCTGTGCCCGCATAAGCAAAAGGAGGAGAAGTCAATCTCTACTTCCCATCAGCAAGCGATGTTCAGGCACGTCCTGGGAAGCAGGGCCTCAGCACGCGTAGAGGTTCCGTGGGAAGGCAGACATTACAGAACGCCCCCCTCTCCCCCCTCCTTGGCTTTTATATCTGAGCTGATGTCATATGGTATGATGTCAGTCTTAACTCCCGAGGTCTTGCCCACTCCCTGCCCCTTGATGGGGGAGAATGTCAGAGGGACAGTGCTTCTCAGCAGTAGCCAAAACACTGCTGTGTTATCAACTGAAGCACAGCACTGGCAGGGCTGCTGAACTCTACCTTCATTAGAACCAATACAACAGTGATGACTTTCATATATTGCCAAGAGCTTGAAACAGCAACTCCAAAAAAGCCCCTAGTCCAATAGATGATCTGGCTCATTTGTCTTAATGCCTGGTTAACTACTGCTATGTCTAAGCTGAATGACCTAAAGGCACCTCCAGACAAACAGGTCTGAATGGACATACCAAATATGTTTTCAACTCATTGAAAGGTGTGACCAGGTCCCTTCCCTCTTGCCTTCCACATGCCCTGGTCTCTACAAGCTGTGACCCAGGTGTACAAGTCAGATGAGATCAGTGGTGTGTTCCAAGAAGGACTGTGATTTTGATGATCGCACAACAAGACTGCACCTGTAGGACTTCTCAGAGACAGACTCTTAACCTTGTCTGATGTCCCTTGTTCCCAAGAGCAATGGAGTTTAAACTTTGAATTTTAATACAACAACTTTTCTGTGTTAATAGCAAATTTGCACAACACAGGACAATATTTTTAATATTATTTAGATTGTGGTTTTAAATGGACACATCCATCTCCTTTTCATAGAGAAAGGAATTTAGTATGTCTTATACCATATCAGAAACAATATTACAGGCATAATTATGCTGAAATACACCCACAAATAGTTGTTTTTGTAGAAAAAACCCCCATTCTTTTGTGTTGTGTACATTATTTCACTAAGGAAGCTCCTGGAGCAACTTGGATCCCTGGGGCAGTCCCTCCTCCCCTCTACTTTAGATCTCCTTAAGCCCTGAAATGCTGAAGAAAAGAATTACAGGGATAAGCCAGGCAAAAACTTAAAACAGGACAGCTGTTGTAGAAAGATTTTAAGGGGCAAAGAACAGAGTTCATCTCTCAATAGATTTTTTTTTTTTTTGTGGGTGTTGATCTCAGTTCCATTTTGTTTCTTGCAGATTATATAGAGAATACTCTGTCGATGAAGTAACTGGCTGTGTGGTTCATTCCCTGAAGCCTAGAGTTGTTCGGACATGACCCCAAATCTCAAACCTCTCTGTCTTTAGTATTTTTCATCCCATTATCTTCCTACTAACATGATCTCCACTAAGAAATCAAAAATAACAAACCAGAAAAGAAAAACACCAGACACAGAACAAAACAAGGCAAAATGAAAAAGCTCCAAACTCTCACAAGAGAACACAGTAGAGCTGATCTTGCTGGTTCTGTGCTTGCCTCCTTCTCTTTTTTAACCTTTTTTTAGTTGCCTTGTCTGGGTTATAAATGCACCAGACCTTTTATTCTGCTTGCACAGAGACCAGAACAATATGATTTTTTTTTTTTTTAATACCTAAGGACTTTGATAGTTAGGGTGATAAAAGAGGAACATATAAAACTCCGTCACTGATAATCCTCTGATAAAGAATATTCCTCTGATTTGATAATGCCAACAATTTAGCCTTTTGCTCATTTATTTTTATACATAAAAATAAAACTACTGAAATTCTAGCTCCACACTTGCAAATATATCAGCTGAATGCTTAAAACAAATGTCAAAACCTTTCCCTCTAAAACCTGTGTGTAACCCAGAAACCAAAAGTTCTGGCTTCTCCTTAACAGCTTCACAACACAATGATGTGCTGTCAGTACAGATATCTAACTTCAGACACTTTGGAAATGGCATAAACTAAGCTTAACTTCACAAAAAGATGACAGCATTTGGAAAGCTGTATTGATTTTGGTGTTTGTGTATTAGCTGTCACATATATGTTAACACATACATAAGCATATATGTGTATATATAAATAGAACAAAAAAAGCATATTTAGAAGAAAGTGCTAAAGTTCAGTTACACACGTGTTTGTATATATATAAACATATGTGTACATGTGCTTAATACACATATATATGTATAGATAGACTACAGTGTTTTATGTTTGACTTTATAAACCTACTGCTTAAACTTACCACAAAATTAGACTTCGTTTTGCAAAGGAAGTTACTACCTTTTGGAAAAGATAATGCTCTCATACTAATGGTAATATGCTGAGTCCAGGTTGCAGTACTTGAGGTCAGAAAAATAACAACAGGGACATGACACCCAGTAATAAAAGACTATTTTGACCACCAGCTATGTAGGAATGAACTGTGAACATGACCTAATCTGTTCAATTTTATATCAAAAAAGAAAATTCATAAACAAATAAATATGATAGAGGCTCATAAAGCAAATTAAATGTTAAAAAGGTTTGGTATACACTGTTTTGTTTTGTTTTTTTTTTTGTGGTGACTTGATTCCCTCAAGTAGCAGTGACCTGCTTGTTTAATTACTTGATGTAACTTTGCACAAAAAGAATCTTTGTCCTTAAGAAAGATAACAAAACTATTTTCCCCAATAGCAACTTATTTTTATATAGCTTACATTGTAAACCAAATCTAATCTGACAGTGCCCCTGTAAACCTTCTCTGAAGTACTGAAATAAAGATTACGGTTAGAATCTGGGGGGGTTGGGGGGTATGAAGAAGGTATTAGGATTTTCGCTTTTCATCTTTGTTTTAGAATCACTCTCTTGACAAAGTCCGTGTGAACTGTCTTCAGATGTTTCAACATATTTGTCAGACCACTGCACAGCAATGCAGAGCATATTAATTCTTGGCACAAGTGTTTTGTCTCCAAGGAACACCAGGGTACCTTCTGTCCTGTAATTAAACTGAACCTGCTCTTGGATCTGTTTATCTGAGCTTGTGCCATCTTCTGACTGACAACTCGATATATTGCTGCAATGCATCATCTAAGTAGCTGCTGTGATGATGTGTGACCCGAGCAGGGGAGCAGGTTTGGTTTAATCTGGGCACCAAAGACAGAGCACAGGGCAGTGTTGGTCCCAGCTGCATTTTAGTGCTGCCGTCACCAGGGCACAGAGCAGTGTTGAGGAGGAGTGTGATATAACCATTCACAGTATGAAGATATGCACCTTTTTACATGTGAAACTGGGTTTTTAAGGGCTAGACAAGCAGGTTGCGCAGTTTCTATTTCTCCAGAAGATCTTTATTGGTATGAGGTTGGGAATAGGTGTTAAAGCAGGTAAGAGGAGGGGAACTACAGACCTTTGTTAGAGATTAATCAATTTTGGGAAAGAACAATATCCATCCCTTTCAAGACAAAGAATATTTTCCCATATTTTGGAAAAAAAAAAAGAAAGAAAGAAAGATACAGATTTTCTTTAGTTTGGATATTTTGCCTCGCAGCTTGCCTTCTCTCTATTTGAATCCACCACTAGATCCCCAGGATCAGGGATGTCCTACTAATTCAAGGACATAGCGTCTAAACTTTTTATCTGATAGAGAGTGATTGCATTAATTTCCAATGATCTCTTCAGCACAATATATTTTAGAATTAAATTCATAATTCAGGAAATCAGATCTATTTGAGGAGCAGAATTTAAACACATGATTTGCTTTAGGCCTATGTTTAAGTCAATAAACTTTAATGAGGCAAAATTTAATGGCTTTCTTCAATCAGGGCAAAGGTAGTCTGTGTTGATGGCTTGCAGCTTTAAGCTTAGACACCAACATTATTTTAAGATTTAAATATCCATTTTAAATACAGCAGTATTTAAATAGGTTTTCAGAACTGATGCATCCTATAATATATAAATTTTAATGCTTTAAATTATGCAACCAAAAAATCATATATTTGAAAATGTTTAAGTAACATTCACAGTAATGTATTGTGTCCAATCTTGAGTATAAAGTAAAAAACCAAACCTGCTGAACTAAAAATTTTGCTAAGAGATTTTAAACCCATTCAGTTACATATTTTTCACTTTCTTTCTCATTATGCATTGAGTATACATTTTTTCAAAACAACTTAAGTTGCTTGAGTCCAAGACAACCTGTATTTGTGAGAATAAGAAAAAGAATCTTAACCTCTCAGAAGGTTAAATGAGAATTTCACTAGTTTTCAGTTTTATTTTTCTAAGAAAACTGCGTGCATTATTAAGATCAGTCAGGACACATGAACTTTCTGATACTGACTGTTTTTACAGCCTGTTTTATTTTAATATAATTTTCTCTGTACATTTTCATTCACCAGTAAAAATGACATACACAAATAGGAATTCCTCTTAATTTATTTGGGATCTCTATAAGTTATGGAAAGATAGTAACCCTTTTATGATGCAAAACTTAACATTATTTCTAGCTTTGTGAATGGCAGATTGATAGTAATATTCAATGTCTTATTTATTTATTAACTGTAATTTTATTTGATTGCATTCCAGCTCTTTCACAGATATTCACACTACTTTGACACCCCTTTCCCAAATGCACCTCCTCAAACAGATCTAGTGTGATACGGCACTTGCCTCCTTCTCCCCTGTCCTCAAACTTTGCACTGGTCTTGCAGAGCAGCTTAGGACTCATGGAAAGGGCAACCCTGGCCATCAGTTCAGAGACACAAGAACCACAGTATCTCCTCTTTCCATCTCTTCTCTGTAATGTATAGTACAGTGTTGTGGAGCCATACCAAACACACAGATCTGATGCACCAGAACAGCTCCAACGCTTCCTGTTGTTAAACCATATAGGGCATGACATCTGGGGAGGTAAAAAGCTTTGCTGACAGTTTTATCCTTAAATCACCAAAGGGTTTTTTTTTTTTTTAAAGTACCCTTTTTTATAAACTTGCAGTATAGACATTATTTTTTCTGAAATGTAGTAAAATAAAATCTCCAGCTGAGCTGAAATTTTAGTAAGCTATCTGGCCTGACCCATATACTCCTTATGCAACTGAGCTTAAGCATCCTAATGAACTTTAATATTAACCTAAATGCTTAAAGAAAGCAATGCAGATGGAAAAGCCAGAAAAAAGTCTTTCCAAATGGAATGCATTTCTTTTACTTTTTCCTACAAACACTCTATATAGTTTACAGGCAAATTACAGGTGTATATAGGCTACGAGCAAATAGGGCCTTTCAACACACTGTATGTCTACAAAAACAGTTGCTCACCTAGGGAAAACTCGTTACTGGTAAGCAATCCCGCTTTAAGAACTCTAAGGATGTAAACTGTCTGGAAATAATACCGAGGTAATAGCTACCTATTTATCTACTATACTGGAAACATGCTTTCTTGCTTTTTATTTTTTCACCCAATGCACTTTCTATGTAAGCTTCATAGTTAGGTTAATTAAGAGTTAGAAATGTTGCAAATTAAAATCTGAAGCTGTTTGGAACATTCAGATTCCCATGGTCCTGGCAAGTTTGTTTATATAAGCTGTGTTTCACTTCCTCAGATGTCTTTTGGAGAGATTAAGGTTTTTCACTTGGTAGTACAGCATGTGCTGGACAGTTTCACTATTCCGTGTTCTGGGATAGATTATTTTGCATAGGAAGGTTTTGGAAATTTCTTATATTTTAATTCTTATGACTTCCATTTTCAGTTTGCTGAAATTACTTTTTTGTGATCTGTGACCTTTACCATCTTTCCTGATTTTACAGTGTAACCAAATGAAAGTGAGGAAAAAACTTTTTAATATTGTTTTCTTAAATATTTTTGGAATTAAATAAGGCCAATATAGAACACACATGGCAAATTATTTCAGTTTTAATGCTTAATTGTTTTAATAATTTAATCAGCAATAATGGTGTATACCTAATTATTATGCTACATAGAAGAAAAGGTTAAAAAAAAAAAAGAGGGTCAAACTTAGAGTGTACTTAAAAACACAAGGAGAAAAGAAGCTTCCTTTGCAAGACAAGGACTCTACAAACAGAAATTACTAGCTAGTGGTAGGGGTTCCTCAGTCAATTTGATGTATAATAGCATTATCTCTTTAAGACATTATTTCTAAGCATAAAATTTAAGATTATTTATTACTATCATATCCAGTGTCATGAGTACGTACATTTATGAAAAATGTAAAATTTTGATCTCTGTAAAGGATACCTATACTTAACTATCTAAGAACCAACCAAAAGTAAGAAAAATGAGTACTCATAATACACCAGGTCTTATTTTCTTTCTTTTTATTTTTTGTGAACACTGAAATATTTTGTGTTTCTAATTGTCTTCATTCCTGAGTAAATGGTGCTTTGTAAGTGGCTAGTGATTATCAGTATTTTATGTCCCATTATGTAGCTGTAATTGTAAAGGAACCCTTTTTCTTTAAATGTATATACATACTTAAAAAAAAAGAGTTGATCCACATGCTACAGGCAAGCTTGACACAACTATAAATTGTAGTACACCTGATACATAGCCCTGGCAAAGTGTATTCATAAAGTTCAATCTAAATATTATACCCAAACCAAGGCTTCTCAAAAATATAAATTTACTTCTTACTTCAGCATTCCTCTTCCTTTTCAGGCTCAATCTTTTCCCCTTCCATGTTTAAATGCCTGTGGGAAAAAGAAAAAGATGAGCTTATCAAGTTTATGAAAGTCTTCAAAAGAAAGTACAAATAATTAAGCAGGCACAAATATTAGCACATACACACAACATAAAGAGAAGTAGAAAAGTATTATAAAATAAAATTAATCTTTATTTAAAGGATTAAAAGAAGGACTTTGGAGTCCTTGCCTTTGGAAGTATGCATGTCAGTCATCAGAAGATTCATCAACTTTTGCTTTGGTGTTTGAAATACACTAAGTAGTTACCAAGAATAAGAGCCTGTTTGATTTCTAAAGTGTATTTTCCAGGTAGCTCAGGGATCATAATAGAGCAACCTTCCTTCAGAATTGCAGAGACCACAGAAAAGCTTATCACCCTGTCTCCTGCTACATGAGGTGCCTCTTTCAAGTAAGATAAAGCTAATCAAAGCCTCAAGCATTTGTGGCAGGAGACAGTGAATTAAACATTCAGAAACCACTAGGGGGTCTTGTCTTTGTAAGCAGAAATGATTTGATGTGTGTCTTTATATTTTAATTGAAATAAAATGCAGATATGCTCCTTGCAGCAAAGAGAAAGTTGGCTGTAAAGAACTAATCAAATTGTGTGTGGTCTTAGATACCTGTCTAAAACTGATAAATATTAGATAGAGGATTTTTCCCTATTGCTTCTCTCTGCCCTTGGAGAAGCTATTTCAGTATCAATAAATAAATGTGTTCCCCAAGGCAGAAGCAATTCTCATTCACCTCCACTACACTGTCTGCTATCACAATGGGTTGGCTGACCATACAACTCTGATTTTAAAATCTGGGTTTCAAGAAGTGATATTAAGCTGCTTTGAGTTGTCATAGAAATTGCGTTTCTGAAGAGATATGTAGGTTTCAAATTCCTAAATAGTGCTGCAACAGGAACATTTTAGAAACTATAATGGAGTTATAGAACTCAGTATTCAGAATTATTGTATTGGAATATCACATCATTTATGAAAACACATACCGAGGTGTCCTTGACCATTTATGACAGCAGTAATGAGAGCAAACACAGCCAACCTCAATTTAAACATGAATAAATATGAACCTTTCTGACATCAGCTGTCCTTTCTTTGACAGTTTCACTATACACTAACTAAAGAAAACATACCACTAATCCAGACCAGATTTCATCTTAAAAAACAATCTAGCTCTTTATTGTCAGCACAGAAGAGCTAAGGATGCTATAAAATAATAACTTTTGTTTCTTCCTGCATTTCAACAATTGGAAATCATAGTGAAGCTGGCTGGTGTGGCAGGGCTTGCAACCACATTGTTGATGAATATTGCAAAAGTGGTAATTGTGTTATATACTTACCAACAGTAACCAAATATTTAATATAGGATTCGTGCTTTCATGGATTATATGTGCACAATCAGTCAAGTTGGTGTTGCATATATAGCCATCACAGAGGGAGCCAGTGCAGTCTAGTTCAGCACAGCTGGAATCTGGGGTATTGTCTGTAAGTATCTGCTGTTCTCCATTGGTTCTAAACAGGTTGCTTAGGGGACCAGCCTATTTGCACAAGCACCTATAGGTATATAGTTTCAATTCTGTTTTCTTTCACTATAAATACACACTTAAAGATCTGGTTTTATATACCTCTTTTTGTCTGTTTCCTGGGTGATTTGGAGAGCTCGTCTAATTTCACATGTCATACTGCATTGATCTGTGTTAATTAGAGGTAAGCCCCCAGGTCTGTTTGAATATTCATTGACAAGAAATTTTAGGGAGAAACATGCCACTTCAAGTTGCCTTTTCCTACTTCTTAAGTTTTCCATTGAAGCAATGGCTTCAGCATTACCTTAACAGTGTGATATCTGTGACAGTATCAAACACTAAAGTTGCTGATGAGGAAATGTCTCACTCAAATGCAACTCCCCCTTCTTTGCCATTGCACACTGAACTTACAGCCAATGCACTCAGTCCTTCATAGCGTGCCAAAGTGAGGTTGTTCTTTGGAGGCATAGCCCCTTGGAAACTAACTGCATATTTTGACTTGCTTTCCTCTTTCCTTTTCCTGACGTGTTTGGCATCCCATTGACACAGAGTTAATCTGTTTCTTCACAATATCCTAATTTGAGAGAGGAAAAGTTATGGCCCCAACTTTGTCTTTCCTCCAGCTGCAAATTTAGGTCCTTCTGAAGCAGTAGGCTCAAGTGACCATTTCCAGAAGTCTACTGTCCTTCCCTGTGGCCATGCTCATGGGTAGTTTTCATGACTTCTCATGACAGGGAGTCTTTAAATCTTCAGTTTCTTCTAAAAAGAAGTTTCTTCTCCATCATTTTCATCCCCGTACGGGCCACCAGTTATTACCGCGATGCCTGTTATTTCGGCTTATCCCGGTAATCAGTCGAGACGCAGAAATAATGAGAGCTGGAGTCCGAAAGTTCGTGTTCAGAGCAAGGGCGGAAAGGGGGGAAACCCCTTTCGTTTAATTCTTATATACACTTTTAGAAATCACAGATCATTGGAGAAAGTTAACACTTCCGTCTCTAACTATATTGGTTACAAGAAGTGTCCGTCAAAGGGATCTGTGTCCATGGGAAAGGAATGTAAAAAGATAATTTTTACAACAACATAGCTATGTTTACAGAAATCGTCCTTGAGACTGTCTAACAGAGAAAACTAGCTATTTTACAGTGAAAAATGGGCAACAGGAGCAAGCTTTGGATATCAATAACAGCTATTAACTTTCCATCACAGCACTATGCTCACTTCCACCTCCCACAGGTTCAACCGACTGCCACTCCCTACCCACTATGCCCTAAGTTCAAGCAATTCTAAACCATAGCTCTAATAGTGGAAACACAAGCAGGCCTGTGACACAATTTAGTAATGCTCTCTAAAGAGTTCTATTAGATGATTTGTACTATTAGATGGTTGTATGCATAACACACACTCAGTTCTCTTGTTAAGTAATAATTTTTACCGTCCAATATGGGAGTCTAGATTTCTGAATTCTGGAGTTAATTTGTCTTTTTCCTAAGATGAAACAGAACTAATTCCCATATTTTTAATGTATGTTTTCCCTCATATGGTCTTAATAGTTTCTTAAACACTCACCGAATTTTAAGCTGAGGGGTTTTTTCTGTGTTCCTGGGTCTTCTATTTTCTTGTATTTTTTTTTCTTTTCTTCTGGCAAGGCAAGCAAGACTTTGCAATCAGCTTAGCATATAATACATTTGCTTTTGAAATAATTGATGTATATCAACTTTATACATAAAACATGACAAAAGCCCATCAGCTATACTTTGCAGTCAGGAGATTAAAAATAAAAAATATTGTTAAAAAGTTGATTGGCAAAAATGTCCTAGTTATTTAACTAGTTGCATCAATGTCTTTTGAATGACAACTAAGCTCTTTAAAAAGTCTTATTCTGTTTGATAAAAAGTTTCTTTAAAGAGGAGCTTGAATTTACACTTCCAAATTCTGTTTTTGAAGACTTTTAAAATGTTTGCTCATTTGAAACATTGCATCTAATCTAGTAAGACATATAAGCTAAGCAAACAACTTATAAAATCATATATGCACACCAGCAAATCAAAATAACATCTTAACATTGACATTTTTTTAATAAATTCATGAAATATAGAATATAGAGTGCAGATGGCTATATGAATGTGCATGTGTGTGTATACTAAATCTGACTGTGATTTACAAATGATGAGCAATACTTCTTGCACTCTAGCAGCCTTGTTGTTTTATCCACATTCCTGGGGAGCCTTTTCCAGTGATCACCCACCCTCTCACTGAAAACCCTTTCACAATGACCAGGCTAAACTTCCCCTGGCACAGCTTCATTCCATTTCCTTGTGTCTTATCACAGGTCACCAGAGGAAACCAGCACCTGCCTCTCCACTATTCTCCTTGAGGAAGCTGTTGACTGTGATGTTGTCACCTCTCTGTCTTCTCCAACCTGAACAAACCAAGCAACTTCAGCTGCTCTTCTTGCCATCAAGTGAATGCATTTCACCATTTTGATCACTCTCCTCTGGACACACTCTAATTTATGTCCTTCTTATACTAAGGAGTCCAAAACCTCACATAATACCGGAGGTGAGGCTGCAGCAGTGAAGTGTAGAGTGGAGCAATCACCTACCTCAACTGACGGGCATACTGTGCCTTGTGCACCACAGGACATTGTTGGCCCTTTTGGCTGCCAGGGAACTCTGTTCATATGTGTTAATCTTGCCATCAACTCAAACCTTTAGATCTCTTTCCATGGTGCTGCACTCCAATTTCTCATCCCCCAGTTTGTACGTTGAACCAGGATTATCCTGTCCCAGGTGCATAATCTGGCACTTGCTCTTGTCAAAACAAAATTTTTTTGAGTTATCATCTCTAAATAACATGATCAGCTCAGAGTAGATGGTGGATTTGTCTTCACTAAGCTTTGAGGCAGGAAATTTTCAAGGAAAGTAATATCAGAAGAAGCATTCCATGCTCTGTATTGATTAATATAGCAACCTTATTTACTTGACGGTTTGATGAACTATTCAAATAGACTAGCAATAAGATTAGTTCATTGGTTTATGATGGACAGTAAGATTAGGGCTGTGACTTGAACCATGATGTTGCTATTCACTGTTCACCCTTAGGTTTGCTCACTCTTTTGATGCAGTATACTCAAATCATTTAGCAATAATAAATACTATAAGAGTCCAATTCAACAGACTCATTTTATGTAAGCAGTGTAGCGTGAATAAAAAATACCTTCAGAGTTTCTTAACAAAGATTCAAAAAAACCCTCTAAACATGCAGTTTAAGTCTCTGCATTACTAAGTTTAGAAGTGGTTGTGATGAGACCCTGTTTTTTAACTTCTGTTCGGATACTTGGGAGATATCAGAAATTAATTTAAGTTTGTATCAAATGTGAATACAGCCAATTTGGGATGGCAGCAGCAGAAGAAATACCAAGAATAAAAGGAATATTTTCCAATATTGCAATTAAATTTTTACTTTACTAATACATATACTTTGTTCTGCTTTTTGATGAGAATGACCAGAAAATAAGGGGAAAAATTATTACAAGATCTGTGATCCTATAGATTCTCACAGCTTGGTAGTGAACATACATTCATTGAAGATGTCAAATATACTTACTAGGTACAATTCAGGTATATGCCCTTGTCCCTTAATCTGTACTTTCTGAGTGTATTATTATTATTATTATTATTATTATTATTATTGCAACCACCGGGTCATACAATACAATTGTATACTATTTTTGCAGTAAAATACAACATAAAGGGAAGAAGGGAGGAAAGAATATCCAAGTAAAAATTTTTGCCTTCTTCAGTCTCTTTTTCAGTCTTTTCTTACATTAATAGGTATTAACCCCTGAGAGGGGGGTGTTTAGGTCTGGCACTCCAACATGCTGCTGGATAACTAATTAATACTAATGCTGGAGCTGTGAACTCATCAGTCTAAGCTACTAAAATTAAAACATCACGAGCTATCACACCCTGAAAAAGGAATAAAACACATTTATTTTCAATGAGAAGCCAGAGCTGATCATCCTGTTTTGATTCCTAAGGAAGATGGCAGTGTTGGATTTAGTTTATCACAAGGAATAGGATTTGCTAATCTGTACTGTAATCTATGACTGGATGTCCTCTTTCAGCAGCCTGAAGTCGAAAGAAAATTGTAGAAGGATATCTTTTATTAAAATACTGTTATTATCAGAGTACTAATAATTCTGAGATCTCAAAAAAACAGAAGAAAATTTGTGATCTCTAGAATAACACTGACACAGGGGTAGCTGAAGAACCGTGAGAACAGCCTAAGGGAGGACCTTTTTTGGTGGTGTTTTTGAAGAAAGCATCTGGCTTGTAGCAACAAAAGCATTTAATTAAGGAAGAACTATTGCTAAGAACTAATTGCTTAACTGCTGTTTTCCATATGAGGTAGCTGGCTGGATCTCTTAACTAATCCAATCTAGAGAGTCTGACAAAAGTAGCATGAGTGAAATGTCTCCTGTCCAGTGCTTGTCCCTTTGTCCATCTTACCTTTAAACCCCAGTGATGTCAGTGGCAGTCTTCTTTATTTTAGCCTTTGCATATACAGTGTTTTACTACATTCAGAAGTAAGGTGAGGACAGAATGTGCATGTTTTGAAAAAACTGAAACTTTAACAGAGGCAAATAGGCAGGGATCTGAGTAGAAACACTGGGGGGCCAGGACGTGCTTATGACAGGATATTTCTGCCATATGAAAAATTTCAGGTAATTAATGCAGGTCATGGAACACAGTGTCATCAGAAAGCTGGGTATACTCACACTGCTGTACTCTGAGAATTGCTATTTATTGGATAAATGTCCACAAGGCACAGAGAAATCAAATGACATTCATAACTCTAAGCAGGAGGTGATAAAAACACAAAGCTCAGCTTTTAATAAACAGAGACTTCCATCTGGTAGTTCTTCTGGTGTCATTACAGGTGTATGTAGCAGAGGCATTTATGGATGCACAATTTTACTATCCTCAGGATTTCTTCTCATCGTATACATCTATTGATTCAGAACAGAGCAAACCAACAAAAATTTGCACCAAATAATTTTCCAAAAGGTAACACTTTGACAGCACTGAAAATGTAGTAGCAAAATTAACGGGAAGAGAAATGCACAGGTAGACCAGTACATTATACTCTGTAAGAGCTGTGGCTTTGTTCAATCTGCTGCAAATATGTTCTTGTATGGTCCTGTTTCATTGAAATTTAAACCACATTTTCAAATTGTGTGGCTAGAGGGATCTCTAGAGTGCTCAGGTGTTGATTTATAGAAGTCTCACTTATAACAGTAGTTGCATTCTGATGTAACAGCAAGCATGTCAAAAACTGATGACAGGAAAGAACTTGTGAGAAAAGGATACTTGGGACTAAGGTGTTCCTTTCATTTTGTCCTCACAAAAGTTTGAACAGGCATGGATCAGAAGATCTAAAGAATATACATGGGGAAAAATAAACATAACTTTTAAAAGAAAATTAGAAAAAAATCAGTTTCACACAGCTTTATTTCATGGTGCAAAATTTAACTGATTGTGGCTTATTCTAGCTACATTTCTTATGTTAAAATAAGAACAAGTCCTAACGTCACATTTCAAATCTGATGATTATCACAACAGAAACAGAGAACTTTTTCAAATGAGTATTTTTGAGTCTCTTTATTAAAAATGACTATTCTGAATAATAAAAACATACTTTGTATGATATTCAAGCTATTCACAGAAATGAAAACAAAAAGGAGAAACCTGAATATTGCTATATTCTACCTTTTTCACAGTCTTTCAAATGATGAGTGGTAAATTAGATTGCTTTTACTTATAGACATCAAAGAACACAATGTCTCAGAAAATCTCTGAAAAATGACATTACAAACACTAGCTGTTCTGTACAGTCCCAACAGAAGAAAAAGATACAAAATTATGTCACTGCACCGTGAAAGATCTAAGCAACCATAAAACAGGTTCAGAAAATACTTGCTGAAGTTCTCCATCATAAGTATTTAATTAATTGTCTCTGTCAACCCCTGATAAGAGACCTTTCCCATTAGCACAGACTAACCCTGTCTCTGAGAAGAGACAGATTCACTTACAATTTTCACCAGAGCATCTCAAAGCTTTGACCAGAACTAAAGTTACTGGACACAAACGTTTCAGTGTTTAAGTTAGACTGACAATCCTCTCAAGTTAGTTAGTAACTGTGCTCCCTTGTGTTGGCCAAAAATAGCACACAGCCTGGTCCTGAAAAACGGTATATGTATAAAAATATTTTTTATTTTACTTAGATGTTCTGAAAACATTGCACAGAAATTATTAGATGCAAAAATGCTACTACCATGATGAAAGATTACAATATCAGTCCATTATCCTAAATTATATAACTTCCAACACAACCTTGTGAATATACAGTGATGATATGAGTCCAAAGTCTACATTTTAATGTACTGCCATATGTATTTCAATAACACTGTGCCCTTCAAATGAGCAAGTAAAACATTTATGATATCACAACACCACATCTTTTTTTCTAAATTATTTACATTTATAACATAAGTGAGGAAAAAATCCCTAACAACCTGGTGTAATTAACAATTTAACAAAGTCTATATTTGGCATTCTTGGCTGAAGTACATAGTTTACACATAACAGTAAATTTTGTTCAAGACACATGGGAGCTTTCCATCCTATTCTTTGATTAACCCTATTCCTTGGCCTTAATTCATTAAACATCAGGAAAATTTGCATTTTTTCTCTGGCAGGTCCTATTCAGATTTTTTTGAAGTCAGGGGAATTATGTCAACTGAGTTTAGACCAGTCCCTAAATATAGCTAGGATCTGCATGTGACCTTTGTTACTGCACACAGGGGAAGGACACAAGAAAATTACATGGTGTAATTGCAAATGTTATAATTAGTACAAATACTGTAAACATTGCTGACATTAAGCATCTAAATTGTTTAAGGAACAAACAAAAAGGAAATGAATCAGAGGAAATGAATTTTGAACTTCAATCCCCCTCTGGAGCTCAGTGATGCCTAACATGCAGCCTGGTGTTTGGAGCTGGAACATGAGCCCTCCTGTTTGAAGTCGTGTTTCCCTCACATGCCAAGTAGGCAATATATTTCCTGCTGAAATAACTTCCTATAGGATAAATCAAAAACTGTCAGGAGTCCTGGAAAGACAATTCAGAATGTCTGTCTCCGTAAAGGAAATAATCTCTCTGAAGTTTTCTAAGAGCTCTTCAGTTTGTTTAATCTTGTGAACCATGCTTTCTCTTTAGTCAGTGAAGAGATAAATTCCAATCGCAATGTGGAAGATGCCTGTCGCACTTTGGACACGAAAGAAAGAGGCAGACACGCATTGAAGAGAGAGAGCCAAACTGTGGGCCAAAAAACTCGGGGGTTGAGACCTCACAATTTATTTTATACCCTCCTAGACACCACCGTGGATTGGACGGAGAAATTGCCACCCCTCCATCACACTGGTCAAAGGAATTATCCATCAAACATCTCTGCCCAGGAGAAAGGAATGCAAACAATAGAGCACAGTTAGAAAAACAAGGCTATGTTTGCAAAGAATATGTGAGAAACTGTTACAGAAGAATGAAAACATTGAAGAACTGCAAAACTCAGGGCAACAGATGCCAATTAAAAGTTCTTCTCTACTTGATGGAGAAAAACTCCAGTCCCAAGCCAAAGGAGTAGTTTGAAATACTTGAGGTGTCTCTTGAGGCTGTGATCACTTTCTTTTGACTCCAGAGAGATTCCAAAATGCTGAGCTGGAAAAATAAATCTTCTGTGTTAACTTAGAGAAGGTGTATAAAATGAATACAGAATGCCCAGTAGCAAAATCTTCCCCTTCTACATCTGAAGCCTCTGATTTCTTAAAATATGGTCTCTGCACTTGGTGCACAATCACTAACCATACTCTGACTTAGCTATTTCCATTACAAAACAAGGACCAATACACTGTTTTACTGAAGTTAATATACCTTGGTACTTAGATCAAGATCCATGGAATGAAATCCATGGGCCCATGGCTGTAGACCTCACGGCTCAAGTCAAGTGTGGGACAGTAAGCATTGCTAATAAGCAAACATCTGATGATTGAATTTTCTCCCTTGCACTCCTTCTTTCAACCATATTTACTCACAGTATGCCATTTCTAGACACTCTAAATAGTGACATAGAACCTTCAAAAAAATAGGCCAAACACTAAATAAAAAATTAGATTTAATATGTAAGTAAATATTCAAGGTATGGATGTTTTTCTATGGAATACTTTTTTTTTTTTTTCCTAAGTTTTTTGGTGTTAGAATGCCAAACATACTGTCACAAAGGATCTGGGAATGCTGGTCAACAGCCGGCTGAACATGAGCTGGCATGTGCCCAGCTAATCAGCTTTTAGAACCCTTGGAAAATTACCCATTCTGTGCATGATTTATACGTAACTTTCACTTCTCTCTCCATTACTCTGGGCAATCAAATTTTGGTACTAGTTTGGTCAGCTCATTGAAGTGTTAAGACAACTTTACAAGTTCTGCATTCTTTTATCCAATAATTACCATGCACAAAGACTAACTTGCAATTACCACAATGGATATCTCACTCACCTAGACAGGTTAGTTACATGAAAAGACCATCAAGTACTCTTCATTCTTTTCAGATGAGTTCTGAGAAGGCTTTCTGGTAAATCTTTGCTTACCATTTCTCTTAGGATGCTGATTTTTTGTATATGCATGTATGTATAGCAGCTTGATATTTAAATGAAAAATACTACTGTATGTAAATGAATGATAATTTTGTCTAGGTTTTATTTTTTAATTAAATTATAGTAAAATATCTCAATCTCTGAGTAAGCTCCAATGGAGCTGTCATAGTCTATTATGCTCCAAAGTAGCCATTAGGGCCTATTATATCAATTATCATATGTATCCACAACAGATTGGGGTGCTTTTTTAAAATATTAACATTAAAATAAAGCCAAGAAGGGTCTGGATCACTCATGGTACGGAAATACAGCAGAGAGCCTTTCATTTGGAGGCTAGTCACTGAAATCTAACTTGGGTCAGAGGTAACTGAAAATTTCTGTTCAGTGGTGCACAAAAAAGGGGCTTAGTGTCTTAAAAAAACCAAGTCTGAATAATGGAGATTAATTAAAATTCTGAAAATTACTTAAATTATTATTGCATTAGGTCCTTCAGGTTCCAACATTTCATGTTGCAGCTGGACAAATGCTACTAAGGTTGAAACCAATTTGCTGTCTTCACTGGGCAAGTGCAAACATAGTCGCAGGTCCAGTGAATTTCTCAAGTATCCTGGTGAAATTCCACCACCTTCACCATGTTTCCTTTAGTAGTTACACTACTTTGTATCGTGGTTTTCCTATGTTTAAAAAAAAAAAGAGAAGACTGAGGGGAAGAATATAGAAAAGTAAAAAAGATGATAAGTTGTTGCCCTGACTTTTGGAGTTCTGCATGTTATCATTCTTTTGTAACTGGTTCTCAGACATTCTTTGTAAACATAGCCGTGTTATTGTAATGGTATCTTTTTATTTACATTCCTTTCTCCTGGGCACTGAAGTTTGATGAACATTTCCTCTGACCAGTGTGATTGAGGGGAGGCTCTTTGTCTCCTCCAATCCACAGTGATTTATAAGGCACATATATAATAAAGACGGGCAAGGCCCGACACACTTGTTCCTTGATCTCAACAGGTGTCTGTCTCCTTCTTTCGTGTCGTTACTACAACAACAGGTGTGGAACTTCTGTGTGAGAAGGAGTTAAAAATTACTTTTCACCTTTAAGAAAGCACAACCAAAATGGCTATGGAAGAGCTCTATAAATCATAAAGTAAATTATAGTGTTCTTTTTCCTGTAAGTTGTAGTTTACACTGTTGAACTTGAAGACAAAGTAGATTGAAAGCACAAAGATTGCACAAGGAAACGTGCAAATTCAAATTCACTAATCTAGTAATGAGCAATCTGAACACAACTACAGTTTCAGTATATCCAAAACAGCTTAATGCCAGAAGTTGGAGAAGTATTCTTCAGATCTCTACTACTAGTCTTTTGAAAAATAGGGTCATAAAATATAATAAATTTCAGTTTGTGACTCAAAAGTTTTCACCTCTAATCTTCCTTTTATGCCAGTGGTTAGCCTATCTTGCACACCACTATGGAATTACTGAATTATCAGCTCTCAGTTATATGGAAAACCAAGGCAAAGAAATGTAAGAAGAGGAAATGCAAGGCAAGGAGACATGTCAATCTTCATAGCTGAGAAACCCATATCATTTAAAACTGGCTCTATGAAAATAAAAAGGGAAAAAACCCCACAAAATAATCAAAGAAACAAACAAAAAATAAGACCCAAAAATGTTACGGGATATTATTCATTTCATCCAAAACCAAATGTTCAAAACTGATGAGAGGAATCATGACCTGAAAGGAAACACTTTTCTCATTGACTTTTCTCATATTAGCTAGATTTAACTAGCAAAGCCAGAAATGATTCAGCTGGCAGCTTTAAGATGTCCAGGACATTTTTGTTAAACACACAGGATACAATATATGCAGAATATTCATGACCTTTGGTATGAATGATGTAGATACAACAAACATCTCAAATACACCAATGTATGGACCATTGAATTGACTGTAGAACCTAAAAATAGATAGGTTAGGAGTGATATTTGGTCACCTAAATGTAGGCATATAGTAGCATTTATTTATATTATGCTGTATCAGACCTGATGCTCAGCTTTAGTACCAGAGTGCATGTGTGTCCATAAGTTCAGTGCCCTACCTAGGTGGCCTGTGTATGCCTCCAATATCCTAAAAGACCTCCAGTGGTACTAAGTTCCTGTGCTTAGGCAACTGAATCTTGCCTAGGACGTCAACATTCATATTGAAAATGTCTAAAGTTAGATTAAGTGAATCCAAACACTAATGATTAAGGACAGGTGAAATAACCCCATGTTTTGAGTCACTGATCATGCATCTCCTATGTCAATCTCCAAGGTTTTGCAAAGATATGCATGTAGCACTCCTGTCTAGTAGGACAAAATCTTTTTGATGAAATCCTATCTCATTAACATCACTAGCAAACCTCCCTTAGCATTTAATAGGTTGTGCTTTCTCTAGCTGTCAGACCAGGAGTGAGAGAACAAGCAAAACACTTGAAATACAGCTTTCCTCTCAACACACCTTGACTTGGGAAAAACAACCTAATATTGTTAGATAGCAGGTCACTGATGTTGTCTTTTTATGTGTACAGCACTAAATTAGCAATAGTAACAATATGAACCTTTTGTAAGAATTTCACTAAAATTGTGCTTCAAAACAGTCAGATAATAAGAACATGGGAATTTAAACGTCCTATAAAAGGATACGTTTGTCCCAGTCATTGTTTTAATAAAAGAATCTTTTTTGACAACTTTCTTTGCAGAATGGTGTAGTTGATGATGAAATTATTGTTAAGTCCTTTATGCAGGTGATCACAAAGGTTGCAGCTATACTCGCCTCTTGGCTTAAGAGAGAAGAGTTCTTGTCTTTCCCCCACACATATCTGAGAGTAAAGCATAGTATTGCCCTTTGTGTTTCATTTAATGCTGAAAATTTCCTTCCTTTTTCTTGCACATAGTATAATGCAACAATTATGTGACATATTAAAAAAAAATTATGACAATGCTTGCACTGTATCCTAATGTGAAGAGATCTGCAGTCATTTCAAATGGGAAACCTGCTATTAGCTCACACAATGGATTCCCCAGCTGAAAAGAAGACATAAATTGGAGTGAATCAAGCATTCACCGCCAGCGGATCTGCTGCTTGTGTTCACTGATGAGATGTAAATGTGCTTAGCAAGAGTACAGCATCAGAAGAGGACCATGAAATTATAATATAGTGACTGTAATGAGAATGGGTTAATTTGTAGCATTTCTTATTCTAATTATGGTATTTGACACATGGGAACAAAACCATTTTCAGCCATTTTCTTTTCTTGTAACTACCCCTTATTACAAGAATGAGAAACAAGAGCAATCTGCGTGTTTTTCTGTTCTGTGAAATACCGTAGCATGCTGCACTGTTTTGACCCTTTCCATATTCTGCATAGGCAATTTAAGAGAAGACAGTCCAGTTGTGGTCTCAGCAAAGAGCATTTAATGAATCCAGGAAAAGTATAATTTGTGTGGAAATAGCCTGAATTATTTTTTTAAGTGCATAAGAATGTAAGGGGGGAAAAATAAAAACAAAACCAGCAACAAAACCCAAACCCTAGAAAACAGAAACAGCACAGCATGTCTTTAGTGCAATGATTTAATGAGAATTAAAATGTGTCTGAACTTATCTTATTCTCAGAGTGATGGGATGCTAGTTTTGTCTTGCAAGGTGTAAAGTATCTATGCAGACATACTTTGTTTGTAAGACATGTCCAGCCGGTGAAAAATATCCTGTTCCACACAATTCAGATATTAATCCATTATTTTGACAGAAAATACGTATATAGAGGTTAAGACACTTACCACTAAAACTAAATGGATGCATTTTTAGGACAATGGGTTCTATATTTTTCAACGAGTACAAAATTATATCCACAAAGAACACAGAAACATGGAATTCATATTTCAGTGAAAAAAACTCAAATTCTGATAACACAGAGATGGACAAAAGACCTTTTTTGACAAAAGAGTCTGACATAAATTAATAGGTGATTAGGTTCTTTGGTTTAAAATGGCCTCCTTTAGTTTACCTGTTCCTGCTTGGTAAGAGTTATTTGAGGGTTATTGTATTTATGTGCAGATATGCACATTTTGGACAAGTGCAAATTTGTTCCACTTTTGTGAGTGGCTTCTGGTACTAAGTATCCTAACTTGCCTTTAAATATAAATATAGAACAGACTGTTGTCCTTAAAACTCACAACTCTGAAAGTGTGAGATGGGTGAGGATAATGCAAGAAAGTTAAAAACAAAGCAAAATAAAAAAATGCAACTAATCCAAAGGTTTTCCTACCAAACTGTCTTCGATGAGGATAAGAAGAACGCATGTACTTTGAAGACTATCAAATAAGAGAGGGAGAAATGAGATCAGATTTTTAAAGGAGATTTGTAGCATTTATTAAAACTTCATTTGAGCATCAAATCATTCAGGCTATTTTTAGATTCTGACTTGGCTCTCTGAAACAGCTGAAATGAAGGAATATAATCACAAAGGTGATTCAAAAGTTGTCAATAGCAGGGTTCTCACCAGAGAATTACAATTCACATTCTTCTTCAGTCTGTATTTGAATCATGATGGAGCTTAGACAAAAGATCTTGCTAACTTCTTAGCTAAAGATTGATCCAAAGACATCTGAGTGCTTCTGTTTAGGCATAGAATGAACTCCGTGATCCAGAATGGCAGTATAAATCAATTTTAGGCTTCTACAGCAATAATCCAGAGCCCAGGGACCAGACAACTTAATCTTTGTCTGAAAGAAAGATCTCAAATTGCCACAAATCTGAACTTGGAATTTAGAAATTCTGAAGCTCATTTACAAACGTTCATGTCTTATTAATTTTTCCCAAGTAATTACAGAACCCTGAGTTTCTTGGATCAAAATGCTAATACATGTTGCAAATGAAAGAAATTTCATTTACCTAGAAAAAAATTCATAAACCTAGTAGAAAGAGAGAGGCAAGATGTCATTAAACCTGTGTTGTAGACCTACCAAGAAAAGGACACTGAAATACCTTGACTTCAGGGTATCACAGCTAAGTGCATCAGATTGACAGCACACCTTATACCCGCATTGATAACAGAGAGATTGATTTGTCTGTGAGTGCTCAGTCACGGAAGTAGCCCTGAAATAGCTAAGAATGAAGGTTGTAGTAATTATCTGCTGAGAAAAATCATTATATAACATAAAGGCATATGTCATATGCACATCCATATGCACATGCGCACATGTACATGCACACCATTATATGAATGCCATTATCGTTAGATGCATTTAAGTTACTTGTCACAGGGTATTTCTTACATATGACACTAAACCAAAAATAAGATATTTTGGCCTTACCAATCTTCCCAAAATATATTTACCTATTTGACAGTCTTGTCTGGCCTCTATGTGTCACTTGCTGAGGGAATAGGTCTCCTGTAGGTTCTATAACTTATATGTTAACAGAGATGTTTTTAATACGTTAAAATACCTCAAATCACAATAGACTCCTGTTTTTAGGCAACTAGTATGCCAGGTTCTGGGATCAGAATTTGCTGCATATCTCTGCAGCTGTAACTACAGCAGTCATTTTGGCAGGCTTCAGGTACTAAAATGTAAGACAGACAAGGCATCATGCCCAAGCTCTAGCTGCTGATCTCCAAAAGGCTGCATATCTTCCATAAGTTCTGTCTCTAACCTGCCAACTCCATTTAGGTGTGTTGGCATCTGAGGTGGCAGTATATACCCATGTTTCTGCAGCCAAATCCTGCCCTAAGTCTCTATTAATTATGATAGGAGCAGACATCTAGTTCACATGTACATAATGAGGAGAAAACTTCACTCATTTCTTCTACTACTTCTGGTTAATAGTAATAGTTTGAAGACAACAAGATGATGATTCCAAGATTATTTTCTTTCATATTTCTTTTTTTTTTTTTTGGTCTTTCTTTTAACCCATTTTTATTTAGTTGTATTTAAATGAAAATTGAAGTGAACTTAATGCTATTTCTGGTGGCAGTAGGAAAAATCAGGACCTATTTCCATTTATTCTTATTCTTCTTTCACTCCACTCCACCCTTTCTGCTTTGTAACCCTCTTTATCCACAAATTGTAACAAAATATGAGGGAAGTACAAAGAAATAGAACATTATTTTCAAGTTGTAGAATTTTGCACAAATATTATTGCATGTCTTTATTATTAAGCAGATATGTCACAATAAATACAAAATAGCCTATCGTCCATCTTTGTGAATTTTTTTTTAATTCAAAAGAGAGTATAACTTTTATATAGTATATATAAACTAAAGTAAAACATAAAGTTATTAAAATACTGTTTAAAAGTTTCTAATCATAATTAAAAAAACCAAACCCAAAAACATAATACCATTAAAACAGAGTTCAGGTTTTGTGAATTTTGTTTTATCATCTTCAGCATAAAAAATCATCTTTCAGTGAAGTTTTCTACTGTTACTGATTTCTTCACACTGCACTCAGGGTATATCTCCTTTTCACTGCTTCCATGAATATTAAAGATGAAAACAAAAATCTGAAAGCATATTTGGTCTTCAGACCATCTGGTCAGTTCAGCTTCCCATTGTGTCCTCTTTATCTCTGATGATTTTACAGTGGCTTAATATTTAATTTACATTCCTTTCTTTTGCAGCTTTGCTCTATTCTCTCTAACAATCACGTGGATACCCATGTTGTTGCTATTTGCACTTACTCACTTTGGTCCTTGTCAAGGAGTTCAGTCTTGTATTCTAAGTTTGAAACTAAGTATGGAATTGCTTGTGCATTTTCCTATAGAATATTTTCCTAAAAAGGGAGGGGAAAAAAGGACTGAAAGGACTTTCAATACAGAAAGACAATTTTTTAATTAGAATATAAATCATTAAAATTGTCTTTCAAATACAGAATGACAGCAGAGAAACAATAAAGGTTTATGACACCTCCTCCCTATTCACATGCATATTTAGAAGATGGTTCCCTGTTTTCACCCTTGGTTTCAGTTAGTGTTATGAATACAAGAATTGCAGTAAGTTCAGTAAAGGCCTTTCCAGTCTTAAGGAGACTTGCTGTTACAACAGATACTTTTGTATTGGCTTCCACCCCCTGTCAGTGTTGTCTGAGTCTCACTGCTGTGCTCGAGACTTGCTTCTCATTTTACCCTCACAAAACCCTCCTACTGTCATTGAAGCTTTTCCCTTCCAAGCATTCTCAACACTCCTAAAGGGAAGGAGCAGTTTCATTTTTAGAGATTTTCACATGACCAAGTAATACCTTTTCTTAAAGAACCACAATATACATATTAGGAACAAACAAATACTCCCCATCACGAGACAGTCACATACCTCTTGTTTACTAACTGTATTCTGTCCTGAAAAATAAAAGAAAGCCAAGCACTAAGCCCTCAGAGTAAGATTTCTGGTAACATCTGTTTGGGACTACACTATTCTAAAACACTGTTGTCCTGAACTGGCCTAAAGAGAAGGGACCAGACAGAAGCCATGAACTAGGTAGCAGTGAAGTCAAATGGAAGTACATTGAAACAGACTCTGTGTCATTAATACAGGACATACAACTAATTAGCAGGAAGGAACAAGAAAATATAGAAGATAGTGTGGAGGCAATAAAAATCAGGGGAGAGGGTAATGTTAGACTTGGAAACTAATCTTCAGAGAATAATTCCAAGTAGGGGGGCTCAGTCATGTTATCTTCATCCTTTGGGGGAATCTACAACTCTCTACTTAACACAAGGGAAACTGAGGAAGCTTAAGGAGAGTGACAAAACTCAACTAAAATTATGTAGATCCCTCCTACAGGGGCCTTGTGAATTCAAACAACTAAAAACTCTTACGTTTAAACCAAATTCTATGCTTGTTTTCAATCCTTTGGAAGAAAAAGAGAATATGGTTAGCTCTACATTTTCAGTTACTTAAAGGATCATAACTGCAAACACAAAGGAGCACAGAGAAACAATATCTGGCAGCAGAACTCCAATGAGCTGATCAGAGAAAGGAGACATGGCCCCAACTCCTCCCGGAGCTGTCATGGGACAACATCAGCCCTGTGGGAGTCAGGTGAGACACATAAAAATCAATTGATGGGAAATGATCTTTGCTTCACCTCACAGGTTTAGCAGGGGTTACTGCCTAGGGATATAGGACTTATAATGGGATGCCGTAGAAGATCACCTTGGGAATATATAATTACTGCAGATTTAGGGGAAGATCCAAAGGTACAGTAAGACACAGATTGTTGTGTTGTCTGACCAAGCCCAAGAAATGATTAGTGCAATCTGTCTGTCTTCTTACCAATTTGCATATCTAAATATATTCTTGGGTGAGGACCTCCTTATTTCTTGTGCGTGTGTGTGTATGGATATCTAAATGCCAACAATTGGTGTGGACCCACAGGTCATAAGGGACCATGTGTCTAAATGTCAACAGCTGGGATGCTTGCCAATTGTGTGGCTGTATGTGCCAGTGTGATTGCTTGCAAATATCATGGCAGAGTAGCCCACAGGTAGAATAGGAGGCTTGGCAGCAAGGTATCAGACAGAAACATGAGCTAGATACTGGAGAGACCAGAAGGTCTGGAAGAGGTGTTCAAATCATCTACTAGAGTGACCATGATTTTTAAGGTTGACTTACTGACATGTTTATGTGTATATGGCTGTATTGGAGACAAGAGAATCCCGGGGATCAGCTTGAGAGTAAAGGTAGATTGGGTGTTTAAGGTCACTTACTGGAGGGATTGGATCAACACTTTGTGTGGGCTCATAAGTGTGAGTGTGTGTATGTGCACAAAAATGCATGTGTGCACAAATGTTTGTGTGAGGGTTTCTGAACTGCAGGGAACTGAAAGGGCATTGCTGGCTTTGAGAGTGCCAGGGAATGGGGAAAACAATGTTCTAGGACCAGTTCCTGCCCTTAGTGCATAAGTCGATGTGACTGGGAAGATCAGCTTTGTATATCTGCATGCTTTTCCCACTAACAGACTTTTAGCCTGAACTGGAAGAAAGGGGGAAAAATTAGGCTACTGTTGGTGCTATGTGTGTTTTCATCTTTTTATCTGTATAGCTTGCAGTGTATGTTGCCAATGCTTCTGTGTGTGTCTTTGGGGAATGCATGTTCAACCTTGCCACTGGCTGCACTTGGGAATGGAGAGCTGTAGCAGCCTTCCCTCTACCATGCTTCCAGATTCAGCAGAACCTTAACACCATTAGCACAGAATCATTTAGGCTGGAAAAGACCTTTAAGATCATTGAGACCAACCATATTCACTGACACTTTCACCCTTTAAAAGTTTGACTTTGGAAACTTGCAATTGTTAATTTATTATTTTTATGCATTTTTTAATGAATATTTTATATCCAGACCATATCTGGCTTTTATATTATAGTTCTTGGTTCTTACATATCAACAGTAAAAGCTACTCAATTTCAACCGAAGGACAGAAAATCATGAAACAGAAACCACGTACCTAATGTGAGAAAATTATAAATGATTTGGTAGTTGTCTCACTGTCATTCACATTTCTGTAGAGAAGTTACTATATGTCAATTAAAATTCATATTTTATATATATATATTTATCTATATGTGTGTATATTGGGACAATAATCCCTGAAGTAATGCAAATTTATTTATCATCCACTGGAAGAATTGCATATCTGTGTGTAAAAAGGACCATTGCAGATGATGGTTACAAAAATGTACTCCTGGAGGATTATTCATCAAGAGGTTATTTTTTATACACTCAGTACATAAAATCTGCAAGCCTTAGATAAAATTGTCAGAATAATTAGGTTCTTTTTACCTCATCAGCAAATGAAATGTAGTGACTCCAAAGTAATATTTCTGGAGAAGGTTCCAAAAGGGCTGAGGCTAATTCACAGCAGCTAATAGGATGGCACACACCCCACCCCAGCAAGCAAAAACTAATCGTAAAAATAACTTTAATGGATAATTTCTGTGCTTCAAAATACAGATGAATACTAGAAGGAGAGAGGAGACATGCTTTTTGACTTCAGACAGAATTATAGTCTTGCTCCTGATTGGGCAGTACTGTCTCTGATTGGTAGGTGGAAAAGAGGATTTAGATGTGATAGACACAATTTATGGAATCCATCTTGACATCTGATGCTACTTTGGTAAATCTCCTTGTTTACAAATTGCTTCGGGTGTTGGAGTTTCTAAGTATTAGTTATTCAGGGAATAATTGCAAAAAGAGCCATGGGACCTAACAGCAATATTGTCATGTGTAACTATCAACAAGGGAAAAGAGAGAGGCTCATCAAACTGACAAAAACACATCCACTCTGAGTCAAATGTTAGGAGAAAGGTTTGGCATAAATATTTTGTAGTCTGCCTGCAAGAGAAGCAGACAATTGAATACAGCAAAATTAATCTGTTTATATATACGGGCAATCTCACAGGTAGAAATGTGTAGAAGACTCTGTGTAGAAGATTCTCTATACATAAGGATTACTTCATGAAGTAATTACAATAAGAGGTAGCAATAGTGTTGTAAATCCCTCTTCTAGGAGAAGCAGCGGAGTCAGGCTAAGTCGAGCCCTACTGCCATAACAATATGTGCAAAATATTTGTGCTTTCATATAATCATAGATTCATTTAGGTTGGAAAAGACCTTTAAGATCAACATGTCCAACCATTGACTGAACATTGCCAAGTTCACCACTAAACCACGGCACTCACATCCATACCCACACACCTTTTAAATAATTCGAGATATGGTGACTCAACCACTTCCCTGGGCAGCTTGTTCCAGTGCTTGATGCTATTCTGTTGAAGAAATTTCTCTCAATATTGAATTTAAATCGCCCCTTGCCCAACCTGATGCCATTTCCTCTCATCTTGTCACTTGTTATTTGGGAGAAGAGGCCAAGTCCTACCTCACTACAACCTCTTTTCAGGCATTTGTAGAGACATAAAGTCTACCCTGCACCTCCTTTTCTCCAGGCTGAACATCCCCAGTTCCCTCAGCTGCACCTCATAAGACTTGTGCTCTAGATTCTTCATCAGCTTTGTTGACTTTCTCTAGACATGCTTCAGCACCTCAATGTCTTTCTTGTAGTGAATAGCCCAAAATTTGTAGCCTCAGATGAGCCTCATACACAAATTGAATATGATTTCCAAGAGCAGAACTCCCTGTTATTTTCAAATTCAGTTGTAGGACTAAGGGGTGGCCAGCCTGAACTTCAGGATCAAATCAGGAACCAAAAGAGACCCATCAAAAGCTGATTTTTGAAAGGTTAATCTATAGCATCATATGGAGGTGAATGGATACCACTTTAACAGCTCTTGGATTGAGAAATGGAAGTTCCTTTCCCATGACCTCCCCAAGTGCACAGCAGCAATACAGCTTAAAATTTCTGTTGTGCTGTGTTTTGGCTCTGTGCAACTGCCTGACCTTTTCCTTGGGCAGGCACTCCTGCTGTTCAGTCAACACATGAAGCCCTTTGCCTGTCCCAGACTGGCAATATTTAATGGATCATATTAAGATCTGGTCTGTATCTTAAAGCAATTAGCACAACTTTGGTTGGAAAACCTCCATTTTCACTTGATTAAAAAACTCAAGAAATTGGGAGCTGAAAGGAAGTAAAAAGATAAACATAAAGGGTATTTTGGATTCTGTTGATTTTGCAGCAAACCTGAAGAAAGGCAAATGCTTCATCCAGCCCTAATAATGAGGCTTAGGCTGGCTCAAATAGCGGTCTTTGTGCCACCTATTGCAAAAGCTTCATTTATGTTCTATGTAAAAAGTCCAATGAAGCATAGAAAACATGTAATTTGTGTAGAGAATGAGAGTTATGCAATTTTTGCTGGCATAAACAATGCAGTAACTGCTCAGAAATAGCCTTTTGCATTCATGAATAGGGTCCATTATCTTCTCTGTCTCTCCTTTTTTGCTCATTCTGAGTTAGGGCATAGTAATAAAAGAAAGACATCCTCTTTGTCTCAGAGCTCTGGTTTTCAAACAGCAAGTGAATAACAATATATGACAGCTCATTTTTTTCTTTTGATTAAGGAGCAGCCATGTTTTACCGACACTTACTGAGTTGCCAGCCAATTAAACACTTCAATACATTTATATGTATTTAATTGGACTACCTTTGCAAATAGGGCCTTTCTGGAGTTATCAAACAGCTTAGACACTGTAAGGCAGTAGATAAGAATGACTGAACTATAGTTATTGTTATTATTATTGCTCTTATCACTACTGTTAGTGGGCAGAGTCAGGGTAAATGCATAGTGGAGTGTTTGCAAGTACCTTTCTGGCAGAGTGTGAGTCCTATTTAATAATTTGTCTCTAAATAAAGAGCTATTAATTATGTTCTTAATAATTTTCTCAGTTTTTTTGTTGGTTGCATTTTTTGGGAGAAGAATTTACACAAAGAGGTACTAACAGAGCTGCTAAGGGCCCAGCAGATGACATCATATATTTCAATTTTCAGAAAACCTTTCGTAACATTCCACATGACAAGTTCCTGCTTAAGCTCCAGGATGACACAAAGATTCAGGGCAGGACATGGGCAGAGATACAGAACAGTTTGAAAAATAGCAAAGCAGTGACTATAGATAGTTCCTGTGAAAGAAGCTATGTCAAACCAGAGAAGGCATTTTTTCGGGTCTACAAAGGCTAGTGCTTTAAAGTCTGCTGTGCATGTTTTGGGCTTTAATTTAGAAAAATGATCTACAAACACAAAGAACAACTGCAGTTTAGTTGGATTTTCTGAGGACAGAAAATGAAAGATGATGATTGAAGGCCATATAGACAGCTAAACTTAAAAGGGAGTTAGATTTAATTTGTAAATATGTTGTCACAGAGTGAATTAAATGCGATATTGACAAATACAAACTCATAAAACTTTAGTGCTGCAAACCCCACTAAATTCTAATGTAGAACTAATGGGATTAAACTCTAAGGAAATTTTAAAAAGGAAACCAAACCAACCAACCAAAAAAGCAAAAAAATAAAAAAAACACCACACTTTTCAGGATAAATAGGGGTATTTCATGTTCCCTTTCTTTGAGTATATATTTAGTCTTGTTCTTGTAGTAATAACAGTACTAATACTTGGCACATCTAAATGGATTTCATCAAATAAATTAACCTGCACAAATTCTCCATGATATTGGTCATTACATTAATTCAGTCAGCAAGTTGCACAGCGACATCAGCGGGAACTATGGCAAGTTCTGGGGCAAAACACCTGAAGGAGACAGGGAGAGGGTTCTTGGAGTCAGGGAATTCCAAAAGAGACCAGAGAGATCTGCCAGGACCTGGCAGCTCTCATGAGCAACCATGGGAGATTTAAACAGCTCCAGGGTGTGCAGAGAACAGGGCAGGCAAATGGGATGTACGCAGAGGGACCTGTCATGGCTGTTTGTGCGCACTTTGTGCGGCAGTTTGTGTAGGAGAGCACAGTCACTTCTCCAGGCAACAGTGGTCTCCAACCAGTCGAAAACCATTGCTAGATGGAACATGGTGACCTGAAAAGTGGATGGAGTATTCTATAAGAATATGCCTGATGTTTCACAATCGCTAGAAGAATATGCCTGATGTTTCACAATCGCTAGCCTTTTTTCTTCTGGAAGACTTGATGGATGTCTGATGGAAACTCAACACAGTGAAGAAGAGGCAGTCTAGGAGGTCCCTTAAGTGTGTGGAAGAAAACTTCCTGACACAGCCTGTAAGTGACTCTACCGAGGTGGTGCCCCCAGTGGGAGATATGGTGGTGAGAGGCCATCACGGGCACAGTGACCATGAAATGATTGGTGAGGTAAGGAAAGGGATCAACAGAAACTATAGCTTGGACTTACAGAGGGCGGATTTTGGCCCATTCAGGACATTGGTTCAGAGAGTCCCTCGGGAAACAGTCCTTAATAACAAAGGGGTCGAGGAATGCTAGATATACTTTAAGAGTTAGATCTTTAAGCCACAGCAGCAGTCTGTCCCTGTGTGCCAAAAGGCGAGCTGGTAGGGAAGAAGAATGGCCTGACTGAATAGCGACATTTTGCCTGAACTCAGGGGTTAAAAAAAGAGAATTTATGATCTTTGGAAGAAGACACAGGCAACTCAAGGGTACAAGGATGATTTTAGGTCATAGACAAAATTAGAAAGCTGAAAGCTTAGATAGAACTCGTCCTGGTCACTGCTGTGAAAGATATTTAAAATTATTTTTTAAATATATTAAAAGCTAAAGGAGGGTCAAAGAAAATCTCCATCCTTTATTGGATGTGGTGCAGAGACATTGTCGCCAAGGATGAGGAAACAAGATACTTAATGCCTTCTTTGCCTCAGTCTTTAGCAGAAAGATCAGACATTCTTAGGGCAAGGGGCAAGCAGCCTCCTGAGCTAGTATACAGGGATGGGAAGCAGAATAGATCCCCTGAAATCCAGGAAGAAGTAGTTAGTGACCTGCTATGCACTTAGATACTTACAAGTTTATGGGGCCAGATAGGATTCACCCAAGAGTACTGAGGAAGATAATGGAAGAGTTTACCAAGCCACTTCATCATTTATCATCCTGTTAACCGGGGAGGTCCCAGATGATTGCAGGTTGGCCAATGTGATGTCTGTCTACCAGAAGGGTCAGAAGAAGGATCTGGGGAACTACAGGCCTGTCAGCTTGACTTCAGTGCTGGAGAAAGCTATGGTAGAGATTACTTTCTTCAGTGCTGGGGAAAGCTATGGTAGAGATTACTTTCTTCAATGCTGGGGAAAGCTATGGTAGAGATTACCTTGTGTGTGATTGCACGGCACATACAGGACAACTTGGGGATCAGGCCCAGCCACAATGTGTTTGGGAAAGACAGGTCCTGCTCAACCAACCCGATCTCCTTTTATGATCACGGTCCACCTAGTGGATGAGGGAAGGCCGTAGATGTAGTCTACCTGGACTTCAGTAAAGCACTGTCTCCCAAAGCATTCTCTTGGAGATGGTAGCAACCTATGGCTTGGACAAGTGCACTCTGCTCTGGTTTAAGAACTGGCTGAATGTCTGTGCCAAGAAAGTGTGGTGAATTGTGCTGCATCCAGATGGTGGCTGGTAACTAGTGGTGATCCCCAGGGCTCAGTGCTGTTTAATATCTTTATTGATGATCTAGATGAGGGGGTTGATGGAGTCACTATCCCTGGGAGCATTCAAAAAATGACTGGATGTGGCACTTAGTTTTGTGGTTTAGTTGACGTGGTGGTGTTCACTAAAGGTTGGACTCGTTGATCTTGGAGGTCTTTTCCAACCTTATAGATTGATTCATACTTCAAAAGGTTGCATATTCCTTGAAAGAAAGAACTGAGGAGATGTTATGGGGCACAACATTTTCAATGGAGGTCATTATTTGGGGATTGCATGGATAAATTCATATCACCTTTGTAACTTTCTCCTTTCTCCATTTCTGCTTGACAGTCACATTTGGGGTAAACACCACCTCTTAACTGATCACTGACAGGATTAATAGTAAACAGTTTCACCGTGCTTTTCCTTTTTTTTGTCTTCCTCATTAAACAATCTATTTTCCTTTCATTTAAGGGGAATAAATCTGAGCAAAGTACGAGAGCAGTTCTCTAAAGAAGACCTTACTACTGATAATGCTGTGTGACATTAAAAAACTCTTCATGACATCATATGGCACAAATCTGCTCCTTTAAAAACAAGAAAACTTTCAGATTGATTTTTCAAATAAATGATAGTGACAAAGGGGACAGGAAGTATTTACACTATCTAATATTAAGCCTCTCAATTCAGTTTCTAAGCTCTTATTTAGTCAATAGAGATATGTAGAGTCTTTTTAGGTGGTTTGAATTGCACTGTGAAAGAACCTGCATTCCTGATTTAGTGATCTACAATAGATGTTTCAATGCTATTTATAGTTAAGCACTGTAAATGCACAGTATAGGACATCTGACAGCAGAAATTTCAATATTTTTATATGATTTGTCTTGTCTACAGGATTTTTAATGATCACCAAATATTACAGTATTTCTGGGGGTTCAGGAACAAAATAACAAGCCTATTCTCAATACTGTTTGTATAAATTCTGAGCTTTTTAAAAAAAAAAAAAAAAATTCCTGAAGGGAACAGCTTTACTGTCTTAGGATGCCTGACAGAAAAATATGTCAGAAACAAGAATATACAGATATACTGTCCTACTCTGATTTGGAATCATGTTCTTTAAGATTCTGCTAGATGCCTCAGTTAGATGGATATTAAGTAGTAGTAATGAGTTTATGCTGTTTAATATTTAAAGTATGCTTCCTTCTGTCATACTTAAACTTTAAATAAAGGTATTTGTGCTTTACAATGGTTGTCTCCTCCCTGAAATATTGTTGTCTGCAGAGCCACAGACACCAACCTAAACTCAAGAATGCAAAGGAGATTACTGAAAACCTAAGAACTATAGTCTTAAAAAGACTACTGACTGAACACTGATTTTCAACAAAAGTGATGCTATGACCTAGACCCTCCCAAAAGGAAACATAAGGAGGTATTGAATCTGAATGGGATGGTGCTGAGGAATCCAAAAAAGTGTCAGCATGTTATTAGCTTGTGATCTGTTGCCACGGGTAAAAAGCGTGGGTAACTCCGAGCCTTCAACAGCAATCATGTGACCTGAAAGAAGCGATTTCAGCTTCTCCCAATCCCCTCGGGGTCACGGCTGCTTTTGTCTTCCATGCTGGTGTTTGCAAAGTTCATGCATGTGGGTTAGTAAAAGCAATAGAAGTGAAGAGACGAGGAAGGGTTCTTTTCCACTTATTACGAGCGGGTTTTATTACTGGAGTTGCAGGGGGAGTGGATAAAGATGGCCCCAGCTGGCTGGTGCAGGCTATTTTATATGGGGCCCAGGGAAAGGGCTTATGTGTGAGAGCCAATGGCTGTGGGGGCTTGCGTGACAACAGCAGACCGACGGAGGCACTGGCCAGTCAGGCGGGGGTCCATCACATGGAACTGACCAATGGGCTGCCCTTTTGGGCGGGGACCGCCCCCTCACCATGCCTGGAGCGGCCCCGCGGCTGCCCAGGGATTGCCATCACCGGCTGTATCGGCAGGGGAGGAGCAGGCTCCACTGGTCCCATGGCTCCATGATGAGGTCCCCCCTGGTGGGCGCGGAGAAACTGCTGTTGCATGGCCCCGGCCCCCCTGACACCCAGGCCGCAGGGTCCAGCCCCGGTGGGGCTGGTGGGACCGGGCCTGGGCCTTGCCGCTGGCTAGCCCCAGAGGCACTGCAACAATCTGTGACAATGTAATTGTTATTGATGACTCCTTCAGAAGGGAGAGAAATGGTCCACAGGCAAAGTGCAAATGGCAATCTTGGCCATAGGCCTTTTAACCTCTGAATTAGCTCTTGCTACTAACATAAACTCAGTCAAAAACATCAAAAACTCAGAAATCGAAAAATTTGAAGGGCTTTATTTCTTTCAAACATTTTTTTAAGCACACACTCTCCCCTTTCAGGATGATTTAGGGAATAGGAACAGCAGAAACCTCTGGAGTTTGAGGCTGCTTCTTCATAACTGTCTTGGTATTTTATTTTCATTCAAACCAGAGGGAAACTGAAACTGAAAAGGATTCAGGGAGAAACAGAAGCAATAGTGTCCACATTTCCTATGTTTACATCTACGTCAGAAGTTATTTTGGCCCAGTTGAAACTTTAGGCATAGTGGAAGCTTTTGGTGTCAAGCTTCCATCCGTATTGTTTTTGTTTCAAGAGATTTTCTTCAGAATGCCTCTAGTTTTTTCCCATGAACTGAACAGGGTGATAGGTGGGTGCATCTCTGGGTTTAATTTATCATTCATATTCTGTAAGATTGCTCAACAATGGGATCCATACTTCATTCTGAACACATCAGTGTTTCACTCCAGCAATTAATCTGAACTCAGATTAAAACGTTAATGTTAACCTGTAATTCTTAAAGAATACCCTGCATTACAGGACCTAAGAGCAGTGAAAAATGATGTGTCTTTTCAGGTTCAAAATTTTCTCATTTCACTATGACTTTGAAAATTATAATTGTTTTCATGTTTTGTTTTGTCTTTGTCATAGAATACATAAGCGAGAAAAACCCTCAAAGCCAGAATGTTTCAAGATTCGGACACAAGCTTATATTTGTATTTTCGGGGATTTTTCAGGTTTTTTTTTTTTTTTACTTTTCATCTCTGAGCAAATATTATTTTTTGTTTGCACAATCTTTTGTTTCTTGTTTCAGTACCTCTCAGTGGGCAAAGAACTGTTTCCTATGCAGCTGTGATTAAGAGTTCCTTGTCATTATATTGTGACACACTGGTATTACAACACTGTGCTGGTTAAGTTCCTCTACCCAGGCTAGTATGTAATTTACATACAGAGGAGACAGCAGTCTAAGATTCAGTTGCCTGAACACAGGTGACTGTTTTAGATGCCTGAATGCCAGCTACTGCCTCTGCATAATGTTGGTCTTCCACTTTTGAGAGGTCCCTTATCATCTTCAGCCATATAATGTGTTGAATACCCTAGGGCACCTATATGGGCATTAGATCACAAATAGTGATGTCCTATAGACAATTAAAAGTTGTCTTAGCACTAAGGGAAGTGTTGTATAAATCACAAACTCTTTAAAATTTATCCACAGATTTTTGAGTCTTGCGCAAGTTTTCTTGGCATATCATTGGCTGATAGTTGGCCAATAGATCATTTTAGAAACTTAGGTGGTGGGAGTGGTAGGAGTTGTGAGAGAATCTGAGGAGGTGCAATAGATATTTGTCATATATTGAATGTTGAGGCACATTACGGTTTTTGCTTTATGGAAATTATCTGGAGAGTTTTTGTTGTTATCTTTTATAGATAACCATTTGGAAAAAAAGAAAGAGAAAGAAAAAGAAAAAATAAATAGAAAATAGGGAAAAGGGAAAAGGGAAAAGGGAAAAGGGAAAAGGGAAAAGGGAAAAGGGAAAAGGGAAAAGGGAAGAGGGAGAGGGAGAGGGAGAGGGAGAGGGAGAGGAAGAGGAAGAGGAAGAGGAAGAGGAAGAGGAAGAGGAAGAGGAAGAGGAAGAGGAAGAGGAAAAGGAAAAGGAAAAGGAAGAGGAAGAAAATTAAGAAGGATAGAAAATAAGGTAGTGTATGTTTTTGTTTACATACAAATTTTTCTGTAGCTACAGAATAAGTTACAGATTTCTCGATAAGCAGTCAAGAGAAAGAAGGAAATTAAACTAGAATTGATTGCTTACATATCACTTTGACACACCTCCCATTTCCAAATAGTATTAGAGACAATAGATTAACACTTGAAATATTTACCTAGATAGTTTTATTGCCTTAAATGCAGTAACTAATGTAATGTTTGACTTTTTTTTCCCCAGAAACCTTTTGAACATTTCATTATTTTCTTCATTGAGACAAAAAATTAAAAACCCAGAACAAACAAAACATCGGTACAGGGTATATCTATTAATGCCACTTTTTTTTTTTTTACAGACTAACCCACTCATGAAAATACCTACTCTGATATGGGTGATAACACTACTAGCAACAGTAGACACCATACTTTATCCATTTTCCTGACAGTGCAGTGTGGAGGGGCCCTCTACATTGTTGGGGTGTTTTGATTCACTAGGAAGAAATAAGAACCAGTTCTAGATCACCTGCCACACAGGTCATGATTTGGATATGTCACTGGTACAACAGACTCAACTTGGGAAATTGAATTTATGGCCAATTAGTTAAAAAAAGCCAAACCAAAACAAAACAAAAGAAACACCTCCTCCCTCCATTCAGGTATTGAAAAATGGTCAAACAAAAACTTAGGCAAAACACCTCTTTTTCCTCTTTCACAAGCTTGGTTTCACTCCTGATACTTTGCACTCCCCCTTCCTGCTATCCACAGTCTATTCTCAGTCCCTTGTGTGAGTTAATGGATGGTGCAGGTGGTTGGCATCATGATGTGACAGTTTCACTCTGCCATGCTTTGTCCTCATTCCTTTATCTTTTCTTCTGCTGCTCCTTCCTTCTTCTTTCCTGTGCACTAGTATGGGTCCTTCATGGGCTGAAGTCTTTCTGGAGAAATACCTGTCCTGGTGTGGGCTACCGAGGTGTCACAGCCTCTTTGTGGGTCTTACCTGCTTTATCATAGGGCATTACCCACTGATTTATCCTTTTTGTTCCTTTTTATTCTCAGGATTTTGCCCTTTCTTTACTTTCTGCCACCAGCTTTACTTACAGGCTCAGCTATGGACAGTGGTAGATCTGTTGTGGACCTGGTTGAAACCGTTTGGAACTGGCTGTGTCCATCACAAGGCAGCTGCTGACCTTGTTTCATAGAGGATACTCCTGCAGCCCTCTTCCCACTACCTAAACCTTGCCATTTATACCCAATACTGGATACTGCTATCTTACAATGACTTTTAAGAGCAAACATCCCAGAACAAAATGGAAAATATTTCATTAGAAACCTTTTTTTTCTAAGATCTGCAATATTGATGAAATAAGCTAACAAATTAATAAGACAACTTTAAAGATGGGATGTATTAAATGGAGGCAAACATCAGTACAGTACTTGTAAAGGTTAAAGGTAATGTTTCCAGAGCCTTTAAAGAACTGTGAAAATTAGCATGCCATCTGGATTTCAGCCAATGTCAAAGTGGTTCATTATAACAGCAGGGTGTATCAAAGCACTGAGTGCTTACCCCTTCACACTGAACAAATCACAAGTGAGCAGGCTGTCATACAGGTACACCGACACTGGAGGGATGAAAACACTTAACCTTTCTGGCTACTGGGTCATGAACTACTCTTGCAAAGTTGCCAAGAAGGAAGATTTTGGATCAATTTTTAAGACATAATTTATTTTTTCTCCTGAAATCACAGACAGCCTGGCTTGATGCTTCTCTACAATTAAAAAGAGTATTTGTAGTCTTTCAATGTTTCACCTCTTTGCAATCCAACCTCAGTCATTGCCAAAGCAATGGCTTGTTCTTAACAAAATTAAATAGGAAAATATTATGAACTTCCATTGTATCAGAACCATGCAATTTAATTTCTGACAGCTAGAATGCATATTTTTGTCTTGAAATTTATGTATACCATTTTTTCAGGCGTGCTGCCAATCTCATACACACCGGTCTCAGTTTTAAGACATTCTCTAGGATATCTAAATGATTTTTATTTTTCTCCAAAAAAAAAAAGAGTGTAGACTATTTGGTTGGTTTGGTCTATTAATTCTGCTTTGCAGTTTGACCTATACTATATTTTCCTCTGTCATTCCCAGCTAGGTTTCTCAGGTGTTGTGTACCCAAAAATACAAAACTTGCACTTCTCAGATTTTAACTTGCCTTTAGGTAAAAAACAGTCACTGAAAGAAAACTCTTTGTGAGAATCCTCCCTTTCCCTCAGAACACGGCAGATAAAACTAAGCATCAAAGAGGTCATTGTTACTTGCTAGAAACAATCAAAAATTTGCACTTTAAGCAAGAAAATCCCATCAAGAAATTTTACTGACTGGAAAAACAACATTTAAGTCTTATCCTTCTCCAACTTCCCTGGAAAAAGATACTCACATTTGAAAAGTGGTGTAGAAGTCGAAACATTTAATTTGGGACATAGAGAGCCACCTGTATTTCTTGATTCAGCTCCAAAAAATTAACACCCTAATTTAATTCTTGGCTGAGTGGGCAAGATTAATCACGTTGAAACTGGGACTGGAATACAACAGTTTAGCTCTCAAACTTTAAATTGCAGTTCTCTATATACCAGTTATTTATGGTCAGTATGTTTTTAGCTAACAGAGGCAGTTAACAATAGTAGTTAAAATTACTTAATAGTTACTTTTAGGGTGAAATTAATTTCATTCTAAATTTGATATTCCCAAATCAATGAGATTATTCAGGGCTTAAAAAATATGAGCCCATTTGTAATAAAAGAGGTCTTCAAAGATATTTCCAGTATAGATTTCTATCTTTAGTTGGGATGAATGTGCATCTGAACAAATCATAGATTGGTAATTATTAATATCTTCAATCAGAAAAGGAAAACAGAATTCTTAGAGGATCGTGGTTGTTTGACTGAATGCAGTAAAAAGGAAACGTTTTCTTTCTCCTCCTGTGATTTTTATATTATCTCTTCTTCTGTATCCTAAGGACCTAGTCTCGGAAAATCATGTAGTGAAAACACCAGTTTTGATTTAGTCATTGTTATAGGTGTCTCACTGGTCAGTCTTTACCTTTGTCAAAGTGGTAGTTAGTTTAAAAAATAGAAAAAACAAAACTAAAAGACCCTAAAAGACTACCTACAGATCACAGCAAAAGAAAGAAAAAATATAAATTTAACCAATAAAAGGTAATTATTTCTAAACCTCCCACAAATTAAAAACAAAACACACAAAAAATTTCTCCTTGTGTGTTACTCCATGAAGTGTACAGTCACTTCAGAGAGATTCCCAAATGTTTTTGTTTCCCCAGCAAAAATAGCAGAGCTTCCCCACAATGTTTTCCTATAAGGAAATACCGTAAGGGAACCCCTGTGGAAATCCACTTCCCATAATCACCTGTAAGGTACTTCCCTATCTATGTCATACATTTGGGGTGGACACCCTGTTACCCTGTTTTGTAGTTTCTGAGGTCTTTCTTGTCCACATCACTCTGC
Source organism: Climacteris rufus (assembly GCA_013398175.1). Lineage (NCBI taxonomy): Eukaryota > Metazoa > Chordata > Aves > Passeriformes > Climacteridae > Climacteris > Climacteris rufus. Next base: position 28,396 of record VZRZ01000224.1, on the reverse strand, counting down.
ATCCTCTGTTTCTCCCTGCACCTTTCTATATGCTTGTTATTGAAAACAAAAGCTAATGTATAGAAAGAGGTCAGCAAACAATATGTATATAATGTTGTACTTGTTTGCCTGCTTTCATTAAAGGAGAAAAAAAATCACTTGCAACTTAAATACCAATATGAATGTTGTTCATTAAAAAAAAGTCAGCATTCTGTGAAAAGAACATGGAAGTGGGCTGCAAGATATGGAAAAGTCAAGAAGTATAGTTCATCAATGTATATGATTCCTTGTAATACAATTTATAGAACTGAATAAAATCAGTCATATCAGAAAAAAAATTGTAGCATGTGGTGACTTGTTTCTTCTCTCAAAAAAAAAAATTAAATTCTAAGGCCAGATTACAATTTGAGTCTACTGATTTTAGTTAGCTTTCATACAGAAGCACATAAATCTTAGTAGCAATGGAAGTCACATTTTTTTACAGGATAGTTAGAACTAACTCAAATAATTAGTATTACCTTACACATACAACTGATAACAAATACATTTGAGTTTAGAATTCATACATAACTATAAATAAAATTTAATTTTCCCATCAAATTGTATTACAGGATTTTAGATGACTGTTTTTTATAAATAATGATATAAATGTTTAACCAGAAAGAACTATGCAGTTATTTTGTACATTTTTCTGGAAGCATGTAATGAAACTGGACTTTCATAATATAGACAAGACTATTCCAAAACTATTAAAAAAGAGAACATATATATGTATTATATCTTGATAATAACTCATCAATGTTTATAAGACATCCAATGAACAGTGGAAATATCCACAATTAGCAATGAAACATGAGGGCAGAATAAAACTGATTACAAGATAAACTTAACATTTAGAAAACTCACTAAAAATATATATTTGAAAAGGAAATGTATCTATTTTTTTTGAGTTAATATCTGTCTTGTGCCAAATCCTTTTATACTGCTTGGAGAAAGCTAACAGTGTCAAAAGTTAAACTATACCTATTATGAACAGATATGTATGTTTTTATGTTTTATATGTGATTTGTTTACTATTTTACATGTGATGGGCTATATTCCAATAAATTTAAGCTATTATTCACTGAGTTCCAGTTACGCTACTGGGGGTAATTCTTCTCAGATTTTGCAGTTTTATCACTTCTTGTGCCTACTAAGTCAATTCTGGCAATATATTGTTAATGCATTAGAGTTAATAAACTACCCAATGTTGCTTAAATGAGACTCATCCCATTAATTTCAAGATTATTATAGTGGTTTATGTTGGCCATAGACATCAAGCCTTATATGAGCAATGCTCAAATCACGTCTTTTCATGTGTTTTCCCCAGACAGATCTCCTGTCATTAAAGGTTCACAGGATTATGATGCTTATCTACGAATTATAATTCTTTGTAGAATTGTTTGTATTTCTCCTTAAATCTATCATGTAACAAATGTATACATTAAATGACTGACTGCACAAACGGTAAGAATCTGTCATTAATATATTTTTAAGAAATATAAAAATCATTATGAAAATATCTGAGAAATATAATTTAAAAGACAATTTGCATTTCCAAGAGTTTGCATTAAAATAAGGAGCAAATTATATTATAAATTAAGAATAATATAAATAATATAAATTTCATTAAACTTGAAAAGAGAGAATGGAGATATCTGAGTACCATCTGTTAAAAAAAAGTCTTGGTTACAGTATGGAAAAATAGATGCATATTTTTGGTTTCACCTCAAAGTTTTTTCTTATTTTCCATACAAATGAAAGGCAGTTTGTAGACTTGGAAACTTGCCAAAAAGAGAAAAAAGAAAAAGCTTCTTTGCTGTAAAATAGAAAGAAAAATCACAATAAATCAAATTCTCAAGTATTTGCTAAGGAAAAACTGGTAGTTTTTCACAGCAAAAAGGGCTGAATTGATTTTGTGGTATCAAAGCAAGCTATCTACATTGCTGTTCTTCAGCAAAGAAATAAACTAAAATTACATTTCTACTGCCACAAGCCTGTAGATATGTTTTCCATGTATGTTCCCTGGCTGAAGTTATAAGATGGTAGTCGTTGAACAAGGACTTCTATATCATAAGTGGTCACAGAGGAGGGAATGATAAGTAGCTAATTTGCTTTTTGTATATCTACTTGTAGTGATCCTACTTTTACAGATTGTTCAGCTTTATTTAGTTTATCAACCAAACTTGACTGTGATGGATGAAAAAACCTTTATAATGCATATAGCTACATATTTCACCAATATTGGTACTTTTTCTATGATTCCTCTGCACACCAGCAATCTGGCCATGCACAGCTGAAATCAGCAGGAAATGTGCTGTTGACTTCTGTGAAAATAAAACATAAGAGGACACTGAATCTGCCTTCCTGTTGCTGAAGATTTTTTTCCCCACAGCTCAGTTTCTAGTACCCTCTCTGTAAAGATACATTTATATGACAAAATACAGTGTCATGTAGAAAGAACCACACTGATGCAGAATAATTGAGGAACAGGTATATTAGCCTGGTAACCATGCCATACCTCACATCAGTAGCACTTCTGGCACCTCCACTACATTTCTGTGCTGCAGAGCATCAGGGAGATGCACAATCTACAAGCTAATCCTCTCCACCTACCAAATATTTTCCTAGTATTCTCAGTCCTACTGAATAGTCATGCTTTGTTTTATTAGTCCCAAAACATCTTATCACACTGTTCTGTTAATTCTCAGCAGTTATTGCTGTTACTCAGCTCCAACACTGTCACATTAACTACTTATGTGATTTTCATTTGTGACTTAAATACTTTCCCAGAGTTGAACTGAAGGCTAAAAATACTAAATTTTTCCTTAAAACAATTCATATAGTATCTAGTTTGGAAACTATACTCTTTCTTAGGGAAAAAGAAAAAGTCAATAATCACAGTTACTTTCTAAATATTTTATTTACTAAATTTTCTGTACTCTGGACAATTGTTTTCTGTAAACAAGTGTGAAATAAGTTTTTAAACTTGTAAGGCTTTGTACCAGACACAAATCCACGGGGTTTTTTTTAATACAAAGGCTCAGGGCTAAATCCAGCAAGGTTTTGGGGAGGTCTAGATTGATCCTTCTTTGAGAAGGATGAGGCAGCAGCATTAACTTCTCTGACTGATTTTATTCTGCCTTCTGGAGAATGCTGTACTCCATAATAATGAAAATTTAAGCTGCATATAACTGAAAACCTAAACTGTTCCTAGTCTAGAAACTTATAAACCATGTTTATGTGTCAGTGTATTCAGATGACTGTATACTCCCTCTATGTGTGCTAGAGGCAAGCAGGTACTCTCATTGATTATGTAAGGAGCTGTGGACATTTCCTTTGTATCTAAACTTTTATCTGAGTTGCCTAAAGTTAGTTAGCTTTCCAAAGATAGGTATGAGGAAAGAAAAATCAGTATTTTCTTTTAATACAGATGGCCAGCAGAAATTTGACACAGTAAAACTTCACTGAAAGAAAGTGGCAAGTCCTGCACCTGGGGAGGTTTAAGCCCAAGGTATGGGTACATGCTGATGGAAAGGAGATGAAGCAACGGTTCTTTTCTTTAGTGCCTAGTGACAGAACCAGTGGCATAAACTGAAACACAGGATGTTCCTCCTGAAATACTCACCAGGAAACACTTTTTTACTCTGAGAGTGACTGATCATTGGCATAAGTTGCTCAGGGAGATTGTGGAGTTTCCATCTCTATAGATATTCAGAAAGTCTTTGGATACAGACCTGGGCAGCCTGCTGTAGATGGCCCTCTTAGAGCAGGAGGGCTGGACCAGATGACCTCAAGAAGTCCCTTACAACCCCAGCCATTCTGTGCTTCTGTGAATATTAAAATATTGATTAACTCTTCTAAATTCCTACTAAGCTGACTGTCTAGGCCTGCAGAAACCTAAAGCTCCTGTCTGAACACATTTGTACAACACCTTCAGTCTCAACAGTGTCCTACTTGGAACCTTAACACCGCCACAATTTCAAATCCAAATTATTTTCTGAATTGGAATGGGCCAGAGCCAGTGGATATTAGATATCTCTTATGTGCCATGTAGGTCAGTGGTTATAGAATTATAGAAACATTTAGGTTCGAAAACAACTCTAAGATCATAGAGTCCAAATGTTAAGCTGCACTGCCAAGTCTACCACTAAACTATGCCCCTAAATGCCACATAGACATGTTTAAACACTTCCAGGGATGGTGATTCAAACACTTCCCTAGGCAGCCTGTTCCAAAACCTGACAACCCTTTTGTTGAAGAAGTTTTTCCTAGTATTCGCCCTCCCTACAACCTTCTTTCAGGTAGTTGTACGGAGTAACAATATTCTCCAGGCTGAACAAACCCAGCTCCCTAAACCACTGCCCATAGGATTTGTGCTCCAGACCCTTCACCAGCTCTGTTGCCCTTGTCTGGACATGCTCCAGCACCTCAATATCTTACTGAGTTGAGGGGTCCAGAACTGGACATTAGACTTGAAGTATGGCCTCACCAGTGCCCAGTACAGTGCGACAATCACTGCCCTGGTCCTGCTGGCCACGCTACTGCTGATCAGGATGCCATTGGCTTTTTTGGTCACCTGGGCACACTGCTGGCCCATGTGCAGTCTCTGTCAACCAACATCCCTAGGTTCTTTTCTGCTGGGCAACTTTCCAGCCACTCCTCCATCAGCCTGTAACAATACAGGAGGTTGTTGTGACCCAGGACAACCTTGTTGAACTTCATCCAATTGACCTAAGGCCATCATCCTGTCCAGATCCCTCTGCAGAGCCTTCCTGCCCTCTAGCAGATCAACACTCCTGCCCGACTTGGTGTCATCTGCTCCCTTTGTCCAAATAATTGATAAAGATATTAAATAGAACTTGAATTAAGGTATTAAACAGAACATGTAACTTGAAGGCTACCGTACTACTTTCATATCTACTCTTTTTTTATGGTGTTTAAGCTCCATCTTAAGATCCCAGCTTTCCTGAGATTGTGCTTGGAAGCACTGTCCACACTCCCATGTTCATGTTTGTGACCATGTATATGTATGAAACCCACTGTGAATCTATCAGAAAAACACAATATTCAGTATCTTTGGTGGATTTAGATATTCATTTTTTAAAACAAATAATTTTAGAATTTCTGACTTTGTGGTCATTTCACATTAGCTCAAGAATTTTGTGTTTTTGATGTTGAAGTCATAGGTCTACTCCCCACATGCTAAAGATGATACTGACATAATGTACACTTATCCACTAGTCATTGTATCATCATTCATCAAAGTCCTGAAACAGAAAATTGCTGTGTTTATATAATAATTGTTTAAATTAAAGAAAAATGGGACAAGGATCAAGTCATTTACCAAAAAAACCCAAAACAAATAAACAAAAAAGAACAGTGGAAAAACATGTTTTGCTGCTTAATATTTTTGCCATGCTTTTTTAACCAGTTTCCTTCCTTTAATATTGCAGCTCATGTCTGTCAAACAAATTAATAGACATGGCAAAATAAATGCAGGATAAGTCACTCAGTTTCAGATAATAAGCTTAGGTACCACACACCTGGCATTTTTTTGTCTTTTAGGTATCATCTTTTAGGCTCTTTTAGGTTGGGTAATTCAGAACAATCTGTCTTTAATAACAATATTCCCCATAGTATACTTAAATGATGTTAAAGGCACAGCAGAAACTGACAAAAGCAAGGCAATTTAAAGTTATGATGGATACTGCCTTTCACTTAGCCTATTGTGCACAGTTACAGGTATTGCAGAACAAATCATTCACTGACCTGAGAGCTTCTCTATAATGGCTAAGTATAATGGAACAAGTCAAGCCTGGAGTATTATCCTTCACATTGATTTTCCCCTTGCTTTTGTCAGTTTCTGTGATAATTTGGCTTTTGGCCCATTAATTTCCACCATTTAAAAAATGCTCCCTATGGAAATAGTTGCCCACCATGGAGATATGTAATCTGAGACTTCTTAAAATATGTATTGTTTAATTATATATCAAGGTGCCAGTAGAGCAGCAATTATTATTTTATATTTCAGTGACTATTATATGCTACACCATTCTCTACTATGACTTTCTCTCCTTGTTAGCCACACTGTAGAGAAATCAGAAATGAGATTTTCCATATGTTTGAAGTTACCCAGTTAGTAATTCTACAGTATTACTTGTCATAATGAATAATGTTAACCAGAATTTAAGTTAATTTTGTGAAATAAATGTCCAAGTTACATTGATGAGATTGGCTGTTGACATTGATTGGCAGACAGAAGTGAGTCTTTCTGTCAGAACTGAAATGTAATAGTTATTGAAAAATATGAGCAATAAAAACTAGTGTTCTTTAAAATTTGATAAATACAAAGTTATCTATGTCTAAAACTGTGCTACCTTGTTTAGGTACCACGTGGCTTTGAATGGAAACAAAATGGAAAAAGTAAGTACTGCTTACTTAGAAGAGGAAAAAAAATGGACAAAAAGATCCCATGATTTTTTATCCTCTAATATATACACTTTTTGCTCTATCCATCTGCAATGACATTGGTTGCACTTAGTGCATATAGTATATGCAGTGTACATTAATATTAAGAAGGAACAGGTAAGAGAATGTATTAAGTGTTGTCAGTTATGGTAGGAGACAATCAGCTAACAGATTTGCAGAGACAGGCAGATCTTCTCAGGAGAATCAATGAGTTGTAGAGGAGCTGGGATGACACATGGTTGCTGTTAGTCTCAGCAGGAATGACAGCACAGGGGGAGGAGGTCTGGCTGTGTATACAGCAGGTAGAGCTTGGGGCAACATGCCCATTGTTTTCCTGCACAAGACGTTGATAGCCAGACTAAGGGGAAAACAAAAAAAAGAGACCATTGCATAATGCAGTTTTATCACCTAGTTTAATTCAAATGGCTGTGTGGCACCAAGAAAGTGTAAAATAAAAACAAGTATGGGAAACAGTAAAAGCTATTTGTTTGCAGTGATCTAAAAGAAAAGATCCTTTGCCAGACCTCATAATTAACAGACCTTTTCCATTGTGTAAGGTCCTTGTACCTCTTCTTTCTCTGTCTACATGCCCTAACTGAGAACAAACATACTTAATTTGTATGACATAATTGAAATTCTTTGTTTATTGAGTCCCTTTATAGCCTGCTCTATGTAATCCTTCTGTTTCTTTTCTCGATCTGTGTGAAATAAGAGCACTTTCATGATGTGTGGACACGTGTCTATAGTCCTAGCTTTGCAATAAATATCCCATCTGTTATCACATCTTCATGGTCATATAGCCTTTCTTCACCCTTTGGAGAGAAAACAGAAACAAAAACGAAACCAGGAAACCTGAACACTTACACAGCATTGGCAGAGCACTGTAGTATATTTTTCTGATCATTGCTTAGTAATTTCAATAAAGCTTGAGAGCTTTGAGCAACCATCTTTCACTGTCAGAAACAGTACAGCTCTCCAGAACAAGACTTTAAAACTCAGTTTATCTCATTTAAATGTCCCTGCCCCAGGGATTGTTGTTCCAGTTGTTATAATTTTTTAATATATGGATGAAGACTCGCAACTTCATTCCCTCCAATGCTGATACCTATTCAGATTCTGCTGCTGGTTGCATTAACTCAGATATAGTTCAATCTTTTTTCTAAGACTCTTAAGTTAGAAGAGTCAAAAACTATTGCTAATGGAGAGGAACAGAAACTCTTATGATATTTCAACACTTAGATACACTGAATTGTGTTGCTAGGAAAAATTGCTCAGTACAAATTGTTTAAATTAAATTAAGATCAAAACAATTTAGTGATTTATTAACACCATGTAATTATCCAGAAATTAGTGATCATATATTCAGGATCAATATCAGTAATACAACACAATAAACCACAATGCTAGACACTTATAAAATGCTAATAAGCTCCTACAAGTTTCTAAACACCTTTCTGTAACTAAACCTTCCAAAATTTTAGTGTCCTTCCACAGTTGCCCTACACCTCAGCCAGAGGTCACTGGCGTCCTTCTCCAGCAGTGCAGGTTCCCTAGTTCTCACCTCCTGTGAGAGATATGAGCCCTCCAGCTCTGTGTGACAAAGCCTCCCACAAGGTCCTCTGCACGTAGAAGGGAGGTGGCCCTGACTGCTGGCCACATGTGACATCTCACTGTGGGTACAGGTCCCTTGCCAGTACCTCTTCGTGGGGTTGGGCTGCCTGGTCTGTGCTGAAGTCATGTCCTTAATGTGATCAGTTTTAGTGCAAACACCCTCTAGACAACCTTGTCTATGTTCAATCTCCATAAACACCACATGCACTCACATTCTTATTTATAGGTTATCCAGGCTATCTGCCAAGGGAGAGCATGCAGGCACCCTCATAAAATGCCTGCTGAAGGCTCCCATCTCTCTCGCTATTAGTGTTTGAGGAAACGAAATGCACTGGACTTCACCTGTTTTAGGCATCTAGGCGTTGTTATTTTCATTATAATGAATGTTGACCAGTGTGCCTAATCATAGACCAGGGCTGTCATTCTCAGTAAGTTCAGCTGGAAATGTGCCTGCTTATTTCAGGATCAAAATTGATTCATGAAAAGTAAACTAACATTTTGACTCTAGAAAGTCTGATTTGCACAGCTGATGGACCAGTATAATTCTAACATCTCAATTTTATAAGAAAGCCAATTTGAAACTGTTATGTGGTATTTTCTTTGTAGCTGAAGCATCAAGATTTTAATCCTGGCTGGGTCCCTGATTCAAAGCTTCTAACTTTTGAACTTATTGGCAAAGTCTGCCAAAAAATGGAGTCTCCTCTAAAGAAAAACTTACTGTTGTTGTTGCTATCACTGTCAGTCAAAGCAGTGCAAATATAGTCAGTACTATGTAATGAGCAACCTTTTCTCTCATACCCGTTCTTATCAATATTGTTGTGGTTTCTTAGGAATATTTCAATAACTTTGCTCTTTATCTGCAGAACTTCACAAAAATTTTCTTATATAAACAATAACTGTAAAGTTGATTAAGGTATCATTTAGCAATTTCTTCACAATTTCCCCACCCAAACCTCAGTTTTCAAATCTCCAATTTAGCAGGTGAACATCCAATCCCTATGCAGAATCCACCATAAGATATTTGAACCTAACAAGAGTCATTAATAACATCTGGAACAGGCTAAGGCCCTTGTTGGAATGCCAATATCCTACTTGGCACATATTCTCAAAAAAAAACCCAAAACCTGATGCCTTAAATTATTCTCTCAATACATTTCTTAATAGTTGTACAGCTGGAAATGTATGACAATACAACATAATTAAGAAATGAAGGGTAAGAAAGATTTCTTTTGTTAAGCAACTATGTATAAATTCATACCACTGGTATAAAGAATGTTTTTGTCTTTTAAAGAAGACATTTGTTTATAGTTTATATTTAGCAAAGCACCATTTTGAACTATATGATTAACTGAAATTTAACCTGTTCATTTAAGCTAAAGACTTAATTTGGTATATAAAAATAAGAATAGATTTAGGCATAAGTGTCAGTGTTTGCTAAAATCAGGATCATATAGACTAGCTCTTTAAATGTATTGTCCTAAACTATTTCAGTGATAAATTCAGTGGGAAATAATGGTTACTTAGTAGCGATTGTCATTGTCATTGCTAGAAATGATTGCTCTTAAAAATATTGAAAAGCCAACTGAACCTGTTAGGCAAAAGCATACAGTGTGAAGCTTAACATCAAGATTATACAGGACTAATGGTGTTTTGCCATTAAAGTTGTCTGTTTGTAATATATTAGAGATAATATTGGTTTCCTTGGAAATCATATGTCCTTCTCAAAACCCAATAATATTAAATAACTGACTTGCACAATTTTTTCTCTTCTTAGTATCAGTTGTTTCAGCAGCAGTAGTATGTGTCCATCTGTCTATACTACATCTTTAATAATCTTCCTTTCTCTCACCCAAAACCAATTTCAAATGCAAATGGATTCCTATATAAAATTAACCCCTGTATATGCACTGCTATTAATGTTCTCAAAGACATTTTGTCATTTCTCATATTATCAATAACAGGGAAGCTCAGCCATGTGAATAAATCCTATCATATCCTTTCTAATGCCAGTGTTTCTTAAAGAAAAACAAGCATGATGTGTGTAGTGTAAACATACTTCTCGTCTTAGGAACAGCAGAAATGCTGATCCTTATTTAAAAATTAATATGTTGCTTCATTAGAAAGTTTAAAAAGTGATAAAAATTACAAGGGGTCACAATCCACAGAAAGGCCTGTAAAGACTCCCGTAATTGTAATACTGACCTGATACTGTTCTCAAAAGAATGTTAAGAATTTCTTCAGTTCAAAAGAAAAAACTGTGAGTAAAGACCTAATAAGAGTGTAGTACCATCTATTAAAACAGAAATAAAAATTTTATGGATGTTATATATATAGCATTTTTGTAATAACTGTTTCAGAAGCTCCCATTTTTGAACTGGCAGAAAAGAGCCTATTGATTAATGTTTTCATAACTAATTAAATGGATTAAGATAAAGCATTGAAGTGACTGAGACATCTTAAAAGGGTGAGGTCTACTAGTTCATCTTCCTACTGGTACAATATTATTTCAAAGTATGTTATTTGGTCTTGTTTTAAACCATTTAAGCAATAAAAGCTGTCCTATTACACATTTGACACAGCTTTGTAACAGAGAACTTTTGCATGGTTTCCAGAAAATACAACTATATTCTTTTTCCTTAATACTCTTTTCACTGCTCTAAAAATGCCTTTTCTTTGTATTCTTTGAAGCAGTAATTTGCATACTGTTATTCTACTTTTAATAAGCAATTTAAACTCACTGTTTTTTTCCTGATCCTCCTGGTTGTTCTCAATATTTATAGTTCCATTACTGTTAGTTCTCTAGCTTTACGTCTCCAGTGTCTCTGTTAACATATACAAGTAATAGCCTTTTTCTTCCTCTCCATATTACTCTACATCTTCTGTTAAATGAGTCCTCCCTTTCATCATTATTATCAGTTTTAGGCCTTCCTAGCTGCCTTTTTTTTCTTCATCATTTGAATCATTATACTTGAAAGTCAAAATATTCTTCTATAGTGTATACTTGTAAGCTCTTCCTAGGACTTTCTCACTATTTTTCTGTTCATCTGGAAAAAGAGAAAAGGAGCTGTTTGGCCTAACTTTTGGAATGTGCATAAACAAAGAATTAAAATAATCTGAGCCAATGTATGGCTGTTCTTTAATCACAGATTTGCAGTTACCTACAAACTTTTGTAGGTCCTTGAAATGTATAAGGGTGTGTATATATACACATACATGTACATAAATGTGTGTATAAATACACATATTCATGAGCTCAATTAGATTAGAAAGTATTGGGAAATTGGATGGGCCTAATGCTAAGTCTTATGCCTTTTGGATAATTTAAAAATCCTATTTTTGTTAAGCAACTAAATCTAAATTAAATAAAAGAATGAAAATAAAGAAGTGCCCAAACCCAATAAATTAATTTAGAAACAAAGAATAAAACTAATTAGAGGACACACTAAGAAACACTGCAGACATGGAAGGACCTCTTTTTACTACCTAGTTCATTAATCCATTTATCCTCCTCAGAGAATAGAACTAAAAACCTCTTTTTTTGCCTACTCTGTAAACATAGGTTGGACTGAAGTTTACCTTCCCTTTTAAATAGGGTCTTTTGATTTACATCACCACATGCTCAGAAAAGTAGAATGTGAATGCAATATTCTTCTTCCCATTCAATGCAGGTACTTAGCCACCAGATTATCAAGCCAGTCTCTTTTTCACTCACGCACATCTAAAATGTTTGTGTTGGGCAAAAATAATTTGGCAAGAGAAAATTAAACAGCCTCAGAGGAAAGAGTTGCAGAATGATCTACGTTTATTTTTTGAATCTCACCTGAAAAAATTGAATATATTTTTCTTGCACTATTAGTATTGTTTAACACTTTAAGATTCGGTCTTTTTTTTTTTTTTTTTTTTTTCCATCTGAATAGGTGCTAAGAGTTATCTAATCATTTCGATTTTTGTTGCATCTTAATTGCAAGCAAGGTGGGCTTTTTTTCCAGTAACTTTTGTAGCAGGTTTAGCAGACAAAGCCTCAAGGGTGGGTAAGCTGACCAATCAAGCACGGAAAAAAGAACAGCAGGTCACATATCAAATTTTCTTGCCTTTGACAATAATGAGACAATTACATCATTGCAGCCTGGGCTCAGAGTGGCTGGAAAGAGGCCCAGCAGAAAAGTACCTGGGGGTACTGGTCGACAGCCAACTGAATATAAGCCAGAGTGTGCCCAGGTGGCCAAGAAGGCCAAAGGAATCCTGGCAATAATGTGGCCAGCAGGATCAGGGCAGTGATTTTCCCCATATACTCATCACTGGTGAGGCCATGCTCCAAGTCTTGTGTCCAGTTCTGGCCCACTCACTACAAGAAAAACACTGAGGTGCTGGAACATGTCCAGAGAAGGGCAATGAAGCTGGTGAAGGGACCAGAGCACAAGTCCTTTGAGGAGCAGCTGAGGGAGCTGGGGTGGTTAAGCCTGGAGGAAAGACTCAGAAAAGACCTTATCACTCTCTACAACCACCTGAAAGGAGTTTGTAGCAATGTGGGAGTTGTCCTCTTCTTCCAGGTAAGAAGTAACCAGGACAAGAGGACATAGCCTTAAACTGCACCAGGGGTGGTTCAGGTTGGACATCAAGAAGAATCTCTTCATGGAAAGAGTGTCTGGAACAGAGCAGCCAGGGAGGTGAAGTCACCATCCTTGGAAGTGTTTGAGAAATGACTAGATATGACATTCAGTAGGGGGTGTGATGTTCATTGAAAATTCTTGTATTCTTGTCAGGCTGAACAGAGACACCAGTCCATGTGTAAGGGAACTCTTATGCTTTTTATTATACAATTTGTAATGATGTGCCTTCCTAGTGGACAAGTGAGAGTCTGTGCATGCTGGGTAACTTGTCAAAATAGTCTCTGATTTCCATAACTTTTAAATTTTTTTGAGGAATCCCACATGAACCCCGTATATTATCATGGAAAATAAGAAAATTTTAATACAAGTGACAAAAATAATCCAAACCACCCTTGTAACATAGTGGTGTTTCTCTGATCTAGCCAGAAGGTCAAGAAACAAATGTTTCTTTCTCTGGAAAATGGTCCTGGGATGAAATTCAGCATTACAGATCATCAAGACTACACCAAACAATTACCCAGTATGGACCTTCACCTTAAGTAGGTGCATCAGTATCAGTATAACATCAGTATAGTATCAGTTTAGCAGCATATTTCTGAAAAATTTCTTCAGATGACTTTCCAAATTCCATAGAAAATGCACTGTAAGTGTTCAGATGTTTTGTGTAGTTCCTGTCCCAATGTTCTCAGCCATTAACTAAAAAGTTCCAGGCATAAAAAAGTGAGTAAAAAGAATTGCTACGATTTTAAAACTAGGAGGACTCTTACAGTTACTTAATGTTATTTATTTCATGTAATACAGAACACAGAAACATACTTGACAACTGTGTTGCTAACTTCTTTTTGGGTTTTTTAATAGTTTAATTTTGAAACCAAACTGAATAGACAAGCCACTGTTTTCCTAGGGAAGTTGTTCTGTTTAGATCTCTCTGAAATGACCTTTATATCTAGTCTAATTTACCTAACTTTGCCTTCAAACAACTGCATCTCATTTTACCTAATGCCAAAAAGTTTCTCAAATATACATTTGTAGATTGTGATGAAGTCATGTCCTTGAAGAAATTCAATACTGGAACTTTTGCAATTTCTTTGCATGAGTCATTTTCCTCATCCTTCTTTATTCCAGTTATTATTTTCAAAAGCTTCTAAAATCATGACACCTTTTCTAGAGTATAAGCATCAGAACTTGTCATAGCAGTCAAATAACAGTATCATTAATATAATTGTGGTGTAGAAATACTACTTTTCTTCTAGCATATCTAGTGAAGTTAAATTTCTGAATCACATCTGGGTAAATGAATTTTGTTGATTATCTTGGGAACAGTACTAACCCAACTGATCACACATGTGGACTTGAAATGAAGATTGTGATACCTATGAGGAGGAAAGAAGGAGATACAAAGTGAGAGGCAAAATTGGAAATAAGGATTAGAGTGAAAACCTTGGGACGATCATGTTAGCTGCAGTAAGTGACAGCAGGGAAGGCAGGGTTATAGGTGACAAACGCCAGGGAACTGTAAAGGTCATATGTCAAATTTGTCAGCTGTATCTGGTACTATATATTCTTCTTCCATTCTACATCTTGGAAGCATTAGAGGAAGAAATCAGCCTCCCCTTCCAGTGCACAGGTGAAAGAGAAAACAGATCTCTTTATTTTTTTCATAGTCTATGGAGAGGGCAGCTTGGATGAGCACCTAGTTATTGAATCAGCGCAACTCATACTAGTGTGATCTGTTTCTGATACAATCTGTTTCTGATACAATCTGTTTCTGATACAATCTTTCACCCCTTTATATTGAAAAGTAAAGCATAAAAGTGTACTTATTTCTACTAAATAATAATGTCTTATCTTACTTGTTTACCTGAATTACCTCTTTCTTTATTGCCACTTTCCTACTCTGGTTTTTTTGGTAATTTTACTCATTCTTCATTTATATTTTATTCTGAACTACCAATATAGACAGTGAATAAACTTGGGCTGAGATATATTAATGAAATCATAAGAAATTCCATCCATAATGGCTACTAATTTCTCATCTACAGTTTCATATTGCAACTTAGTAGTAGAGACAATTATATGTACATGAAATATGGATATCTTCCTTTTGTAATAGATCTCTTTTTAAACCATAAAGTCATGTGACGTGAAACCAAGTACTCTACAGAAGCCTGAATATTTTATTCAGCAAATTGACCCTTATTAACCAACCTTGTAATCTCATAAAAACCAGTAACCAATTTGTATAAGAAGACTTATTTTTCATTAACCTGCATTGCTTGATACTAATTTTGAATATTACTGACCCTTAATTATTTACCAATTACATCCATGCCAGCTTTTTGATAACTATCTGAGATTGATATCAACCTAGCTGTCCTTTAATTTCCTCTCCTATAACCTTTTAAAACACCAGTACAGCAGTTCAGCTGTTTTGAAATCATCTGTGAGTTTTCCATTGTTTCTGTTTGAAAACATGTATTTTAAACAGCTCACAGACATTATCGCATGATTTCTTGTGTGTTCTTAGATTCGAGTGTTTGAGTTCTACGTTTTAATAAATGCTTAACTTTATAAAATTTTTTAGTACCCTTTGTAATAAATATAATTATCAATATCAAATCTGATATCTATTCTTCTGCCTTGTTCTGAGGTGCTTTTGTTGTTATGGTTTTCCTGCTGATGCCCAACATAATTCTGCCTTTTCTGCATCATGGTACATGATTTTGCCATCTCTGTTTAGTATCAGCATAAGTAAAAGTCACTAGTTGTAGTTCTGATGTACATATATCCAAACGCATAAATATATATTTCATACATATTTCTTTTAGCTACCCTTATCAACTGCCTGGATTCCTTAGCTATCACAGTTTGCACATTTCTTTCTCTTTTTTTTTTTAATATATCTTTGTTCTTTCAAAATACAGGAACACATCATACAGCAAAATGTTCCTTATAACTCAGATATTTTTAATAAAACAAGTATTTTTTGAAGAAAAATGTATTTGGGATATCTGACAAAGAATCTTAAACACATTTCAATCATACATATATCTGTGTGGGTGTAGTCAGTGTAACTGTGCATATATGAATATACAAAGAAAGATTTTGTCTCATATTTCTTCATCCATAACTTCTCTTCCAGTTTTAGATACTGAATTTTAAAAATACACCAGGGTTATACAGTACTTCTTAATAAGTATTCCTTTTGTTTAGGCATAGGAATTAGATATTCATTTAACCATGCTTCCCAAAAGCCCAAGCACTGTAGAAAATATTTTTCTGATCCAATAAACTAGAAGAAATAAATTATATGAAAATAGTAAAAAATAACTGTTTACAGTACATGAAGGCTATTTATGTAAAGAAAAACATGTACAAATATTGAAGAGGAAATAAGATATAACAAAACTGATGAAACTCATTTGGGGCAGGCTATGGTTTGGTTGAATATTTTTTGATGTTCCACCATAAATTTGCCTTTATTAAATATCAGCAGGCTCACTTACTAAGAAAACAAGTAAGGAACAAGTAAGAAAAGAAGAAGGAGCGATTAAAAAATGTTAGTGACATAAGAATATAGGTCCCTGAACTCAATACTGGTTGTAGGTAAATTTCCTCAGTCTACCTGAATTGCCTAAATCACTGAGAAATAGATTTAGAAATGAAATGAGAGCTCAGCCTTAGCAGAGGTGATGATAAATCAGACTTGTAAATGTGCAATTTGGCTACTGCCTGTGTTAGTCTTTATTATTTTTTCATATTGAATGTGAAAGAGTCTTTCATACGGGTGAGAAGGGAAATGGAAAGGGTGAAAAAAAGTTATCTGGTTTTGCATTGTGTGTACAGTTCCCTGTTCAAAAACTGCATTAATACATTCACTGAATACATAATCTTACCTTACATTGTAACGACACAAAGTGAACAAGTTTACATTAAAAAATCTTACCTCTAATTCAGCATTAGGATTCAAATTTTTATTTCCACTATTATTTTCCACAGTCCCTGTGGTGTTTACAATTCATCCTATTTCTAAATAATAAAGCAAAACAACAGAGGGGGAAATTATAAAGCACTTTTAAAATATCTATTTTTAATTTTAAAAATAAGTCTAGTATATTAGAAACTGTAAATAAATGTGTTTTCACAACAATTCATGAATGTCAGCCTTATTAATGTCGGCAAAATTAAGGCATGCTTGTAGCACAAAAATAGGCATCTACAACACAGTGCATCAGCAACAGTTCAATCCAAATGTTGTAGATAATTAATCTAATTTTCCCTCTACTTCGTTTTGTGTTCTATTCGTTTTCTTATTCAAATTTTCAAGTCACAAATCTAATTTAAAGCCTCACAACTGGTCTAATGTGGTAATGTGTTCCAAGTGCGTGCAGTGTCTAGCAGTGAGTGATAGGGACAGAACACTCATTTGCCTCCCAGTGCGCACAGTGCTCAATAAATAAATAATATATTACCTGTGCTCACCATTACTTGACTACAGAAAGTGTCAAAAGCAACAGAAATGATGGATGCAAGTTTAAGGCATGTAACAAAAAATGAACTGAAGCAGAGGATGGGTAGGGGAGACAGAAGAGAAAAGCAGAGGGAGAGATGAACAACAGAGTCTACCACAGAATGGCAATTATTCTGTTCACATTTCTAACTGTAGCTGCACAAATAATGTATATTAGACTACATACTGATTAATGGTTAAATATTAATTATTTATTTGTAAGAGTTTTGTCTTGTGTGTGTTCTTTTATTTCTCTATAGAGAAATATAGAATTCCTTTATATTGTTCTAACTTCTGTTTGTTTAATGATTCAGTTTCAGAAACCGTCTTTTTTTTTTAACACATTGATTTTTGTCTGTTGTTTGACTTTGTTTCCTTACTGTGTGTAGAGGTTACTTTATTTTAGGAGCTTTTGTTTTCATACACCTGAAAACTCCAGTTAAATAATTGTAAACTTAATGAGTTTTACTCTGATGTCCTGTTCAGTCATCTAAGCTTCTGAAAACACCATTATGGTCAATGAAGTCACACTAGTGCTAAACTAGCACTTGGAAGACTAAATTCAGAGTGTTGGTATTACAAAAAGGTGTGCAGGGAAGTGTGAATATATAACAGAAAAAGAGACGATGTGCTGGTATGCATGGTAAAATTAAAGTCTTAGAATAAAGTAAAGGATGGAAAGATAATGTGGGAGCAAAAAAAATTTTTAAAAATGTAATTCCCATGAAACTGGCAATGTCTTGAATTATTAAAATATTATTTTGTATAAAATGTCATTACAATCTTGTTTAAATTTAATGCGATTTACCAGACCATAAAGAATTCCTTAGAATAAATGGTTGGTTTCCAGGCATAGCTACTGTGCTGCTGATTACAATACATCCTGACATTTATGAGTGTTTATTATTCTTGTATTCTGTACCTAGCAGTGCTCTGAAGTGTCTTTACTTTGCTGAAGGCTTTCTCCTGGGAAATGGGACTAAAGTTTTGTGGAATGAAAGAACAATAAAATAATTTGACAAAAAACCCCGATTAATACACAATGCAAGCATTTCTATTTGTTTATAATGGTTAAAAATGAGGATTCATTTTATAATGAATACCTATGTAATTTATTGTCACAAAAAATGACATTGACTTTGGAAGATATTCTTATGTGACTAAATTTATCAATATGAGTAAGGATTTGTCGAATCAATGCCTAGACCTTTCTATTGCAACAGTAATCCCGTTGATGGTTTACAAAGACTAAGATTCATAGGAAGAGTAGGAAAAACCTCAGACTTAGATATAAACAAAAGAACAGGTGAGAAAGAGAAGAACAGTAAGAGGACAGGAAAGAAATCTTACTACACAGCCTTTGACCTTTATGTGGACAGTACTCAAAACAGCATTTCATTATGTCTTCAAATGTTTCATGAAAGTTTTATAAAAAACCAAAAAATATTGACACCATTCAGAGGATTACTATAGTTTTTCCTTTCAAGAAAGAACAAGTTGAAACATTTCTGTAACTACTTGAGTAATACTGGCTCAATGTTTTCAATAAAAACATTTTAAAAGCTTTCAAGTGAAGATGTTATCAAAATTGGCATAATATTAATCAATTTATTTTTTCTATAAAAGGACAGTTGTTATTGAAATAATATTTTAACTGAAAATTGTGCACCAGCTGTAAAAAATATTTTGCATATTTGTTTGGGTTTACCTACTTTCACTTAGAGTTGCAAGCAGACAGCTGAAGTTCTGACTTAACCATAAATCTTCAATTAGACATACTGTACATTGAGCAGACAGATAGCAAGAGGGAGACAGACTGAAAAAGATTCAAGTAGACTTAAAGACTGTAGAGTATTCTGCTTTGCAGGCAGCATGTCTATGCTAGCCAATAGAGTATAGAGCCAAAACTCCATTCATTCCCTGCAACACTATAGCCCTGTCACCTCCCTTCGATGTGAGGGAGGAAAGCCTAAACTTCAATGACAAATCTACTCCGTCTTCTGCTCTGCAATCAGTGTTTAGTGCAAAGGGTTATTAAAGAGTTACTCCTGGTGCCCCATTACCTCTGAACTGCCATGTTAATCAACCCATAGGTTGTCCTCAAAAGGGTGTATATCCATTTTGGAGTGCTGGTTGTGAGAGATAATGTGATCATCTGTAGTGCTGCAGAAAAACAGGTTTAGATTGTAATCACACAAGAACCCCTAAATTAAGTGAGGTCAACCTAGTCTGTATACAGATGGAAGGAAGACCTCTGTGGACCTCTATATGATTTAAGGAGATACTATTAGTGAGTGATACAGTAGATGACAATTATTCACAGTAGAAGTACTGTCCAGATATCGTGTTAGATGGAACCCTATTGCTAGAGATGTCATCTTTCAGATAAAAACACAAAAGCAAGGTGCTGAACAAAACTGGTCATTAAAAATTGTATGGTATTTCTCATACCATACAAGTCTCTTGGCCAGACTTAAAGTAGGTAATTGTATTCTGCTTGCTTTAATTAACCTGAAGTCTGTGAAATGCGTGTTTTTCCTTCTCATCCTAACATCTCTGTAATGATATTTTCCCCCAGACTCAATGTTCACAGACTATTGACTCAGAAAAAAAAAATAAAAAAAGGAAGTGGAAATGACTACTATATACAGTTATTAAGAACATATAAAATAGCTAATAACTAAAAGTTATGGGCTTTATTAAATAGAACAATTTGTAAAACACATCAGAACTTTCTGTCTAGTTTGATGGCTGTCCAACAAACAAAGCTTATCATTTACAAATACAGTGTGAAAGAAATATTCTAGAAAATATGAAACAGAGCTGTAATATTTAAATATTTTAGTATAAAGCAATGAAGCAAAGACAATGGAAAATGTTGGTCAGCTTCAGAGAGAAATGCATACTTAAACCTCTATGAATACCAACCTTCCTTACCAGTAAGATATGGCTGAAGAAACAGACATGTCTGCTTAGAGGCCACAAGGAGTTAATTTGAAGAAGGTGAGATTAACAGTTCAGATATTGTTGTCTAACTCAAATTAATTCCCAATTGGATATGTTGTTTCTGAAAGGACCTTTTTTATTCCCTCTGAACCCTACAGTGTTAGCTCAAACTGGAAAAAAATAAACTTGAAAGTGAGGTGTTTCAGCTCTTTAAAATATAAAAGATCTCTAATATTGTACTAGAATATTTAGCATCAAAAGTATTCCTGGTCAATTTGTAGCACATAATATTAAAATCTTTTATTTCTTGTTTAATACAAAACAAGACGATGGGATAGTTCATCAGTGTTTGATCCTATCATTTGAACTTGTTCATTCCTAAGGTGTGCACATCCTTTTGCATTCAGTAGCAATTCTGTGCTTTTATCAATTAAGTATTTGTCAGTGTCTTGCTCAATTACAACCATTACACACAGAGATCATAAGGAAAACACATTCCTTTTTATTTTCAATTTTTGTGCACCCATGCTTGACTTTTATGGACACTATCCATTTTGTGTATATTAGTGCAAATGGAAAAATCTTCATGTAGACATTAGTCACATTTGGGAACTTTTAGGAACTCACACATAGATTCCTAATTCAATTAATCCACATTACTTAGATCACTCAATTAACTTTCTTCTCCTGCCCATGAACACTTCAACAAATTTCAACTAAAAATCAAGCAGTATGGACTCAATTCACTCTTTTGGGTCTGAAATTAAAACAACAGGTATAGGCTTCTGTTATAACATTTTGGCAGTTCCCTTAGAAGTACTGCAAGAGAGGTTATTCCCTTTAAGAAATCAAGAGGAAAGAATAGAGACCAAATTAACAAAGAAAAGAAAGGAAACAGAGAATGCTTGCATTGAAACAATTGCTTAGGCAGCACTGAAGGAATCAGCGAAGAGCCTCTGTGAAAAAGAAAATGCTGTGTAATTCCAACTCTCATATGTCCTTAGTGAAGAATTTTCACATGGGCATCTGTGCTTGTCAGGCTTCTTTTTTTACTTGCTATGCACGGTGTCTTTGCTACCAGCTGACAAATTTGTAAAATTTGGTGGTTCAAACACAATTTTCTCTCTGTCTCCACGGCACTGAAAAACACACAAAGCATAATGGATATGAGTGAGCAACCTGCTTGTGTCAGTTGTGCAGCTGAAATGTCGGCTGGTCTGTTGATTGTTTAACTATGCAACATCTGCTGCTTTAACAATGCATAATCATCAGATTCCATTAATGAAAATGCTTCTCAGAATTCATCCTATGAGTTTGTATTTTAAAAAGTTCATGGGGTTCTTGTCACATCCATTTCTATTTCTTTCTAGCGACACAGCACTGGATCATATTCAAAAAATTTTGAGAAAAAAATGCAAGAGGTTCCTGTTATGGACAATGGTTTCACATCTTCAGTATATATATTATCCTTTCACAGGAAGGCCCTGTGGGCACAAAACTCTCGGGGGCTTGATGACAAAAAGATGGGTTTTTTTCTTCAAATCTGCATAAGAAATTACTATTTTCCTAGGGAGAAGAAGAGGCATTTGTATTTAAAATCCAGTGGATTGAATGACTTGGGGATTAAATTACTATACCTTTTGATTATTTAAATAAAAATGTACGTAGAAAAGAACAAGTGCAAAAACGCATATCAGTTGGAGTATTACTGATTGCATTGGAGTAATTAGTGTTTTATCTTGTAATACTATTTAAAAGGTAGGTCTAATACTCATGTAGGTGTAATTTTAAAGGTGTACCCAGGTGCACAAATTACCCTCAGCAACAGATACAATCAGTTCTTAATCCCAGTTCTCTGAAAATTGGAGCTGAAAATATTTTTAAATAAATGTCCAATGTTAAGAGCAGTGTAATACCAAATTAATGTGATATCAAAGCCAGACTGTCTTTGTTTTCAGAGAACACATAAAAGCCAGCTGGTGACAACTTTTGGTTGTTAAAAGTCCCATGATACTTTTATAAGAGACAGAGTTTTAATTTTCAATTGTTTGTCCAAATCCAGCATGGGTAATTATTCCTTCTATTTGAGAAATCACAATTGTCCTTTTAATTGAGTACAGTATCATTTTCTTCTTCCCCTAAAAATCAAGACAGTGTATGGTGTGTTAGCAGCTACCAAATTCTAATACATGTGATTGCATTTCACTTACAGTCAGTTCATACTTTAACCTCAAATAATCCCACAATCTACGGTTTAGAATGCAAACTTCAGTGCAAAACCTGAAAATACATTGTCCCCTGCATACATTTTCTTGGCTAACAGCTGAGGTAAATATTCAATGGCACCCAAAAATCCATATCGAACTTTGTGAGTCAAATGATATCAGCAGGAATCTTTACATGGATTTCTGGTGACTGTGGATTGCCCTTTTGGAATAATGACAAGAAAAAAAGATAAAATTCTGACTTCACTGAAACTAGTAGCAATTTTAAGTTATCTCAATGTAGTCTGCTTTTCATCCAAAGAGAGGTTTGGTTTTAGTTTGGTTAATTTTAGGAGAGAAAAAGTGTTTTATAAAAAATTATGGTTTCTGCCATTAAAAAGTACCATCAAACTGGTTTCATTTTGCAACTAGCAGAGTCTGTGAAATCAAAGCATGTACTACATAAATATAGGGTTTAAATCATGAAATAGTAAGTGGCTATAATTTAAGCTCTATTTTCTTGATAGCAGAAGAAAAATGTATTTTCCATCTATATCTCACAGGATTAAAATTTTAACATGGGGACAAATTAGAGAATATATTTAAAATAATTACAATTCATCTCCACTAAAAAAATCAAAATTACTCGATAAGTTTTTAATGTATAAAAGTTAATAAAAGGATTTTCAATAAACAGACAGTGCAACAGATAACAGCATAGAATTACAAAAATAAAACAAAACAAAAAACTCACCCTTCTTAATAATCTCAAATGCTAATAGGGAAAAAATAGATTAATGTGTAAGATTCCCCTCAAAGCACTTTATCAGTGCTTGCATTAGAAGTGTTTAATAGAACCAAAACTTTAATGAGAATCTCATCTGCCAGTTGATCCCAGTGGAAAGAATTGTAACAAATGCAGGAGAGACTAAAGTATTAAGTCACACTTGATATGGTATTATAAACCACAGCAAAAGTATACTGGAAAATATATGGATTAATGCAATTAGAACATTAGAATCTATTTTCAAGTACCTCAGGGACAATGAGAACAGATATGTTGTGCATTAGCTCAGTTGTCTATTTGGATATGTAGCATAACAGGAAATATACAGAACACATATATATATTAGTTTAGAAAAACAATTTAAAAAGATATTGAAATGTTCATTAAAGCTAGTATTGCTTGACAATGTAGCACAGACCTGAAATAAAACAGAATAGAAAGAGCTGAGTTTGTTAAGCAACACAAAATTCTGTTGGACAAATGCTCTTACAGCCAATCTGTTACCCCATTCCTCGGTGTGGGGCATGTCAGGGTCATGCTAGAACCAAACGTAGGAAGGGAGATGGACGAGAATATGTAGACCTCCATCCATTCCTTGGAATCCAAAGAAATCCCTGCAGGAAACAGCCAAGGCACCACAACCCTTGTGCAGTTTTGTATTGAGCTTGGGTTTGGTTCAGACCCAGCTGTACTGAAGAGTGGGGAAGGATGCATGATTGCTTAGATTTTGCCAGCAGCAAGTGGCATTTTACAACACAGAAAGAAGTTCAAAATTGTATTTAAAATTCTTTCTTTCTCTGTCTCCTTCTTTTATGACATTATATGCATTATTCATATAATAGATATGATAAATCAACTTTTTTTGCTATTAATTCCTTGCCTATGCACACATCTTCTTTCAAAAAATCACTGAAAAAATTAGTGTTTTATGTAACATCACAGGGTAGTTTATTACTTAGGCAAGGTAGTCACATAAAAAATGTTAATTTCATAGTGAACATGAACAAATATCTAAATTTTCTCTCTGAAATATCATGTTTAAAATGACCACTCTTTTATATTTAAATGTTTCATTCCTCCATGTTGTTAGTATGATTTACACTTACTTATGTAGTGATGTGCTTATTATACTGATTGTGTATTTACTGTTTTATTCTTCTTAGCACTGCACTCCAGTGCCTATAAAGCTGTGCGAATGTGAACTAAGGTGGTGGTTGGTGGCTTTTTTTTTTTCCTCACAAATAATCAAGACATTATTAACAAAACTCCACTTGTAGAATTTAAATAGTGTCAGAATTTGACTTGCAGATCTAAGGACGAATTTGCAAGGTTGACTGTCAGAATAGGTTTTTGTTTTTTTAAAAAACTTGTCAACAGAGTACACTTAAGACAGAGTTAATGAGAGACAGCACACAGAGAATCCAATTATACATTTTTTACAGATTGCTTATTGGAGTATAAGTATGCTTTAATAGCATACACAAAGTCAAAGAGCTCACATAAGAATCGTCAAGATAATTGAGGACAAATTTATTCAGAGGATGCAGAAATTAAGGCATAGATCCTTATCTTAGAAGCTGCCACATGGAAATTACTTTTAGATTAGTGAGGATATGGGGATTACAGGTGTGCAAGAGAAGTGGGCAACATCAGAACTTAAGAAAGGCCCAGAAAAGCAGCACATTGGTCTGTATGAAAATAAATCTAGTCTCTTAAAATACTTAATGCAGTTAGGATTCTGGATAAAAAACGCTGTCAGAGCACATAGCCCTTCACATGTACTTTGTTTGTTTTCCTATGGCTGTCAAGGCAAAAGGTTCTTATTTCAGGTTTACTGGGCAGGTAAGATGGAAGGGACTCTGGAAAAGAGCATTTGAGAGGTTTCTTCTGGAAACTGATATTTTTAACAGCTAATATTCCTGTCTTTTACATGTATGAAGGGTACTATTACTCTTAATCTGATCACTTAATAGTTTGATACTTTTGTGAAGTTTGAGTTCCATTAGGCAAAGAAGTGTCTGGTTTCCAAATGACAAAAAATAATGCAAACTTTCCATTCCAGTCTGGAATACTGGAGGTTTCTAAAGCACAGACGTGTTTATTTGTGGTCTCCATGTGACTTTAATTATAAAATATACATTTAAATCCTTTATTCAGCCAGAATACCAGATCTGCCCACATGTAGCAGCAGTGTGTCTGAGATTTTGATTAGCTTTCTAGATAAATGTTTGTGTCTCCCAGGCTCTAAAGAGTTTAGACAAAAGTTTGTGTTTGTACTTTTGCTTTCCTTTGGATACACATTATAAATTAGGTGATGGTTCAGATCTTGCCTGGGAGTGTTAGGACTCTGATGTAATAGAAGTTCTAGAAACACATGATGGCCAAACCATTCACTTCCTAATCTACAGATGCTGTAATTCAAAAATAAAATACAGAAGAAAATGCAAAGGAGATAGAGAAGTTCAATAAAAGGGTATCATTTAGTCAACTTCATCAGCAGTTTTCTAAATAAAGGTCACAAAGATGAAGAGTATCAAAGACACCTAATGAAATAATCTTGATCACATCTATATGGAATTCTTCTCTGTGGTGAGTTGACCCTGGCTGAATGTCAGATGCTCACCAAAGCTGCTCTATCACTCCCCTTCTTAGCTGGACAGTGAACAGAAAATATAACAAAGGGCTCATGGAACAATGTAAGAGCAGGAGAGATCAATCACCAATCACTGTCACAGGTAAAACAGACTCAGCTTGGGAAAATTATCCTCCTGGCTACTGCAAAAATTAACGTTGTCTGGCCAGAAGCAGGACACCAACATAGGAAAACCTGGCAGCTTCTCACAAAAGCCACCCCTGTAGCTACCCTGCTACCAAAACCTTGCCATGTAAACCCAATACAATCCCAAGCATTTCAAAAGGCAGTGTTTGCAAACTGAGTTAATAAGGAAGGCTGACATAATGGCATGGGGATGTGAATTTTTAAATGAGAAATGATGATCAGGTGAGCGTAAATGGAGCAGAACTTTGAAAGAAACAATAAATATTTCATGCTTGATGTAACAAGATAAAACAAGGAGCATTACAGGTATGGAAAAAGGTGACATTGCTAAAATAATATCTCTGGGAAGAAGATTAATTCTAGATGGATATAAATAGGAATCAATTGCCAAGACAAATGAAAATGTGGTGTAAAAAGCTACCTAGGTGGAAGCTGATAAAAATCTGGACAGAACATTTTAGCTTTTTCGTTGGAGAAAGAAGGCAGATGTCACTACAGAAAAATAGGGACGTAATCTGCAAAGTCCAGAGAGCAGTGAAATCACACTGAGAAGAATCTCATTCAGGTTGTAGGTTTGAGTGACAGATTTTGAGGGTTTGGGTTTGAGTGAAAGGCTAGAGGCTCCACAAAATTCAGGAAAGGAAGCAGAAGGTAGTTTTTGTGAGGAAAAACTAAGGGCTGTCTTATAGGTATAAGCTGGAGTGCTAGATATTCAAAAAGGAATGTTAGGCAGGCTGACCAATATTTTAGTCTGAAATAGTAATGAAGAAGTTTTGTGAGTCATAAATACATAGAAAAAAGATTGAATTTTTGATCACATTCAAGCATCAGCTCATATAGTTGGTAATTCATGAAAGTTGTCTGCAATTTTTGTTATTTATAATGGAAAGGAAGCACCAAAATAATCTTTAGCATAAGTGATAAACAAAACAATAAAACAGGTTAATAAAATATGTTCTTGTAATCCAGTTGTGGAGGAAGCCTCGTGTTACAACAGGGTAACCAAAAACTTAGACAACTGAAGGCCACAAACCAGGAACTATGAACACTGTGAAAGTCGGAAATTAATCTGCTATAGAACTGGACATATCATCAGGCTCATTCAAACTCCAAAATTGACTCGCTGCATTTTATTTAGTCTTGAGACATCTTAATTAATTTAGTTTTAAAAGCCCTCTCCTGAAATTAGATGCTTTTAATAAACCCCTTTAATAAACAAGCACCAAAAGACAATTTCAACTATGGTTAGGTTTTCTTTTTGAGACATGGGAGAACAAGCATGCATTGGGAGCCCAGGCTTTCCTTCTCCAGGAGAAGGTGGATGTCCTGTGTTCAGTTCTCTCTTTTTTTTCTTGAGATGCTACAAATCCTCCAATTTTCCATAAAACTGCACATTTTCTAGGAAGAACACAAGGGACTGTGCTGAGCTTTTCCTGTAGAAGCAATAGCTGTTCATGCATTAGTTCAATGTCTGTTGGCTCAAACATGCTGAGTTTCAAGCTGGCAACACTTACACAGAAAATAGGGTGCTTCGCTGGCCCTGTAGAACAGCTTTTTTCTACAGTAGTATCTCATGCTACTGGGTAAGGTTTATGATCTGAAGATCTCAAAAGACAAATTGTGTGGCTACCATAAATTAACTCCACATTTTTGTCCAGGATGCATACACATAGATAATAAATCAAAAGAAGGGGAAGAGTGGTCCCTTTGGGGGGTTTTTAGTATTATTTTTATTTTTCTGACCTCATGCAAGGGTTACATAATAATCGTTTACTAAATCTGCAGAAGTTTACACAATTAAAGTCTTGAAGAACCTATGAAATCTGTGGGTTTGCATATGTAACAAAGGTTTACAAGCTATGCAAAGAATATCTAGTTACTGATCTATACAAAACCCATCCAGTAAGATACTTACTGTTGCTCATAATAATAACACACAGACATTTAGTGATTTTTTTTCCCCTTTATCTGCTTACCCAAGTTCAATGAATGAGCTCCAATTAAATATTTCCTTCTTGCATATGTATGGTCCAGTAAATAACATTCCTTCTTCTCAAGCAATCTCTCACCCTGGGCTACTACTCTCATTTCTTTGATGCTTATGTATAGAAAAGGGGTCAAGTTCTTCTATCTCAGCCTTTTAGAGATGTGTCTTTTCATGTTTATCTTTTAAAGATAAAAATTTTTACCCACAAATTTAGCAGCAAAACCCATCTCCATGATTTTAAGTTCTCCTTTCCAGTTTTCCTGAGAATGAAATTAGAATACCTGTATCCACTCACCATTCAACGAATATTACAGCACTGGGCTATTCTCAGGAAGATGGCTAAGATGACGAATACATATAAAACTTCTAAGAAAATAAAGGAGAGAAAATTAAGGAGATTGTTAATTTGTAATTACAATAGTCAATATAATAAAGAATTGGGTTGGTTTATTGCCTTAAGTTTTAACCCTTAT
>VZRZ01000222.1:1538358-1581661 GCA_013398175.1 Climacteris rufus | reverse complement strand
GTGGCCCAGCTGTGCCACTCACCGTCCTGGAACTGCTGCACCTCTTCAAGCTGCTGCTCCGGGGCAGCCGCAGGGCCTTCCTTTCTTCTGCCCCTGAACACTCTGAAGAGGCTGATGAATCTGCCTGCCATCGCACAGTCTGGCCTCAAGGGCACCCGCAAAAGCGAAGCCTCGGGAAGGCCACGGGTCACCAGGTCCCGTGGTCTGGCCTCGAGGTCACTTGCAGGAAAAACGCCTCCGATAAGCTTCGGGTCAGCAAGGAACGAGCTGCCTGTGCGGGGTCTCCTCACAGCACCGCTCTGTCCCGTTGTGCCCCGTCGCGTGCGCCGAGCGCCGTGGAACGGCCGCATCACCGCCAGCACCTACCTAGGTGTCACGAAGGGCCCTGGAAACGCGCTGCCACGTTCCCTGGGGACGCCCCCACCCCGCCCAAAGTGCCCCGCTTTGGAAGGAATGCGTTCCCCCAAGTGTCTAAGACAGCCCGACAGCAACTTGAGGAGCGGCTGAAGCAAGAAGCAAACGCCCCGAGCCCTGCTCTGCCGGCTCGGGACAGCAGAACGAGCCCCCATGGCTGCCGATGCAGCTGCGGCGGGAAGGGCACGGGACCTTCCAGGGACGCTGGCACCGCCTCCTTGGGACAAGCCCCTGCCAGTGGCCATCGCAAACACGGGGGTGTGACACCGACGAGGAAGGCGTGGGCCGGGCCACGAATGCTGCTCTGACCCCTGGGGCCCGGGGAGCACTGAAACGAGCAGGTGTGGCAGAGTCCCCGCCGAAGGAGAACTGCCCCCCCACACACACACCCCTCCCCAACCCGAGTCCTGGCAATCAATGCTGGTGCCCAGCTCCTGCCCCAGAGACCTGTGCCCCCGGGCCACTTCTCTGCCCGAGGGCGGCCAAAGCCAACATCGGTGCACTGGTGTCTGTGCTCCTGCGGGTGGCTATTGGCAGCAGCACCTGGAGCAACTGCTGGCAACACTTGGGATCTACCATATGATGTTTTTCCTTCCTACAGTTACTTTTTTTCATGGACGTGATTAGCCGTAGCATAAAAAGATCGTCAGCTGTCGGATTTCACAGGGCCAAGATGTTCTACAGAGACACTGTCTAGGGTCCTTATGTTTTTCTGACTTTCTTGCATTCTGGAAATTTTTCAGCCCAGTCTCTGATGTTCAGCGCTCCAGTTGCTGCCTGTTTGAATATCCAGCTTACGTCCAAACACAACGGGGTTCTTGCTGGGCAAGGGAATGGATGGCCACAAACAGAAGTTCAAGCATTGCAATATTTAAGCCTTCCAAGAAGTTTTTCTCCATTTCCAAATGCAAACATCAGCAAACACATTTTGGAAAAAATCCAATGAATTGCAATGTTCCCAGGATACAAATTATCACTGAAGAAACGAGGAAGGATTGAACACAAGGCCTTCGTAAACACTTCCTAGATGAATTAAAGTCTCCCCCATGCAGGGTTGTAGTAAGTGTGCTTCTACACTGCTGCACAGTTCCAGGTGGTGCAGGAAGAAGTCCACAGTGTTCATGCAGTCTGAAATAGGGATAATAGGGTTGGACCAAAGACTTTCCTCAGAGGGATTATGCTGAAATCCACTGTATTATGGCATGCCAGCATTACAGACCTCAGCAGGTCTGACAGACAGACCGTACAAGGAACAAGCGAGATCTGGGTACTACATGGTGGAATGGGAAGGGAGATTGATTTCATTCAGACAAGCAATTAATGCTTGAAGGAAACGCATGAACAGACCCCTTTCGGTGAAATGGAAAAGCGAAGGGATTTTGGCAACAGCAGCAGAACTCTTGGAAATAGGAATGCTTTGTAACAGTGCCTTACAAAGACTAATTGCTGCCATTGGACATTAGAGGAGATGAGAAGAGTTTAGGTAATGTGGGAATCCTGCCAGGAGTTAAGCAGTAATCTCGTGTTTCACCACCACCTTGCAACAAGCAGAAAGGGCTGTTTGATCAACAAAACTAAAAACAGCAAGAGGATTCTGCTGACTCCGGCTGAGACATTGGCACTCTGGTGCCTCAGTTACTTCCTGCGTGGGAGTTACCGCCAGCTCCGAGAAATTATTCTTCATGAATTGGTACTTGTGTGAGCAACTAAAGAGTTTTAGAGTAGAGCTTCCAGCCCATCTGAATGCTTCGCTTTCATCCTCACAACATCAGCTCAGGTCACTGCATGCCTTGTTGCAACTCTGGCTCCGCATCTTGCTGGAGTAGCAGAGATACCAGCTGCCAGAAGTGGAAGCAAAAGCAACACCTGCATGCAAAGATGTAGGGGCCCATCTTCCCTCTGAGGGTGGTGATGCCCTGGCACACGTTGCCCAGAGAAGCTGCGACTGTCCCATCCCTGCAAGTGTTCCAGGCCACCTGCTGCAGAGATGACTTTTGGGCAATAAGGAAAAATCCAACTCACAACAAATCGATGGCTCTTTGCTTGCTTTATTACAACATTTGAAGCATTTCCTTAGTACCATGAGTATGTAGGCAAAGATGCCAAAAGGGAAGGGGATAGTCAAGCGACTGCAGTATTCCTGGACCAGGCAGTAACGCTGGAACTTCCACACCTGGTCACTGTTCTCTTATACCGATCCAACAGTGCAAGTAATGGGAGAGACAGAACATAGCCAGGATTAGTTATGCACCAAAGAGCTCCATCAGAGCCAAGGAATAGAGCAGTTCTCTATTGTACTAGGGCACGTTTTTATAAAATCACAGAGTCCCAGAGTGGTTTGGGTTGGGAGCGACCTTAAAGCTCATCCCATTCCGCCCCTGCCATGAGCAGGGACACCTTCCCATTTTAACTGGGCTTTTTTAACATGCTGCTTTGATTCCATAGATAGGAATGTAGGGCATGTAGTGATAGGACAAGAGGGAATGGGTTTGAACTGAGAATAGGTTTAGATGGGATATTAAGAAGAAATGCTTCCCTGTGAGGGTGGTGAGACACTGGCACAGGTTGCCCAGAGAAGCTGTGGCTGTCCCATCCCTGGAAGTGTTGAAGGCCAGGTTGGATGGGGCTTGGAGTAACCTGGTCTGATGGAAGGTGTCTGTGCCCATGGCAGGGGGTGGAACACAATGAGCTTTAAGGTCCCTTCCAAGCCACAAGAGGTTCATATTGTACTGGAAACTGAATAATTCTACAGCTGTCTAAAAAAGGCAGAAATTGTATAACAAGAAACTGATCCCTTATTACAAATTGTTCTCTCACATAAGCCTGTGTCCTAACACCATAAATCTTCATTATACTGCTGCTGCAACTGATTGCTTTATCTTCTGCAAGCAGCTACTGCCAAATATGCGGTACGTGCTGACAGATTTTGCAGTTTTGAGCTACTTAACTACCCAGCTCCTGTAAATACCCTGCCATGGCTCATGGTAAGCAGTGAGAAAGCACAACACACTGATTTCTTCTCAGCTGAAGTTTTAAAATAAATTCTTCACCTGAAAGAAAATTATCTTGGTTCTAGCAAAATTCTGGCCATCTGAAGCCTCATTTATTACTCAGTAAGAAAGCTAATGAGCCAAGCGAGCTGGGTCCCCAGGCATTTTCCTGGTCTGGAATTGCTTGGTAAGGAACTTTGGGCTTTTTCATTTTCTTGAATAATGAGTGCATACAAAACTTTATGGAAAGCTGAAGAAATTTCAAGGTAGAAGCCCTGGGTGTTACTTTATAACAGATATTTTGGCTGTCAAGAATAATCTGAGAATTAGCTTTAGGGAGACTTATATAGCAGAAGAAAAGCCAAATCCAAAAGCTGTTCATAGCTAAAATTGCTCTTGTGTTCCCAAGTGTAGCTCTCTGAGGGTGTCCCTCTGTAGGCATGTGAGAAGTTGACGTGGGCTGCCAAATCACAAACTAAGCTGCATACTGGGTGAAACCAAATCAGTCCCTTAAAAATGTCAACATGTAGTTTTTACATCATTTTATTTGTCAACCATGGAAAGAAAAAAAGGAAAATAAGAGTATACACAAGGCAATACACGGGCATTGGACTAGAAACGTTTCCAGTGCAAGTTACAGAAGACTCAAAAATAAATTTAAAAGTACTCCATAGTCTCATGAAAAATTACATTCTCGCTCCTCCATTGTAGGTTTAAGGGATGCCAAGTGCAACACAGAGCAGTTCACCAGGAAGAGCTGTCCCACACCTGACTTTGGGAACAAAGTGACTTCATTTCTACCCACAGCACGAACTCCTCACACCCTCAGTGCAGGGTCAGCACACGTGGACAGTCCATCAGGCATGGCAGGCGTGAGCCAGCCTGCAGGCCCCGGGGACAATCCCTGCTGCAGTGCCAAGTGCATCCAGAGCACTGCTGGGAAAGTGCCTCAGCCTGATGTGAGCTACAGAGGGCATGGATTTCAAAGGACTGTCCCCAACACCTCTTGGCAGAATTCAATTCAAAGGAAAAAAATTAATAAAGCAATTAAAACTAGAAGGACAATGTCAGAATTATCATACACTCATCAATCCTTCTAGTACTACATGAAAACCCCTCCAGATTTAAGAAGTGTACAAGTTCCCTATGCTAATTTCTGAGAATTTTAAGGTAACACAATACTACAAGTAAAGCATGTGAACTTTAAATTTTCTTATTTATTTTTAATTAGAAAGCCATTTCAGTTACACAAATCTTCATTGTTTCAAATTAACATCAACAGCCTGAGTCCTGATCCTGAGAACAGTCATTGAAGTGGGATTCCTCTCATACATTGTTTACTTGTGCAAGTATTTGCAAGACTCAGGCCTGAAGTGGCTACACAATTTATAGCTATGTTCCTCATTTGTGAAAACTCAACCTCTGAACTCAGTAATACATCATTCTGTCATGTGCCATCTTATTCTCTTAACTTCAGCAAAACCACATTTACGTGTTAATTCATAGAAAGGTGTGTGTGTCAGGAAGAAGCAAGGAAGAGCTACCAGAAACCACGGCAGCTGAGGAAACAAGGAAGGAAAGGGAACACTGCACAATGGGACATGGTTATCCTCAAGATAAATACTAACAATAAACATTTAGGCTGTTTTCCACAAAATTATTTTCATGAATCAAGACCACTTTTGCAGCACCTCACACATAAAGATCTGGAAGTGCCTATTCAAGGTGAGGGAGGAAACGTCTTCCATGTCAATGAGGTCAAGATTTCACCCTAAATACTATGTCTGGGTGGAGGTGAACGGGAGATTGCACTACCAGATCACCTTGCTCACTTCTTGGACAAAGTAAACAGCTGTTTCAAAGCAAATGCTACCGAGGACAAAGAAAAGAATGCTACCCAGTTGCAGCAGCAGATGTAGCCTTACATAGCCAAAAAGTAGCCTGAGTTTTCCAAGAACACTACAATGAATACCCATATTCTTTAAGCACGTGCCAATGGACTGGTTTTAAACGCTGCCCAAGAGGTAGCACAAACTGCAGCAGGACAAAGACTTTCTCTGTGCTCTCCTAGGTCATCACCATCAATTATACAGGGAAAGACTGCGCACTTGAGTTGTAAAATAAGTATTTCAGTATCTTCTGAATATTCCTCATCAAGTGTGGAAGTCTGAAAGACCCCTTGTTGCCTTGAAACAAAGTCTAGAAAAGCAGGGATACGTGATTTGGAGAGGCTTATGTATCTATTAATATTAAACCAGGCAAGGGTTTAACAAAATTACATTCAAGACACATACACCAGAAAAATGCACAATGGACAAAAAATTAAACTATTTGTTACACTGTGACATACAGAATTTGTTTGTAAATTCTCAGGAAGAATCAAGCAGCAAACATCCCTTGTTCAGTTTGTTTCTGCTCATCACTAAACATAACAGAAAAGGAACATTTTCACTGAAAATGTTTTTTCCTATTTATGTGTCCTGTAACTCAAGACAAGCAGGTTGCAACGACATCAGCAGGCCATAACTCTGAAATTCATAAAAAGGAAATATACTTTTGTATCATCAGAAAGTTTGGAATTAACAGTCCCAAGATATTAAAACATAAGCTATTCCAATCAAAGGGAGAAGTACCTGAAAAGATCAGTATCTGTAGTTAAACCAGCCATATGAAAAACCCATCCATGCTCATTTTTTAGGCATAGCCATTGAAAAACCCTCTCCCAATTGAAGGTCTGCTGCTGCTGCTCCTTCCTAAGACAGTTTTCAGACTAATACCCCTATGAGGAAACACAGCATGAGGACAGTGAGTGACGAACAATTGATGGCACACCTGGGATCACCATTAAAGCATTGGCTGCCTAGACAAGGCTGGAGAGAAGAAAAGTTTCTTCTCGCTCATATTCACCCTAACACTCACATACAGACCTTGGGGAATGGAAAGAAAATGCATTCCTTGTGCTCTACCTTCCTGCTTTGAGGTGCTTGTACAAGCTCAAGGTTCTTGGAAATGGGTGCCATTTCAGGGGAATTCAGTTTTCAAGCACTGGAGCACTCCAGTCCTGAAAGCCAGCCAGTTGTTTTTTGTGGATCAAGGAGTGACATCACTAATACACCAAAACATCCTCCATGGTATCTTCAGCTTCCATTCAGTGTCCGTGGTTTACATTCCATGGCTTCCATTCACTTTGTGGAAACAAGTTCAATATACCTGCATCCTTCCTTTTCTGTCATTCCCTCCCCATGTATAAAGAGATAGCCAAAAAGAAGTACCAAGTCAGGATTTACTACTTCAAAACACAATTTCTAACAGAAGCTGAAACTCAAGTTACTTACATAAACTATCTTACTCCTTGGAATGTTTTGGGTGATGTTGTAGGAAGAACTGGCCACATGCAACTGAGAAAATATCAGTTTCATCACAAATTTCTATCTTTAAGCAAACTCACCTCTGCAATTACTACAAAACTTGAAATAATTTAAAAAACAGTAAGAAGTTACGGATAAGGGCAGAAGTGACTAAATTTTAGTAGATGTGACTTCCAACCAGTGTTTCAGTCAAATCATTCCCCTGGTTTCACCCCAGCAGCACAGATGTATTGCTTGAACAGCAATTTGCTTCTCTGGAGCAACACCCGCAGCTCTGGGAGGCCACACTTGTCACAGCCTCACTGTGTCCTCCAGGATCCCCTGGCCAGGGCCCGACGAGTCCGCTTTGGGAGCGGGATGGCCCCATCAGGACGCTGCCCTTCCTGCCTGCTGGCAGAGGGGGCTCCCAGGGCAGCAGGGCCCAGCTGGGCAGGCAGGGAGCCTTCAGCAGCTGCCCTGCTGCCACCGGCTCGGCAGGGAAGGGCGGCAGCCCCCCGGGACAGGAGAGCCGTGCACAGCGCGGGCACAGCCGCGGGCCCAGCCCCGCCAGCTCGGCCACTGCTCACAGCTGCTGCAGGTCCCTGCTACAGCAACCACTGGGGGCTTGCAAGGCAAGAACTTCCACCTCCTCAGGAATGGGGCTCTATGGAGTTTATTGCTCAAAGCACTTTATAATCCTCCAATGAAATGTGCTATGAAGTGCAAAGTACTATTGTTAAGTCAAACTAAGATTTTTTTTCTTTTTTTTTAAATACCTAGGAATTTCTCAGCATTTTCCTGTTTACCTAATAAATCAGTTCTTTATAAAAATAAATACTGGGAGGACAAAAGGGACAGTTCCCCCACAATTTTAGTAAAGAAGTTTCATTTTTCCATGCTAAAATCTCTAATATCTTTCCAAAAAATATCAAAACATCTAAGAGAAATTGAGGGTGCATAAGAGCTGCTTACAACTCATCTACTTTATTGCCACAGCTAGTGTATCACCAGAACTTCTATATTTCACAGGTTTTTCTGAGGCCATAGTATCAGAAACAGCATTTGGCAAAGACTTGGTGAAGAACAGTTTTCAAATAGTCAGCAACGACCCTTATGATAAATTTAAGGGGGAAATACTTTGATTTTTTTCTCTTTGATTTTTTTTCCTTAAATCAGGTACCGGCCACATTTTGTCCTTCCCATTTCTACTGTATTTCCAGTTTCATGTATTTAGACCAATGACACATTCCAAAAGCTGGTGTACAACATCTTTATATACACTACAAATTCAGATTACCAGACTATAGTCAGACATTGAATGTATAAATAACTTTGCAAACTATTTACAGGTTTTAAACTAATCAGGTTTCAAGCAACCAACACTCTTAAGGCAAATTCATTTATATGACTGGCTGTCTGGCGTCTCAGCATTTCTCTCCCCTCCCCAGTTCTCCTAAAATGACAGGCAAATAGGAAATAGAATTACCCCCTGCCCCTGTATTGACAGAATTTCTTGTATGGGGAGATGATCTAACTACTTAGGAGCTTTCCTTAAAACAAGGAAAAATGCATAGAAATGCATTTCTGTGTCTGTGTATCAAGAAAATCATTAAGGTGCATACCAAGAACTGGAAGTCCTAATGTCTTATAACAACATAACTTTTGTATGCACATGACAAACGGGTTTGGGAATTTGGGGAAAGCATCAGTTTAAAGCTGCACAACCCTTTTTAGAACTATGCATTTATAAACTCATTAGATATAAGATCTGAGGAGCTCAAAGGGATTTTCTCTTACAGGTGACACTGTGCAATACAAAATGCTGCAAACAGTGGATTTCCAAAGCACACATTTAACTACATTAGAATTTTTCTCTTATACCATATTGCTGTGCAAGATACTATTCACCACTTTAAGGGATTCTGCACATCCTACCAGTCCTTACACTGGAGTAAGAATTGGCCACTTCAAATAGTATCTTTTGGTTACAACGTTGTATTCCTAAGTGCAATCACAGTGCAATCCCTTTTGTCAATGCCTCACTGAAGCAACCAAGCGTATTCTGGTGAAGTACACAGGATTCACAGACCAAACGTGCTTAGTGCCTTCCTTTAAGTCCCAATCATCACTTTGTTCTTAGTATTTTTCAACGCCCTGATTAGGTCTTTGTTTGGAAGTAATTAGCTACTGTGGTTTGAAGGATTTTGGAACAAAGCAGAGACTTTATACTGAATGCAGAGGTCATCTCCAGCAGAGACAAAAGGTGGCAAATTATCGATTAGCTTTATATTTAGAAGCATCCCTTGGTTCACTGCTAGGATTGCTCCAGTCATCTGCTTCAGGTGTGGTCTTGTAGTGTCGCCAAGCTGACTTATTAAAAACAGGAAGTCTTTCAAATGATTCACTTGAAAGGGCCTATGGAAAAAGAAAAGCAACGGTTAAGCATCACTGGAGATACAAGGGAAAGGTGATACTCTGGGGAGTGCTGCAGTTACAACTTCTCTACCCAACAAGTGTGGCAATTATCCCAGTGCTACATGTCACTGCCCTGTTTTGAAAATACTTTAGCTGTGACTAATAGCTCTAGTTATACTCAAAGTCCTAGACAAAGTTAAAAGAAAATAATACCACTGAAAAATATTTCCTTTCTTTCCAGGGAGTGGTCTCTACAGAGATCGCAAGAAAAATATTTTTGGCCAAAACCATTTTAGTGAGATTTGTCACTGACACAGAGCAGGCAGCTACTCCAACATTTCACTTCCCCAACATACTGAGCCCCTGTCAGCACAGATGTGTGAGGGCTGACCCAGTGCAGTCCCTTGGCAGAACTTCTTCCTCTAAGAAAGGCCAGACCTTTTTCCTCCACACACATTTGCAGAGGACTAAACCCATCAGAAGCAGAGTCAGCACAGGATTCCACAACTCCCTTGCTACATACAGCAAGGCACAGTGACAATGCTAAGTCAATGACCTACACAAACTATACACTATATTCTTTTTAATTCCCTGTTGGAATTAAAGCAGTTTCAACGTTTAGCCCCTGAGTAGCCTGGGCTCTCCCAAAAAATAACAGGATCAATACAGTCTATTGTATCAAGAACTGCATAGAGCAGAACACATTTACTAGTCAGGAGTTAGTCAACTGTCTTCTCATTTCTATCGTGGCCAAAACTTAGAATCAAAAAGCATTAAGCAAAATTTTCTTTCATCACACAGCTCTTGGAAAATTCACCACTTATGACAGATTAACAAAATGCAACAATCCAACACAGGGACTGAAAAAAAAAATCAAAGCAAACTAACTACTATTAGTGCCAGGTTAATATATATATAACCTTGGGGTTTAGGATTCTCTGTAACTGATTTACATAAAAGTGTCAAAGATAGCAAAAACAAATTTAAAAACAAGCTGAAGAATGAAAAGAACCTGCTACAAACAACCTGCACTGCATTACCAGTTTATAAAAGCATCAAATTCCTACCTTCAAATAAATTACAGCATCTGAGCCCACACCTTC
This sequence comes from Climacteris rufus, assembly GCA_013398175.1. Lineage (NCBI taxonomy): Eukaryota > Metazoa > Chordata > Aves > Passeriformes > Climacteridae > Climacteris > Climacteris rufus. The sequence continues at coordinate 1,571,392 of VZRZ01000222.1, read as the reverse complement.
CATTGAGTAGAGTTTAAGGTCACCTTGAAAGTACCTTGCATACAGACGAGAAATTGGCAATCCATAGCCAAACCCAGCCTGCAAAAACAAGAGAACAAAAGGAAAAACACGATGAGAAGTTACAAAAAAATTGCAACAGATCACTGCATCAATTTATAAAACAGAGAATACCTAAATATTTGTATCAGATTCTTTTTCAAGCTTTCCTTTATTACTCAGCTTACACCATAAATCTGTATTCTCCTTTTTCCCTATGCGTTACTTTTTAGGTTAAGTACAAAAAAGGGAAAAATCTCAGTCCTTTGCTAGAACTCCCTTGTCCATTTTGCATTTTCTCAGAGGCAGGCAGGTGTAGCAATACCACACATGCTGCCTCCAGCCATCAAAGCAAACCAATACCCTACACAGCTTCCCTGCTGTGATGACCACTGCTATAGTTTTGCACTCTTTCCTTGGTAAAAATCAGAGTTTCGACAGCATGTTTCCTCTCCCCCAAGCCTGGGATTAATATTCTCAAATGTCTCCACATTCAGGAGACTACACAAGAAAGCCAAGAGACAACTCTGCCTAGTTCATCTAGGTCACACTGTTAAGTGAGTGCTGATGCTACAGTGCCATAGAGATCAGCAGAGTCCTGCAGAGGAATACACAGAGCAACACAAGGCAAATAACCCTCACTGTTCAACAGAAGATCAGGATTCCACAGCACTGAATGACTTCCTGAAGACTGAGAACCAGTATGGTCCACACAATTTTCAAAGCATAATAGACTTGATGGGTACAAAGTCTGGATTTTAAATTTACAAAACTAATATTCCAAACAATAGCTGCAACAAGATCAATCACTTGGCACCTTTTCCAACCCTCTCTTGTCAGGAAAGTTATAAAAAAACTCCTCCAAGTCTCTCACTGCAGCAAGGGAGTAGGATTTTGCTCTACACATGGACTCATTCAGATGACTGGGTGTGTGCTGAGAATCATGGCGGCTGGTTATGCAATCAAATCCCCCCAGCATTTTTCAGGACTATCCAGTGCAGTAAAGGAATTATTCTAAACACACAAGCATTTGAAAAAAAAGATCCACCAGGCAGTGTAGTAAGTGTAGACTCCAAGAAGAATTAGACACCTGAAGCTTTCAGAAAACCAGTAAATTCATCCCACAGTAGTATTTCTACAAAAGCAACCTGACAGATAAGTGACAAACATGCCCTAAATCTTAAAAACAAAGCTCTAAAATGATACAAAAAAGAAGAGAAGGCTAAGAAGAAGGATTTGCAAGCATTATGCACACCTAACACATGGGAAAGGTGAACATTAAAGAACTTGTACTACAGTGTCCATCACAAATTCTCTTGCTGTCATCTACTACCTCTACAATATCTTTTGGCCTCTTTGCCTTGTTTTTACAGAAGTCTAAATTTAGTATTAAATTGGTTCAGAGTTGTTCACTCAGTTCTGACCAAAATGAGAAAGAGAAATGCCAAAAATGTCCTTTTCACACTGCTTGTCATAGTTATTAGTGTCCATTTCCAGAGTTAAAACAGTTGCTTAGCTGCACTTTTCCCAACATTATGTTTTAAATTTACCAAAGAAAAATTTAATCTCCCATTAAAGACATATGCATCACTTTCAAACACCAAGTCTTGAAACTAGATAAATTTCTTAACCTCTAAAAAATTGATTTGACTGTCTTAGAGAAAAAAAAATGCCAAAAGCTGACTTTCTTTTCTTGAGACTGGACAATAAATACATTACAGAAAATACAAAGCACAGCAACCAAAAGGCAACTTGTGGACAGTACATATCCCAAGGACCTGCTCAAATAAAGGGTAGTATCAAACAATACTGGAAACACACTATACTTTCCTCATGCCAGAATTATCCCTCCTTAAAACCCAGCTTCTGTTTGTCTCCTGTTCCTTTATGCTCTCTGCTAGCCCACATAATTATTTCATCAAGCCCTCTTTCAAGAATCTCCTGTCAGGCTCTTCCGTACACTGCCTTTAGGGTATTTTCCAAACCAGGTAACTTACAAGAAATACAAAAACAAGAGATCCCACATGAGTACCTTATTAAACCAAAGCCTTGCAAAGGCTCTATTTTGCAAAAGACAATTAACAAGAGGTGATTACTACATAGGTCTGTGCTGGACCTGGAGGACGGAACAGTCCATGATGCCACATCTGCCTTGTTATACAAATAGGAAATTATTAAATGTGTTACTAGCATCTACAGGTTTAAATTAAAACTAATTTAAGCCACGTTTCTCCCACTGTAAACAAATGCTATCCGAGAGAACCATTAAATTCTCTAAGAAAACCTACTATCATTAAATATGACCATGTGTTTTAAGTGTGTACATTATGTGTACAGTAGTGCAGATGAACATAAGACCTGCTAGAATCTGAATGCTGCCATGGCAACAGGGGTTCTCAGCAGTTTCTAAACAGCAGTTGCAATGACAGGGAGCAAAAATTTTCCCCAATCAACAGGAAGACGCCTCTCTTCCACTGCCCAATTCCATGAATGTTTCACCAACTAGACATGGGATCATGTAACAAGGGGAAGGAGTGTTAGAACAGAAAAATATGTCTATTTACACTGCACTACAGTTTAGTTTAGAGTATTGCCTAAGTCAAGAATGACACACGCACAGACCTACCGACCTCCTGGAAGACTGTAATTGTTAAGTGGCTTGGTCTTTGGCACTAAGCAAAAAGAAACTCCTTCTGTATGGACTTCGAAGAGGATTTATGTGGAACCTTTCTGCTGAAGGATTTTTATTTCCAGACTGATATACAAAGTATAGCATAGTTGTTTTTATAACTGGATCTGGACCTGTCCAACTTCACTGCTAAGTCCTTGTTCCTCTTAGTGGCAAGATATGCCACCGACTCACACTTTGTGACTTTTTTCTTCCTGCACACACATATAAATGACAGAGCTGAACAACTTTTCTCACCATTCAGTCGTGTACAGACATTGGTCAGACTCACTCAAAAGCTGCCAGATTCACAAGATAGAGGGATCCTTTGTAAGTTTGACTACAGTGACATAGACTGGGAAAGGGAAAAAAAGGCCTGAAAATGGGATACAGTAGAAGAATACCAAGGATAAATGCCACAGAATCAAAGTAAGCAGTTTTGAAGACGAGGAAGTAAACACAGCAATGCATTGCTAAAGATGCATTGAAAAAAGAAAAAAGAATAGTGTCAATCCTAAGATGAACACATTTTACAATCAGAGCTACAAAGGGAGAGACAGTTTAATAGCGAATACAACCGGTAATCAAGGGATAAGTTTATCCTGAGAACGAGTTTCAGGAAATCCTTGTAGACTGATACAGTAAATTGCTGATCAAAAGTGAGACAGAACAAAGGCAGATTATGCATCAAGAGCTTCTACCATTTGTGACAAAGAAGAAAGCTTATATTTGAATTAAGGCCTATTCCCTTATCACTCATCACATTCAAGATTTTCTATGAAAAAGCAGAAGTTTGAAACAAATTACTGAGCTGTGTTGTGGAGGTGGAAGCCAGGAAGGATCAGTACCAAGTCAATGCACATACAGAACTGGGTTTCACACCTACCATGGTGCCAAAGGGGTAAATCCCATGCAAGACACTGCCATGTCACAATGGTACCAACTGTGGAGCAAGACAGTACCATAAAGACTTTCTGCTCATAATCGAAAAGAAAATTTATTACCTCTGAGTCACTCTGAACTGATTTTACCCTCAGTTTACTGTTAATCACTTTATATCCAAAACAGTCACACAGACAAGAGGAACAGCCTCAAGCTGTGCCAGGGTGGTTCAAGTTGGACATCAGGAGAATTTTTTCACTGAAAGGATTATCAAGAATTGAAACTGGCTGGGCAGGGAAGTACTGGGGTCACCAACCCTGGAGGTGTTCAGGAAACAACTGGACATGGCACTCAGTGCTATGGTTTAATTCACACGGGGGTGTTTGGTCAAAGCCTGGACTCGATCTTGGGAGGTGTTTTCCAACCTTAAAGGTTCTCTGATTCCATACTCTGTCCCACATTCTATTATCTGTCTGAAGGCACTTGAAGCACTGAAGAATCAGTAGGGGAAAAAAAAATAAAACCACTTAGGAACATGCTAGATGAGAATGCTCCTAAGCAGGGAAAGGAAATTTCTCAGAGAATCAACTTCTCCACATGCTTAAAGGCTTGCATCAGAAGCAACAGAGGACAGAGATGAGAAGAGGCAATACACAGTATCTGTATTAATCCACTTATTGAAAGCCAGTCAAGTGGAGCAGTAGCTATATAATTTTTATCACAATGATCCAATATGCAATTTAATAAAACAATTTAGAAATAGCATTTTAATATTTTTTTAAAATCATGCTTCCTAAAATAATCTACACATTCCACACTGAAGTAACTCCCCTGTCTAGAAAAAACTATGGGTATTTTTCTTTTTTGAAGTCTGGCCCTGGTGCATCTCAGAAGGCAGTATCATATGAAACATTTTAAATTAAACAGGAATATACCAAAAGTGTTCATACAACATGCAGATTTGGGAATAATTTTTAAATGTGCTTTTACAGTCCATAATTTACATAAAAATTATTTTTAAGCTTCATTACAAGCTTGTGCATTGCCAGGAGGTGTTTCTCAAGTGCTGTAATTCTGACAGTGTGGCTCACCTTTTCAACACATTCCTGACAGGAAACTTAGATAAACAGTAATCTGCCCACTGAGGAGGAGCTCATTAGGTTATCCACTTCTCAGTAATACAGCACTAAGGATCCTGCCCATTAACCTGTGAAAATACTGTGCATATGCAGTTTTTTTTATGCTTATTTTCAAGAATGCAATATCAACACAACAAAAAGTCATTTTCTATTCCACAGACTAAGTGATGATAACAAAATCCATTTTCTCCTGTTCTGCCTGGATAGTCTTGCTAATGGTAAACCACTTCTTCAATGGAAAACCTGATCCAGTAGATTGCAGTGAAAGGAAATGTAAAATCAGAGTGGTGCAAAGGGACATTTAAATACATATTGCAATTGCTTACCAAAGGCACAGCCCTCGAGGGCTCCAAACTGGGCCTGGGTGCTGTTGAGTACATGTAGTTAAACAATCTGTCTATTTTTCTTAGAGGTACACCTCCACCTTGGTCACTTATCTAAGGAACGAAAATTTAAGAGTTTTAAACATCAGGTTCTTAAAAAAACCCACAAAAACTCAAGCAGCATTATCTAAATTACTTCAGAGATATTAAAGGAGCAGCTAGGGACTTTGGGGCTGGTCTGCTTTGGAGTAAAGGAGGCTGAGAGTGACCTTGCTGCTCTCTACAGCTTCCTGATGAGGAAGGAAGATGCTGATCCCATCTCCCTGGGATCCAGTGATGGAATGTGTGGGAACAGTTCAAAGCAGCAGCATCAGGGGAGGTTTAGACTGAACATTAGGAAGCTTTTCTTTATGGAAAGGAAGAGGCTTCTTAGAGAGGTGGCAGATGCCCCAAGTCTATCAGTGACCAAGAGGCATTTGGACAATGTCCTTAACCATGTGCTTTGGCTTTGCTCAGCCCTAAAGTGGTCAGGGCCCTGGACAAGATGCTCCTTGTAGGTCCTTCCCAACTGAACATATGCTGTTGTAATGAACACAAAGCAGGTGATACAGTAATTAGTCTGCCTTTTCAAATTACAGGTCATACTACTCTAAATCTAGCAGGTTTGTAAGCTACATATTATTTTTAGGCATTTACCTTAATAGACAGATCTTCTTTCCCCAGAGTGACTAAGGTTTTGATCGATGGATAGGCTTCTTTCTTACCTTCATGCAATTCCACTGTAGCTCTCATTGAATTCTGAAGATAAAAGAAAATACAGTCTCTTTGATTCTAATTTTACCGTATATACTTTTTGTGACAAGTCAGAAAATGCATTTATTTTGTTGCATCTAGATACTCTGTCCTACAGCTGTATACAAGATAGGAAAGGCTGTTTTTAAACAGATTCCAGTGCTGTCAAGTCAAAGAATTGCCCAGTTATATTTTTACATTACAACTCATTATACAGAACTTTTATTTATTTGATATAGTCAGAGAACAAAAAGCAAGACTTTCTTTTTCCCCCTCAATTTCTAGTGTTCCCAAGCACCGCTTAGAGACCTCCTCTCTTCTTTCAAACCATATAACAGCTCCCATATATTCCATTTTCACTGTTGTTCCAATTATTCAGAGAACACAAACAAAACCAAAACAAAACACATCATTTACGCTATTCAAAAATACAGGGGCTGTTTCCACAATAAAGACACTGGCCCTAACCAGTCCTCAAATATGCAATAAAGAAGCAAGCTCATGAAAACTACAAGGTTATGAATATTCCACCACTGCAAAACCAGACTATCATGAGTGTTTTAAGTTAATCAAAAAAGCTGCAAAAGCACAACAGAGTAGAAAGCCAGACTTTTTTTTAAGTACACAAGGTCACAAGAGAGGGTTGTAAATCTGCCTTTCAAACAAGTGAAGAGTGTTTGAAACTTAAGAATAAGCTTAGGGAAGGAAAACTGAAATACCATTTAAGAGCTGTAACTGAAAGGAATCTCATTTTCAACAGTAATAGGTTCAAAAACCACTCCCAAATATTAACAAGTGGAACCTACCTTGAATAATTCAAACAACATATGAAACAAGTGAGAAGGTACATAGACTACTTGAATAGGCTTGTTTGGAGCTTTCGCTAAAAAAACAAAAAAAGAAATAAAAATGTCAATTTTCTTTTCAAAACAGTATTTTGTAGCATTGCCCTTTACAGGAATAACAGGAACGTGTAGGCAAAGACAAGTATGTAAGCATGTTTTAACTTTCCCAAAGTAAAAATAGTTCTGCAGAGTAAAAATGTAAGTTTTAGTTACTGCTATCACCTGAAAGAACACATTCTAATGATGATTTTTCAAATACATCCAGTCAGCAGACTTTGTTCAAACATGAAACTTCACTAAGCAGTGGTTGGTTTCATATCAAGAGTAAATGTTAACCAAGAGAATTTTCCTACTAAAGTGGGAAACTTTCACATGCTCACATACTATTCAAGCATAGTACTTCTGCACAAAAAGATTCTTAAAGCAAAGAAAACCCCACTGTTGAAGTATTATAAAACTTACATATGTTCCCTTCATTAAAACATATAAAATGTAAGTATTCATAAAAATTTTCAAATATACTTCAAACAATATTACAGCTTCCATATTCCAAACCATGACTGAATTGTTTTGTTTGTCCACTGCTGTCCCACTGTGAGGGTTTCAGCAGAGGTGGATGGCTTGCACAGCTCTGAATGCCAGGGTGCTCCTTGATTTGGCAGGAAATAATACATTCCAGGACAGTTTTGGTGCTGAAGATGAAGTCATCCCTGAACACTCAAATATCCAGTAGCCTTGCATTATGTCTCAACTAGACAGACTGAAGGGAAGTCTCTAAATGTCTGCTTCATAAATTGCAGGAAGATATAAACATGCACCAGAAACAATACTCTGCAAGGCAACTTGTTGTTTTATTCTAGTAATTTTGTCAGCCCAAACTCCAATTCCCTACACTTCACCAAAACCAAGGCAAACTGACTCACACTTGTTTGAGGCATGGGTACAGACAGCAAATAAGTTACTGTTGCTCTTGTGAGATAACCTGCAAAGTCATTTTCCTCATGTTGATAATAAGCTGGTTTAAAGGAAACAAGTAATTCTTTTTTCATTTGTTTTTTGAGCTCCAGCAACTTGTTTTCTCTAACAGTGGATCTTTTTACTTAGGCCCTCAGGTGAATTTTGCACTGATTTTTCTGCTGCAGCACTCAGTACTTTTACCTCTAGAATCAGTTTGAAAGGGGAAGGTTGGGTCCTTTGGTTGTGGAAGAAATGGGTGGTAATGCATGATTGTTGGCAGTATCACTTTGTGTAGAGAAATAGTTCTACACTACTCCACAGCACTTTGAGCAACACATGCTCCATGTATCACACTCTCCATTGAGTGTTACCTATTTCTGAGACTCCTGCAATTCTTCTGCTGAAGTTTGGAAACAACTTAGTCTTATGTCTGGCACCTGTGCAAAATTTGGGAGAGGATCATTCAAGAATTTTTTTTTTTAACCTTGAGAAAATAAGCTCCCATTTGTTAATAAAATGATGAACAAAAAGCTGCCAATACACTGACAAGGCCTGACTTGTCAGTTTTGTGTCATCCAGTTTTCATCTTTGTGATCAACCTGAAGCAGATTTTCATGTGAGAAGTTTATGACAGCATTTAAAGCATAGGCTATCTAAAAAAAAATCCAATTTTGCTACCTTACACAGAAGAGTTCAAGGAGTTCACCACTGTGTAGAGAATGCCAGTGGAATTAATCAGTTTATAAGCATATTTCAGAATGAAACAAGCTTGTGTTCTACTAGATCAGAAGGCAGGAATGTTTCCTTCACAGTTATGAGGATTCTTGATTTGTTTTCTTTAACGTGACAGTGAATTCAGCAGATAGAAGTACACATCATCATGATAAACTACAATTCAGGTGCCCGTGTTGACAAGTTAGAAGAAAACTAACTGAATACAGAACTGCAGAGTTCAAATTGCAAGTTACAATTAATTAACAAAACTAGAAATCACAGTTATCAGAAATGCATTTTCTTACATACAGAAATGCAATTAATTTCATAATTACCATTGAATTCTTCCACTTCCAGATCAGGTGCCACTGTATAGTACTGTTCACATAACATCTTAGCTGTTTCATAAGCATCTACAAAAGAACAGAACAAACACTGATTTATCAAAATCTTCTAGAGATGACAGCAGTGCTCATCCTCTCTGTGCAAGACTACAAAAAACAACACTCATTTTGGGAACCAGCTTACAAGCACAAAGCTGGTATCCAATCTAATCCCATTTTCTCTGTACACTTGTAGCCCATTTGTCAGGAAAGCGCAAATTCTATCTAAAGCTCTACTAACAAAAGCACAGCACTGGAGATAAGCTATTTTTCATCTTTGTTCAGGGCTTGAAAACCAGAAGGATATATCTTAGGCTGACCATAAAATCTGCTTATTTTTTATTTCCTGATCACAATTTAATACTTTTTCTTTCAATCTCAAAAAAGGATGACATTGCAGACATTAATTCAGGTTTTCCAAACACAATACTGTTTACACTACTTGATTTTCAGGTCTTTGAAGGGAAAATCTAGAATCTTTCAGATTCTTCACTCTTTTCTACTGAACCAAAAAAAGATCCCCCCAAAATACCTCCCCATAATCCAAATCAGGCTTTATGTATTGTTGAAATTCAGCAATAAAGTTTAAGTTACTTTTTGTCACTAGTGGTGCCCCACCAAGGTTCAGTACTGGGCCCAGTATTGCTTAACTCATTCATCAGTGACTTGGAGGAAGGGGCAGGTACCTCCTCAGGGAGTTCACTGACAACACAAAGCTGGGAGGAGCGGCCGATACCCCAGGGAGCTGTGCAGCCCTTCAGAGGGGCCTCGACAGGCTGGAGAGATGGGCAGAGGAACTGTCTGAAATCAGCAAAGGCAAATGCAGGGTCCTGCACCTGGGGAAGACAACCCCAGGCACCAGCACAGGCTGGGGGCTGACCTGCTGGAAAGCAGCTCTGCAGGGAAGGACCTGGGGGTGCTGGTGGACAACAAGTTGTGCATGAGCCAGCAGTGCCCTGGGGGCCAAGAGGGTCAATGGGATCCTGGGGTGCAGTAGGAAGAGCAATGCCAGCAGGTCAGGAAGGTGATCCTGCCCCTCTACTCAGCCCCAGTGAGGTGGATCTGGAGTGCTGTGTCCAGTTCTGGGCTCCCCAGGACAAGACAGACCTGGAGATCCTGGAGTGAGTCCAGTGGAGGATAAAGATCACAAAGGGACTGGAGCACCTCTCTTACAGGAAGAGAATGAGGGAGCTGGGCCTGTTCAGCCTCAAGATGAGATGACTGAGAGGGAACCTCATCACTGTCTATCAGTATCTGAAGGGGAGGTGCCAAGAGGATGCCTCTTCTTGGTGGTGCTGAGCAATAGGACAAGAGGCAGAAACTGATGCACAGGAAGTTCCACCTGGTCTTGAGGAAGAACTTTACTGTGTGGGTGACCATGCACTGGCACAGACTGCCCAGAGAAGCTCTGTAGTCTCCCTCCCTGCAGATGTTCAAGAATCATCTGGACACAATCCTGTGCCATGTGCTCTGGGATGAGCAGGAAGGTTGGACCACATGATCCACTGTGCTCCCTTCCAATCTGACCCATTCTGAGAGTCTATATTTGAAAGATTTCTTAGTGGTTTCTTAGCAAACCTGGGTCAAACAGTCTGAGTGCAGTCTTACATTTCACCTTCCTCTAAAAGCCAACTCTCTGACAGAGTCCTAAGACTGTGAAAGAGACTGTGAAGTTCAAAGCATGCTTCCTGGTGTGGATGGAGATTAAGTAGCAAGAGGAGTGAGAGATCTATTGGTACATCTAAAATCCTGGCTCCAGGAACAAGCCTGAATTTGCTGTCAGCTCAAGCTGTACTGCAGGACAGATGGTGAGACAGAGAACACCTCAGGCAGCACAGACACAACACCTGATGTAGCTCCTTGAAGCAAGTGGTGGTTTACATCACTTCTTCAATGTTTGAAGGGCATACAGGGCTCGTAGCTGCCAGATACAGTACCAAAATCAACATCTTAACTGACAAATTGCTCAGAATGCTGCCTGTGAACCAGAACATTTTGGAGCTCGCACAGCATAAAGAACATAAATGAACCCCTCCACCAATTCTACAGGAACGGCCTCAATCACCTTGTCCCTATACAGCCCCTGTCTTTAAGGACATTTCATTTCCTTAAAAGACAACACTGGACACTGTGACACCCCTGTTTTCTCAGTGTTGTCTAAGACCTATGTTAGCTACTTGCTTGAAAACTGGACTTAGCACCTTCTGACACTGTACACTCTCCTGTCCAAGGCAGCAACTATGAATCTGATGATCAATATTGATTCCAATACTGCTCTTAAAAGGAAAATCTAAGTAAACAACATGGCTGTAACATATACAATGCTGACGCTAAACTGGAATAAGATCAACCCAAAGAAAAAAAAAGCTGCTGAAAAAGGCCACCTTAGGAGCCAAAAAGAGCTAGAAAAAGCTGTAAGAGAACTGTGAAAAGCATTACAAAGTGAGCTATCATGCAGGTCAAACTTTGAGATAAGAAAGGTTTCCCTCTCCCTTCACCCAAGGCTGAGGGAAAGTGAAGGGGAGAAATACATCCTTCCCTCTTTGCAGCTACACAAACAGCAGCAAATGATAGAGCCTGGAATTCTCTCCTACAAGAAGACCTGTATTTGCAAACAGATACACCCAGAGTGTGAACCTCCCATGAAGAAGTTCTTGGGGCAGCCAGCATTGCCTCATGCCTACTTACTAACATTCTGAAAGCATGTAAACATTCACAACATAGAGCAAGCAGGACTTCCAATGTGACTGTGCCAGCTTGTTCAGGTACAACCAGCACATCCATGTCTTCTGGAGGACAGAGAACAGGCTGTGGGATGATCAGATGACAGAGGAATGTGAAGTTTCACTGGGGTATCTGTACCCCTGAGGACATTTTACTGAAAGGCATAACTAAACAAAACTAAACAAAATGGAATTTTCACTTACTTTCAGTTTTCTGTAGTACCAGTATGAGATACAAAAGCAGTACATGAGAATCTGCTTCTAAGCATTTCAAGAAGAAAACATCTCAAGTCTAACAAAACATTTAGACACTTCATCTGATGTTTAAAAGTACAGATTAAAGCTCTTAAAAATCAAATTGTTTTCTTAATTCTGTTAACATACCGCAAGTTTCTCTCTTCTCAATAATTAGAAAGCCTCAATAAGCCCAGGGCTTTATTGTGAGCAACTGCAGAACTTTCATTTAATAAAAAAGAATCAATGGACTTAAATCACCTTCAGTTTCTTGTATCTACACAACATATTTCTGAATATTCTAAGTTAGGGGGATTTCAGTCAACAAAAAATTTAACTCCATCTTACCTTTAACCACCTCTGCCACATCACAATTAGGATCAATACTTCCAATATGTTTGGGATGGGCAGGATTAATATCTCCGCCAAACAGAAGTGCTAAAATAAAAAAGAAATGGTGTCAATTATTTACTACACTTGAGGCAGCTCAGAAAGTTTAAATCTGATGGTATCTGACTGTGCTTGGACACTGCATCATTTTGTAAAAAGATACTCTAGCAAATTGCCAGAATCCTTGTTTAAGAAGACTATTTGCCTAACTCATCTTCCCCCCTCTTTTTTTTCATATTTTCTAGTTAAAACTAGTTAAAACAGAGTTAGTCATGTGGGAGGATTAAGGTGAAAACCTGCATTTCAAAGACTATCAAAAATTAGATAATATTAAAAGGTAAAACACTTCATTCATACCATTATGTCAGAAGAGAAGCACTCACAACAATGAAAACATTACAGTAAAAAGGACTGTGGAACTGTAAGGCATCATTAAAAGCCTTGTACACTCACCTAAGCTGCCATTTCACAGCTGGCACAGAGGTCTCACTCACTCACTCGACTTTCTCCCTGGATCTCAGCAGTATGATCCCCACTCCCTCTTTGCACAAGGGTCTGGTACTCACCAGACCCTTCACCAAGAGTTTAAAGAAGATTCTCAAAGAAGTAGAAAGGTTTTATACTTTATTTCAGGAGTGATTTTTTTGCTATTTTAGCAAGTTAGTGAGCTCTGACATGAAGCAGGAGCAGTATGAGGTGAGCAAAGGACCAGATCTGAAAGCTTTTCCTACCCCAGGCATGGCAAGCTCCTACACGGGGCACTGTGTCGTGCAGAATGGCCCTGGAGGAACAGTCTGCCAGTAATGTAGGAACAGAAATGCAAACTACATAAAAACTTGTTTCTGCAATTTGCTTCCCAATTACCTTTTTATTCAATGCTTCAAGATTAATATTTGCCATCACAGACAGACCACTAACACTGCTAACACAGGGACATTACACAAGGTTAACTAAACCTTAAGCATCTACAGGCAGTTTTAAGCTCCAACCAGTTAAGTAAGAGGGTCTACAGGAAAAGCTAGTTCAATTCAATGAATTAAGTTTAATATTTTAGAATTAGTGAAACTTATGCTAGCACTCAGCTCACAAATTCCATTAGGACAATGTCTGTACTCTATTGCTAGAACTCTTCTATGAGAGCCTTTTAACTTGCTTTTATGTCTGTCATTTGTCTGCCCAGGTACAAGTAAAGAAAAAGCTGTACATTTATCTCATTTTGCATGCTTTGCCACATGGAAGTTATCTGTTTGCACACAGTAAGGCGTTTGTTAGTCACACAAAAGGTTACTGGAAAGACACACAACTTGTAGTGAAACACTTCATACTACAGTACTCCAGCGTCCGCAGTATCTGTAGCGTACAACAATGTCTAAGAGCTCAGAAAAGCAGAATACTGAGCGGAGAATAAAGCTCTACAGCTAAAAGGCACAAGACACACTAAAACAGATCAGAAGACTGTCCTTAACTTTACACAGATCACTTTCTGCATGGTTGCACATACTGGTTAATAGGAGCTGTGCAAGTAACTCCTTTCACTCTGTAATACGAATATAAAAAGTAAGTTTATTAGTAACAATAAATGAAACAGAACCAAATGACAAAGGATGACTAATTTCAGCATTTATCCATAAATAGGAAATAGGAAGTAAGAGAAGACAAGAAAGTCTAGATAACTTGCTGGAAAAAAACCAAAAATGCATATAGTACATAACCTATTCAAAATTTATGGCATCTTTGTATTTCATTAGGAAACAAATATGAGGTCTGCAAACTATGTTGACAGCTTTGTGAGCATGAAGATACAGCTACTCTACTATCTAAAAAGACTTCATGTATCACTACACAAGGCATTTCTGCCAACAAGACTCAAAAGTGACAGCCACAATAACAAAGCCTGACAATTCTAAAATAAAGCACACTGATGTTATTTTTCATTTCTGATCACTGCGAAGTTCCAAATTAACCAGTTGCCAGTGTATCTTTTACCATAATTAACACAGAATAGTCATGAGTAAGAAAAAAAACCAAAACAATGCTTCAGGTTTACAAGCAATAACTAATGAGTTTCCAAAGAAGAGAACAGCAATTACTTACTGTGTTGGTTAATAAGCATACGGAAAGAGATGCGGTTGGTGTAGAATCTGTCTAGAAAATACTGGATGTTACTGCTAACAAATGGATCAAAGCCATATTTTTCCTTGTATTCAATCACCCCTTGTGCCATGGTTGGAACCACATCATTGTGTCTGTTCCTGACTTTAATTAAAACATCTAAAAAGCTAGAGAAAACAAAATGAGAAAGAGATTGTTAAAAGTGTAATTAAACTCCACAACAACACAACAATATTATCTGTTTACTATCCCTCCCAGCCAATAAAAAAGTATCAGAGGGAGAATACAAAAATAAAGTATCCAAACAAGCCCTATTTAAAGAGAATTATTTGGTCAACCTCTCACTCACAGATCTGTGAAACATTTAGGACCTCAAATTAAGTTAGTCCTGCCCCCAAGCATTCCTTTAAATTAAATCAAATCTCTATTCACAATTTAATGGATAACAAAAGATGCTCTTTTACTGCAATCATGTGCACTATGGTAACTGTCATTCCCTGCAACTTCTAACAGGAGCTGGGAGACTCAAAGGGAAACTCAGGAAAACCAAGCTTCATAATTTCCTGAGAAAAATTCGTTTTTTCTTCCCAACACCTCAACCTGTGCGGTGAAGTTTGAATGCATTTCCTTCCCCTGGCATCTCTTGTGTCAAGTTTGAACCTCAGGACAGGTAAGTGTGTGACTCCTGTTCAGTTTCCTCTCACACCACTGGATGGCAGAGTGAATACAACAGAGCTCTCCTTTGGAGCCCGGCAGCTTTTGGGATAACACTGCTGTGCTTTTAGCAAGCACGTCCTTCGGAGGATTTTTGTTTCTCCTGCAAAGGCAGCTGAACACCTGTGATCTTCAAAGTGTTCACACTTTTTTTCTCCACATGCAAACTCATAAATACTTGAAATATCGATTATTAATAATAAGCTTTCTAAAGCTGACACATGGAAAAACAGTACTATTCAGCTCTGGTATATTCTCTAATATTAAAGTAGTGTTAATACCACAATGATTAGGTGATGTTCTTTTAAAAGGTACACGGTGAAATGCAGCTTTCCAAAGCAAGCACAGCTGGGAGACTCATTCAAGTCTGTACCTCCAAGTCCTTTGTCAAAAGACATCTACAGCAAAACATTCTTGGTAGATTTATAATGAACAGTGAAAAGAAATGTATTAATTATTTTAATCAAAATTAGAGTGTACACCAGCTAAGGAAACAATCACAGAAATCACTGAAAGGTCATCTAGTCCAATCCCCCTGCAAAAGAGCAAGGGAAAGAACAAAGACTACAGAAAGTGAAGAAGACCAGCTATTAGTCACCACATTTACCCAAATACATACTTACTTTCCAGCACCACTTAGTCAAGACAATCATTTGACACACCATACCACTCTTAACAAGTGATACACTTTTGAAGTAATTTCTCCCACTCTACACTGCCAGCTGCAAAGGAATATGGGACTCATTTTTACTATTTTTTTTATAATCTTCAGTCTAACCACCAGTTTTTGCCCGTGTGTTAACCAACAGTTCAGTAGTCTTTCAACACTGGTCTGTTGCAGAGAAAAGGGGAAGTTTTAAGTGCCTAATTCCCCATTCTAAATACTGTCACAGTACAGAATGACTGACTGTACTTACCAAACTTGTTGACTGGGCAGCTTCAAATTTTCAATGCTTAAAAGGCTTATAGACTTTTACTGTTTGTTAAGTCTTGACTCTGTGTTCTGATGTTACCTTTAGAGACTGGTGCCTGTCTGAACTCGTGCTGCTTCTGTTTCCCAGCAACAAGACCCTAGCGAAGAGCAGAGCTGAAAGCAGCACTTACACTCACGTCAGAAAGAGAACTGACAGAAAGAGAACTCTCTCTCCTGACTGATATTTGCTCTGCTATTTGTTTTTAAATACTTCCACTGTCCACAATATATGTATGATGCCAAGAGGGCAAATTGTTCACTGATATCCCACTACTGAAGTGCTGAAATGCACAGAGCATGCCAAAGGGCAAAGGGCTTAGAGGTTTATCTGTGGCAGACCAGCAAAATCATAGCTGAAGCTCAGTCAACATATAACTAAATAAATAAAAAAGGAATTCCTCATTGTTGCACTGATATGACAAAGCTCCTGTTCCATCTTCAAAGATAACTGAGCTCACTAACGTGTTTCCATCAAGCAGATGCTTTTAAAGGACCAAACACAAGAAGCATATAGGCACATTTCAAAGTAGCAGGGCAGAATCAGAACACATCTCCTTAACCTTAACACTCATCCCTTACAATCCCTCTACCCAACACACCCATGAAAGACACAAAGCTTTTACTGTACTCAAACTGTGGGAGTCCATATCAAGGAACTTTTAAACTATTTATGGGATTAACTGGGAATACTGCAGAACAGCTCTGAAAAATGTACCAATCACTTTTTTTTCACAATTCCATGTATTTTCAAACCCATGATGAGTAAGTAATGCAGTTAGTTTGACAAATGAGAAAATATTAATATGAAGCTATTTTAGTTACGTGAGCTTCAGTGGCTTCTGTATTGACAGAAGACTATTTAAGGCATTACCACAGGTGTTAAATAAATGAAGCCTAAAAAATTCTGCAAAGACAACTAAAGAATGTCACAACAAAAGGTATTTTTTAGCTTCCTAATAACCTGTATATATTATTCTGTTTTGATTTATCATTACAGTGCAAGAAAACAAGCATAAGAAAGTCAATATAAAGACAAAGGGATTTTTTGCTACGTCTCTTATTGATAGTATTATCTGAAAGATGAAAAACAAGAAAGTGATGAGTAGAGTAAAAACCCTTTTAAATGCAACAGAAATGCAATGGTTTCGGGGTTTTTTTGATTGGCTGCTCTTTTTTAAAGCGGTGGTAACTGGCAGCTGAGTATCACCAAAAGAGAGGTAAAAGTTCACACTTTGAAAGACTTCTCTACTAGAAAGCTTATCTACTTCCAAATAGCAAAACTAACTAAAGTAGCTGTTTTTGCTTTATGTAAAAGTGGCACCTTCTCAATCAAACATACTCCAATATTTATTTACTTAGTTCAAATTGCTTACAGACCCACTATTCTAATTGCAGGACTGCAGAAAGGAAAGTGCCTTGTTTACCATGTTCCTCGTGTGTGTTATCTCAGACATGCTGGCAGCTCACGGCCTCAGTGGCTCCCAGCTACAGGACACTCCCCCACACACCCTCCCTTGAAAGGGCCACAAAGACAAAAACCAGCACAGAAACTCGGGTGTGTAGAGGCTGCACTGTGTCCTTTGAGAGCACATGTGAACAGCATGTTTTACAAACTCTTCAAGTTTTGAAAAACAACTTCCACTTCTGTGTGTTTACTGGATGCATACTGACATCTTGCGAAATTTCCAACACTTCTGCCTGTTTACATCCCTCACCAAGCATGGACACCTTATCTGAGGGCTTCTGTTATCACACTGCTTGGCTAACCTGCAGAAAAACTTCCACCTGACCCTTCTACAGCTGTTATCAAAAACGCCAAAGTAACCTTCCATTTGGCAAATGCCCGTGCTACTGACAGTGACAGTAATGTGGCAATGCTGCTTCATAAGGTCTGCTAACCAATGGAAGGTAAAAGAGAAACTGAAACACCTCTGAACATTTTCATCAGAAAAATGCTAAGACAAAAAGTCCCTTTTGTCCAACATTCACAAAAAGGTAACACTCATGAATGTATATTTGCCCTCCAATTCACACACTAAGAGCAGAGGTAAGTTGGGCCACTCTGAAAAACATCAGCTTTAATTTAGTCTCTGCACCCACTGCTATAACTGCTCACCCTCTTCACTGTGTGGGCACTGCTGCCTGACTTTGTTGGGCTCACACTGTAACAGTTTAGGGAACACAGGGCTATTTTTCCAGTACATCAATTTCCCAATTCACTTCCCTGCATGCCCTCACAGACAGCTGTGCCACTACATGGATGACATCTATAATGCTGTAATACTGATATAGAAAATGGTTTCCTCAGAAAGAGAGCCCATATTCTGAGAATAACAGAACAGGCTCCTCAGACAACCACAGATATAACACAAGTAGTCAGGGGACAGTTTTATGTCCAACTGATAAAGGCATTTCACCATTTCAGAAAGCAGTAATTGAAGAACTACTGCCAACATTGATTCAGCACATCTGTGGATATCCAACCTTTTTTAAAGATCATTTTAGCTCCCCTTCTCTCCTGTGCTAGTTGCCCTGATTAGCCAGAACAGACACTGAAGCCCACCTCAGCTGACACAAAGAACAGCAAGGCACTCTTTCTTTTCCAAAAATCAACTGCTCTGTCAGTCTCCATGTTTTCTGAGTGCTGGAGGCAGACACCACATTCAGCTCCAAACAGAAGCTGCTGGGATGGTATTGGAACAGAGGAACTTCAATCCAGGCAAGACTCACATCTTGTGACACTGACTAAGCTAAAGGAAGAAGAGATGGGAGCCATCACAAAACACCTAAATCATCTGCTACCACACGATGGGCATTCCACGACCAAGGACGCAAGGCTGGGTCTTCTGTACTACAAGCCATAGAATACACAGCATTAATATGCAAAATGTGTTCATCTACAGCATGCTCCACACAGGAACAGGACAGCTGAGAGGAGCCAAGAGATGAAGCCTGCTCCAACCCCTCTTTGGAGGCTGCTCTTGGCAAAGCACTCAGAGATACACCACAGATACTGCCCAGACAAAAAAGGACCAGATATACCTCATAAACTTCCAGGTTTTTCTTAAAGCAAACCAATTTGGTTGAAGAAAACTACTGAAGCATCCCTAAAGACACTACCAAGTCCCAGATAATGGCTCAAATTCCATGTGAAATGTTACATGCAATTACAAAGAACAGAAAACTTTTATGTAAACTTAAATGAACTCAATGATGTGCTTTTTTCCCCACTGAAAAGAAGCTCATTAACCATCAGCATTCCTGACACTTTCTGACCATACTGATACTCTTCAGACAGTACAAGACAGTAGGGCTAGATAGCAGCAACATGGAATACTGACAGGAGCTGAGAAATGTGTTAGATTAATCTGTGGGTTATTACAAGATAAATATGGACATAGTTAAGAGTATTTTTGAAAGACAGTTTGCAAAGAATATTAAAAGATAATTATGGCTTCATATCCAGTTAAATGGCATAACCTTCAGTAAGTTAGGAACAGATGACATGCCAGAGCAGGAAAGTAAATCTGACTTTCTAACCCTAGGTAACCTATCCAATACTGTCAAGAAGACTATAACTGCTCTTTAATCAGATAATACATCTTTAATCTCTTTTCACAGGCCAAATGCAGTATTAAAGATGACTACTACTGTCGAAGTCCCTAGCTGGACTTCACTTCAATAGGTAGCAATAAATTTCAAGCATCCTTATTATAGGTACTCAATTACATAGAACAGAATAATTGCAAGATTTCAAAGCTTTTAACAAACAGTCATACTGAATGATATTGATATTTGCTTCATTATGAAATATTTGTTCTACCACACTCATACAGAGCATGACAAGCAATATTTCCAGTTGCCATGAAACAATATCAAGAATGCCATATCCATATGGCATAATTAGATAATTCATGCGTTAATTACGAAGACTCCAAAGACAGATTTCCAAGAGAACTACTCATTAGCCTTTACAAATATATGTATACATAGTGATTTAACCTTGAACCTCTGAAGTCCATAAAAAGCTGAAATTCATTTACCTAAACACAGAATGGTTCCAGAAGGATGGTTCCAGGAGCTACACAACCACCTTGCCTCAATCCACACATCCAGGACACTACAGGCTCAACAGGACCTGTGTTACACTTGCCAGGCTCACTTAGATGTCTAGGACAGCTGCTGCCATCTCAACGGGCAACAGAAACCTACGTTTTGGTAACTTAAATCCACAAAGGCAAGTCTGCTAACAAACTAGTCACAAACAGAAATTCTTGTGCCATCAGCAAACAGGCTGTAAATACAAAATCACCAAATGTAACAGCTAGACGTGGTTGAAAAATTGATCTAATTTATACGCTAGAGAATAAGCAGGCCTTGAATGTCACTGAAAACTATCTAATCTATTTACAAAAGCTTTTAAAATGGGATGCTCTACCTCCTTCAGTCTGTTCTCCTTAATGTTACAATTTTTACTTTTTGCCCTGCACACTATCTCAACTTTAACAAAAATCAGTCATTTTTTAATTCTCCATTTCTTCATTTAGAACAACCAATCATCCTATTATTGTGAGCTTGTTTGCGTTTTGGCACACACAGACTTCCAGTGTCTCCATTTCAGTATCTTTTTTGCCAGTCTAAACAAATGTCTTCAGCATTCTTCAGAGGTGGAACTATCCAAGTCTGTAATTCTTGTTCCTTTCACATCAATACTGTTTATGAGTGTTTTGATTTCTTAAAAGGTAGTACCCAGAACTGCAGACAGTATCCCATCTTAGGACTCACACTGAGTAAGTGGTTACTTTCCCCTTGTTCAAGAGCACTGCAATTCACTCAGGCAGTCTGTGATCCTTATGGCTCCTTCTACAGCTTTGCCACGCAGGTAACCTGGTACTCCTGCACTTGAGTTTCTCCTAGCTGTATGGCTTGATCCACAAAAATTAAAGTGTAAGAATCTCAGATAACTTGCTCACAACTAAAAGAGTGTAACATCTGAAACGCACCACCTACTGAAGCCCTTACTTAACCTAATGTAACATCACAGTTAATATATCTGAAGTTAATTGAAGGCAAAACACCATTTTTGCACAGCACAGGCCACACTGTGCACAAACACAGCCAAGATGTTTTATGAAACTCTCTATAAAGCACTGCTTGATCATGCAAGATTTCAGAGCTTGAAAAGAAATTGAAGTTTAAAAGACAAGCTAACCTAAGAAAGCCAATTAATGGAACAAAAAATCTGCAAGAAGTAATACCCTGAAACTGTGTTGACTGTTACAGGTACAGGGTAACCACAGGCCTTAGTGCTGGGCAGGTGTGGGTGTGTGTTTTGCTGTTTTGTTTTCAAGTCTCTAATGCATATGTTACACCTGCTGTTCTCACATGTGGGGTTCTTCTCTGTCTTATGTATACACATTTCAAGGAAACATTCTAATGACAATTCCAATATGATTTTGTTGATAAAGAAAATTGACTAAGTTTTCTTTTCTTCTCAAGTAATGTTATTCAGTGAGGTAGGTGAACACTACTAATTGAAGTCCCTTAGAAAAGCTTTTAGATAAACACAGTGACTAACAAATTGAATGCTTTCAAACTGAAAAAACCCAAACTACTAATGTGCTAACATGTATTATACACAACAGAGTACTAAGCTCAATGTATGCTAAAATGACATTTTAGTCTTAAGTATCTGATATGCTGTATAGTCTCACATCCATGGTGTCTTCTCAATACAGCCTTGGAGGAAGCATTTCATGCCATTTTTTAAACTACTAGTCTGCGTAAATGCAAAATAAATTGTTTAAAAGCACTTAGGTTCCTACATGCTACTCCAGATTACCATTTTGGCTTTTGCCATACAAATTCTACCTTACAAATAAGATAACCGTTATCCTATAGTACAAAACCACTTGGTATTTGAGACAGATTATTTCAAAATGGATTGTCATAAGAAATAAATTACTCACTCATCCAGAACATGAGGATCCTCAGGACTTTTATTTTCATATTCTAAAAGCTCAAGGAAACTCTGCATGTACCTGAAATAAGCAAAAATTATAAAGCAACAATTAAAATACTTAAAACACTTTTGAATTTCTTTAATTTTAAGACTATGATGTCACCTAAAACAACAGATGCATAGTACATAGTTCTCTGGAAAGGCTAAAAGTAAGTGGGATGCTGCAACAAAGGCAAAGAAAACAACTATAATACAATATATCAAGTTTAAAAGTATCACTTACAACCTTACAGTCTGCAATTCAGGAAAATTGCTATATAAATCAAAGTGATGTTAACAGGAGCAAAACTTCTCCACTGGTAGGTCTGTAATTTCAGGTAGTTTGTCCCTGGATCTTGATTTTTCCTCTCATCCCCTCTGTAGAGATGTTTGTTCCCACATCACAGAGAGCGAACCAACTTTCCTTCCCAAAGAAAGCTGAAGGGAGCCCTCCCCAAAAGGCCCAGGGACAGGAGTGCACCGAGCTGGTCCTAGCACGGCCCTGCAGGAGAGCACACCCATCCACGCTCCCACAGCCCCACGGGCCATGTGCCACAACCCTCGGTGTGTACAAACCCCTCTGGCACCACACAGCTCTCTCCACGTCAGACACTTGGCTCACATGAGACTCACCACGGCCCGGAGCCCCGGAGGTGCCACAGAGAGCCCAAAGCAGAACCACTCCAGGTGAACGCGGCCAGGCTGCTCTGCAGGACACTGGCCCAACACCAGCGTAAATCCGGCCACCTCACGGCACTGGGCCTCAGCACCAGGTGTCACCCCTGGAGGAGGGGCTTTGCACTACAGATGCAGCTTTAAAGACTGCAGAATCAGGACCTGCTTCTTGCAGTAAATCACACAAGGTATCAGTCACACTAATCGCACACTTAAAAGGGAGGGTTTCAATGTTACCCTCCCTCCACTCCTGGTTAAGCACTGCCACTTACACTACAATATCAACACTAATCAGATTTGTGTGTCGATAGCCTCGAACTCCCTGCAATGGTGAAACCACTGATAAAAAAACGAAACAAACCTCTCATGAAAACAACTCATTGAAAGGTCTAAACAGCTAAAACTAGCACATGAGAGAAAATATAACCACAGAGCCTACATAAGGAAAAAGCAAAACAAGTGACCAAGCCTTTCCCTTTTCAGTAGCAGCAACCCAGCAGATTAGATCAGCTCAACAGAATGACCTATGCATAAGCTCTTTGGTAGCAGTGCTATGTTAAGACGAGCTTCATCAGGCTATGAGACTCCACCCTACATCTTCAAGCTACAGCAAAGCTTAAGACAGCGCTGTTGTCTACGTGACTCCCTCCAGAACCACATGCCACTTACTCCACCCCCATTTCAAGCTGCAATCACAGGTCACTGCGACATTCCTCAGGGACACTGACATTTCCAACATGCTCAGCACAGGAACACCAGCTGCTGTCCCTCAGCGCGTTTGTGCCCTCCTGCAAACATCATGAATGGTAACAGAAATACTCCAAACATTTGTCACTTACAAGTAGGGCAAATAGCTGGTACCTCCAGTCCTGCTTATTTTCGAAGATGTTATTTTATGCTGCTAAAAGATGGCACCAGTTCACAACAACCATCACACTCTGAACTTGGCTGATTCACGTTCAACAACTAGCAAATTATGATACCCATTTCAAAGAGGTACATGTTCTTCAACCCTGTCATCATATAATACTATGAAAGTGCTGTTTCTGAAGGACACCACCACACTTGAGAAGCAATACAACAGGTTGTTTTTAATATAGACCTCCTACCATAACTATCAAACACCAGCAATCCTGTGCAGACACAAGGATAGACCAGCAATGAATGCTGTTGGTACTGAAGGCAGCTGATACCTGATTTTTGTGCTGTGTGGACTTGACTGGTTGCCTGCCATTACTGGAGAACTATGGAAACAGGCAATGCTTTTCTTTTAGAGTTATCAACAACTTTTAGACATCTCCTTCTGATTCTAAAGTAAAGGAACACTACTTTAGCAGTGATGTTCATGAGCAAAAGTATTGTATCCAGCAAGTTATAAGGACCAGCTCAGAGAACAGGCTAACTTCAAATCTAAGTTACCCAAATTTCTTCCAAGCCCTTGACCAAACCAAGCTAGAAAAAAAGTCACCTTGTGTTAAACAACCCTTATCCACTGCCCAATGCCTACCACTGTACATCACCCAGTCTGGGATGTTTTAGCACCCTGTGTATTAATCTCAAGTCTCTGAACAGAAACTTGGAACTGCAAATGCTGTACATCTTTTTCTTTTATGCAGGTGTGATTTCCAGTTTGTACACCAAATTCAGCACTCCCCCAAACAGCTCGAAATTAAAGAAATTAAGAAAAAACATGTTTAAAAGGAAATTCGTAACTGTTTAGCTGTAACAACTAATTCACAACATTGCCTTAATGACCATCACCATTACACTCTGCTGAAAGGTGAGCAGTCAGATACAGTTCATTCCTGTAAGTGTGTGAAAAAGGCATTCCTCTTTCACACAATCCAGCTACTCCCTTGCATTTTCTTTTGATTTGAATTGTAGGTGCAGATAGGGATAAATGAAAGTGGTAATTACAGATTTATCAAGCAATGAAAAGCAAGACCTTGTGATATTTAAACATAATTCACACACAATTACCAGCCAGAAAGAACAAAGGATAAAAGTACCAGAGTAATGCGTGACTTGCTGTAGTACTAATAAATCAATACAACTATACAGAATACAAATCTACAAAAATAAATTTCAGCATCTATGACAAAAAGAGAATGTCAGTTAAATTTTGCTGTATCTGGTGAGTCATCAAAAGCAAAAATCAAAGTCTATGCCCTTCAAACATACTGTCTTTCTGGTGTTTAATTTTTTATCACAGTACACTACAATTCATTGTCCAAGCTCTTTGGTTTCAAGCACCCTTTTGCCTTGTTCTTCTGTTAATTACTGCCACGTACAGTGAACTCTTGTTGGTCTGCCAAATGCAATAATTTTAGAATGGCACATTTCATACATGAAAACACTGCAAAAGCCCATAGTGTCAACTCTGGGTTTTCTTTTCTTTTTTAATTCATGCAAGATACTTCAGCTTTTTCCCTGATGTGTATTTCACTAAGATTTTCCTTCACAATCATTCTCATACCAAAGCACTAAAAAGATAAAACAAATCTCCATGGTAACACAATCTTGTTAGCATAGTCTCAATGTAGAAAATTGAGAAAAAAACAATTATTAATCCCCAAACTATACGCAGTTCTCTAATGGGCCTTTCCCAAGAGCTAAATGGAAATTTATAGCATTTTCTAAGGAAAAGCACTAAAGAAGACCAGAAAAATTTGTCCAGGGCTAAATAAAATGTGAATTTTACATATAGCTGAGTAACACACTGTGCAAACCTCATGCTTACTTTAGATATTCTACAAGCTCCAATCTCATCCATTATAAGGTTTTATTGTAACTATTTTTCCTCATATGCTACCACATGTTCAATATCCTACTTGCAATTTAGCTAGAGTGCCCTCTCAAAGCTGGCCTACAAAAGGCCCACTTCTTTGGAACGAGGAAGCTGCCCAATTATTTTGGAAAGCTGAAAACAAGGTGCTCATTGTTGACCTGCCTGCTCTTTGGAATCATTGCAGTTCACAGCCAGAACATAACTGTGTTACTGTCTTGATTCACTTTATTCCTTCCCTTGCTACTCCATGCAAAGATACACATAAACTAAGTTATAAACTTGCTCTGAGGCAGAGCTGATGTTTTACCTTTAGGGAGATGCAGAACTCTTACTTTTGGTTTGTTCATAGATCCCTCTCTGGGTAATGCCAGCTTTACTTGGGAGAGTATAGCTGAGCAGTTCCAAGGCAGGACAGTGGTCTTGCCTCTCCTCAGTGCTGCACACATCAGGCTGAGGAGGCCAGAAAAGAAGGAGAAAAAAACAGCAGAGCACCTCTCCCAAGAGCAATGAAGGAATCAGTTGCAAAATGTGCCAAGGAGCTGCAGAGGAAGCAAAGTGCCCCCAGCATGGCCAGGGAGATGGATTGGAGAAGGAGAGAACAGGGCTGGCCTCCAGCAGGGAGTATTCTCAGAAGTGACAAAACGAGGCTGCTCCCAAGGGAACCATAAGGGGCTGAGAAACTGATGCAATCCAGAATGTTTGATGACTGGAAGCACACAGGATTGATAGGAAAGCATCCATGCTGTACTGTAGGCAGGGTTAACTTGCTTTTTTATTCTTCTATTATCAGAGCCACTTTAATTTAAAGGTCTAATAAAACCCATCTTAAAGAGTAGGACCTTTTTGTATTAATTTTTGGAATTTTGACATTAAGGAATAGATTGGGAACTCAAATGTTAAAGCTCCAGCGAAGTTGGAGTCTCACCAAAAGCACACAAAACTGTAAGATTTCTAGTGTAAAGTGGTACCAAAAATGAAACACAAACATGCTTGTGACTGTATAAATTATTGAAAACTAACAAAAATATTGATGTGAATAATGCATTAGATGTCTTGCTCACTTGTGGCAAATGTACAGCAAAAATAAAGGATCATGAAATCTGATCCTTAAAAAAAAGAATTTCTTGAAGTATTTCTGAAGTGCATCAAGAAGATGCCTTTTCATTTTACAAGTTCACAAAACAGCTAAACACCTAAATTTATATTTCTTTATTCTACTGCATAAAATTCAAGAATCTCTCTCTAGGTATGGTCTAAACTTTGGGTTAAGAAACTATTTATCATTTCAAAATTGCTATCAGCATTGATGCATAATACTTACAGCCATTCACACTGATGTTAATAAAACTTTTATTTTGGTTTTTTTAAAAGATAAATTTATAAGTAAATATTGCCCAAGCTTCATCACCAGGACTTACAAACTACAGGTAAATTTTTAATAAAGCATTAAAAACCTCTGAACAGAAAAATAAGAACTAAGCTCTTTAAAGTCCACACCTATAATCAGGAAAAAAAGTGCCACATTTACTTCTGTTATTTCTGACATAAGATCACAAAAATACCCTTACATAATCTCAGTGAAGATATTCCTTTCCACAAAAACTGTGAGTTAACTGTGGATCAAAATTAGAAGAACATTACAGAGAACGTTTTGATTTCAAACTTCCAACCCTGGGCTGGATGTCCATTTCACCTTCTTCAGCACATTACAGTCTGATATTTGAGTCTGTTCAACAGGTAACTATTGGTCTACAGCTGTGACAGTGCAAATTACATTATCATATAACACTTGATGCTGCTTATTTTTGTTCATTTTTTCCCCCTTTTTTAATCAGTAGTATCTATTGTGGCCACAGAAGTCTGAGTCCTCAAACCTCTTAAGCAAAAATTCTGAAAGGGCCCTCCACCCTAAACACCCATTCAGCTCCTTTCCCAGAAGGGGCCCAAATGTTGCCTGGCTCTGTATTGGCAGGGCAGAAGGGCAAGCCACAGCACAGACATCTGGACTAGAAGAATTATGCTGCAGAGTCACTACAGAAAAATTTCTTTTTCTTCACTCACCTATTTGTTCACATTTCATTAAAGACAGCTT
Source organism: Climacteris rufus (assembly GCA_013398175.1). Lineage (NCBI taxonomy): Eukaryota > Metazoa > Chordata > Aves > Passeriformes > Climacteridae > Climacteris > Climacteris rufus. The sequence goes on along the minus strand of VZRZ01000222.1, from coordinate 1,543,951 downwards.
CACAAGTCAACCAGATTAGATAAGCCTAAAAGGCCTGCATATTATCCACTTTTCTATTTGGTATAACAACTTTCTGTGACATCAGACAGACAAGCCTTCAAACCTTGTAAGCTGCCACTTAACCACAAAGTGATTGTGTGGCTACACAGCATTTACACTCACTTGAAGCACTTCATATTTAAACTTGAAGTGGTCATCAAGACATCCAGCATTACCTTTCAAAGACAAACACAATACCACATATCCTAGTTTATATTTTCTAACTCTGAAGCTTGATAAATATGAAACCAAACCCAGTAGTCAATGTACACTCGGCACAGAAGCTCTTGGCTCAAGAACTATAACTGAATTTAACACAAGCCTACATTAGCTGCTGTTATAGTTAAATAAGCTATTATTCACAAAGGGAAGTTTGTAGTATACTGCAAAGATAGGAACAAGTATTTGCAGGTAAATGGACAATAAATAGCCCATGAACAATGATTTGTAAGTGCTTAATACATACACAGCAGCAGTCTCTAAATCTCACTGAACATGCAAGCAGGCTAGAAATTAATTACTGTGGAAAAGTTGACATCAGTTTGAATCACTTTGGATCCACATTAGTTACTACAACGGAGAATGTTGTTTACTAGATGACACCAGATTTTTGACCCATTCCATAACTTCCACTGAATACCAGGATATGTTTTTAAAGATTTAGCAAGGAGAAAAACAGACAAGGTTTTGATTTTTTCTTAGTATTTTTGACAGAGGAAGAATAAGGAGAAAGAACAGCTATTTCAATAAGCCATGAGTGCAAGTAAGGAATGTTTAAAAAGCTTGCTCTTGGAAGTTATAGACTCATTCCAATTACCTGGGAGACAACAGTATGTTTTTACTAACTTAAAAATTCTTAGCTAGCGTCCATATTAGAGTATTTACTCAACATTAGACAGAAGAAAATGAAACTTCATTTGAGCAGACACACTATAAACAATTCAAGGCAGAGAACTAACCGATTCAGAAAAATGCAACAACTCTATGTTGCAAGCAAAACAATACACACAGCGTTAGTTTTACAATAACTTTTCAAACCACTTCTTTTTTAAACTCACCAGCTCTGTACCAGCCCAACTGAAGGCCTGTTCAGTAAGTTATCAGGCAGCAAATTGACTTCCCTCATGGTGTTTGCCAGTCGCACGGGAAGCTCCTTCCGCAGGAACATGTACGAAGTCTTCTCGCAGGCATTGTCACGACCTGTTACAAGGAAGGAAAAACACATGCCCATTGCAGCAGATCAAATTTAGGCTTTCCAGTGCTGGAAGATTTTAAAAAGACACTTTCAGCAATTTCAGGACCCACCTTCACTTTTCTCTCACTCACAAGACACATTTTAAACTTTTACCTTCCTAGAGCTTAATCCTTTGTGTCTGACAATTCTTGCTCATTTCACATCTCAGTCTCTTTCCCATAAACAAAAATCTCTCAACACAGAAATAAAATTAATTAAATTTCAAATACTTGATATTACCTGTAGACTCCCAATACTGATTTTTGTCAGTATAACTTTTATACTAAAGTGAGCTTTTAAAAAATGCTGCACGCATAATGGAGAGTAAGGAGTGAAAACGAAAAAACAAAACAGCATGACAACAGTTTGCTGCCGTTTCATGTCACGAGTTCTTCAAAGTTATTATGTACTTCAACATTTTAACAGTACCTGGTGAGACCAGCACAGGTCATCATCCCTCCTAGGACTGGCCTACAAGATTCTCACTAGAGACCTGGAAGGAAAGTCCAGTGCTCATCACCACATTCCCATTTAGAAAGGCCCCATCGGAGATTAACTTTCACTTTTAAAACACATTTTTATTCAAGCTAATATTTTGAAAATAAAACATTAAAAAAAAATAATCATACAGGCAGAAAGCAAATAAATGGATCCAGCAAAGTCACAATATCCTCCTACAGACCTACTTATAACAGAGTTAATTCTCTGAAGCCACCCTACACAAACGTAAAGATTGACGTGACTAAGAGCAACCTTAAGGTAAAGCAGATACTAAAGATACCTGTAAAATTTTAGTTACGAATATTTAAAAGCACAAGATGTCAAGACACTTGCCCAAGTACTTTAGATGGAAGATCAGACCTTACTTCACATAATTTTTTGTATTTTGCAGCATTTCACAAGTGGGGAAAGTCCCCATCATAACTGATTTCTAAAGAGTCTAGGTAAATTGAATTTTTTTTAAAAAGGCCATGTTTTACTTGTAATGAATAGTCAGTATTCTGCTTTAATCTAGAAAGACAGCAAAAGTCATTTGTGATGATAACCAGTTCAACCAACTGCAAAATTCCTGGAAGGTATACTGTAAGAGCTACAAATTATGTTCAAGCAAACCAGAAAGTGTTAAAAGCACTGCTAGGCACATAATCACTGAGATTTGCAATTTGAAAGACTCAAGTACAATACAAGCAGCACAATCAAGGAGATACTTTTTAAGACAGTCCCATTATAATCACAGTTTTTACCTTTTTTGCATAGGTAACATGCACTAGTGAATTAGTTCCCAAACCCTACCATTAGCTTGGGGGATATGCAGGAAGGATTAGGATTTCCCTTTTTTTTCTTGCTCATTTAGGTATCATCCATCTGTGGATCATTAAATTCTGTTGGTACCAGCAATTCCATTACAGTTCTTCCAGCAAACATTTGGACCTATCTTACTTACTCCCATTTTCACATCTCAATTACAAATATATCCTGTCAAAATCAGACCAAGGAAATAAGACAGTATGTTGTTTTCTGTGAAGCACAGAAATTATTTCAAAGTTCAATCCTTCAAGTCAGTCAGATACCAAATCACCTACAACAGAGGAGAGCCACTTGTTTGTTCACAAGTCACTGTATCCAGCAGGGCTTTAAAGACTGTGGCTGGACAGCAATGAAGGCACTCTGATTTAGCTCAGCCTACACCTTTCAGAGCTGGAAAACCCCCCAGAACAAAGAAAACAACTGCTGCTTCCCAGGAGCGACTGAGAGCGAGTTCAGTTATTTTCTAGGCAATAACAAGCATATAATACATGGGGTTTGCAGTTTTGCACACACCATCACCAGCACGTGTTTCTCAGTGTCTGTAAAACAGCAATACTTGATTTCCACTGAACAATAATTCAGTTTTTTAGAAAAATTGGGCAGACCAAATTCTTAAGTCAGACATTGAAACAAGTTTCTTTCAATGAGGAGTACCACATTAAGGCAACAAAAAGAACAGACCAGACAGGATACAACCTCTCTGTTCTACTGCAGGGCACAATACAATCCAATGCTATTCTTTCTGGTAGAAAATAACCCTATAAAGTAATTATACTTCCTAAGGGATTAGGTGTTAATTCAGGGTCAAGAGGCTAGATTGTCTTCAGATTTTTACTCTTAATGAAGTTATACTCTCAAGCTGATTAAAAAATTCTAAGATCGTACATATAGTGGCTGCAACTTAACCCAGAATTTGACCCAAGAGGATTAAAGGAAAAGCACACGTAAAATATCCCACTCTATTGGTCAATTTCTGAACGCCTTCTAAAAGTGCAGAGGGCCCAAGCAGAAATCCAGAAGGCAACAACAGTAAAACAGTCTGTGACCCAGGAATGAGTGAATCTGACTGGCTTTACCTAAGGAGAAACAGATAAAGAACACAGTAATGCTCTCCAAGGCCTCACAGTTCACTGCAGAGGTGGCAGCAGCAACTTTGTCCATCAAAGTTACAAGCATTAGACTCAAACTGCAGAAGATTCAAGTCTTAATTTGCAGAGACTTCCTGTTGGTAAACACTGTAAAAGAGAACAACCTGCTCTGAGTTTTAGCCACCTCTTTTACTAGTGAAGGGAGACATCTGCCCAAAATGACATTAAACTAATTGATTCAGTCTCTGCAATGAGATTAGACTGAACACTGCCTAACATTCTTTGTAGCCCTAACTCTCCCCGACCCAAGAGGAAGAAAGTGATCACCTCATACTTTGTCAATCACCTGCAAAGAGAAAGCAGTGCAATTCAACAAACAAAACAAGCAAAAAGTGGGAACTCTGAAGCAAGTCAGAATTAGCAAAAACACACCGTAAACTACATAAATTAAGTTATACAATCATAGCTACTTTGACAGAAAAATGGTACAAAAAGCAAGATATTTGTGAGGGAACTGATCTTCAAGTTATTACTATTGCATGCATACCCAGCACAAAATCTGAAAGAAATGTCAAGTGTCACCACAGGTTTAAAAAAAGAAACTGCTTAATAAATGTTCTACCATCTCCAATCTTCTAAACAATCTTCCCTGTCTGAGCTCATCAGTCACAAAAGTCACATAGAAAAGCATATTCATGGGCTCCTCTCTGCCACTTTCAAATCTCCAGTTCAAAACTAGCACCAAAGAGAGACTGTGATGTCAATCTCACGACTCTTTTAAGAACAACTCAATATAATGGACTGACAACAGACACAGCCTCCAACGTAGTGAAAATGAGAAGACAAATTAGTCAAACATGGATCTAAGCAGCAATCTCCTGAACTTTACATCAAAGTAAGGTCAGTGAAGAATATTCTATGGACCACCTTTGATATAACAGCCTTACACAAGACAGAAACAAGCCAGGTTTTATAAAAACACAGTGGGAATGGTACTTATACAAACACTGCTGCACTTGGAATGGTCCCTGTTCAGGAGTGAATGTCTCTAAATGATGGTGGATTTGCTTATGCAGTGACATATGATCCACCTGAAGAATGATATGACTGCCCTTGCCCAAGTGTAAGTTCAATATATAGGTAAACTTATTAAAATAAGAGTAATTTAAATAAGAGTAATTAAAATTTCAGGAAAAGTTCACCCAGAAGATGACATTTAATATTAAATCAATGTTCTTAGATGTGAAGAAGTGTTACATGCTTCCACGAAAAATAAACCATGCCAAATATTCAGACAGGTATGAGAGGGGGAAAAAAAAATAAGAAAAACATATAAATAAAACATGATCCAGAACCTCTGAAGTAACACAGCTGATAAAAGCAGGCTTGAACGCATTAGGACTTCTAAATGAAATGGCATTAGAAGGGAAAAGATTAAAAGTGGAATGTTTTGGGGTTATACATCAATATTATCACTGGTGGACTGTAGTGGTTTAGTCCCGGCCAATGGCTAAGGCCTCACTAAGATTGCTTTTTTCTCTCCTTCCGAATTGAACTGTGTTACTAAACCCATGATAAGAAATGCTGGTAAAGGAGCAAAATCAGGCTGAGACAAGGTCAGAGCTTTTAAATGATAAAGTGAATTTATTACAGAGTAAAAGGAGTAAGCAAAAACAAAGGAACACCTTCCAAATATTCTTTTCTCTGCTGTCCTCCCATTCCTCCCCCTTCTTCCTTTCCCGAAAGCTTCACAGCCCTCTCTCTCTCCTCCCAGATCATAAGGGGAACCCGGGGAGGGGGTTTTATTTCTAATGAGTTTAGTCCTCAGATGCTCAAGTGTTTTTTCTTCTTAGCACTTATACCTGGAGGGGTCTCTCTCTCTCTCTCTCCTTTGGCACCAAGGCACGGTTTGCAGAAGTTGGCA
>VZRZ01000222.1:1485308-1523400 GCA_013398175.1 Climacteris rufus | reverse complement strand
CCGGGATGGGTCGGTGCGTCCCGGCCGGTCCGTAGGGTTACAGTCGCTGCATCGATGGGGTTGGAAAAGATCTCCGACTTCATCGACTCCAACTTACGGCCCAACAGCACCGTGTCAGCTACACCATGGCACTGAGTGCCAAGTCCGGTCTCTCCCTGAGCACCTCCAGGGACGGTGACTCCACCACCTGTTTGTGTTGTCCACGAACTTTGGCTTCATTACCCGCTGTGTAACAAGCCAATAATTACACGCTCGAGAGTCATTAATTATTTTATTTCAGAGTTGCACAAGCCTGGGTGCTCAGTGGTACTCCATGAATCAAGCACAGCAGCTATAAAATCTTTTTATTAATTATGCATTTTAGCAAACGAATTAGTGGTCATTGGGTACAAGTTACATGGTTCTCTTATCAATACTCCATCTGTTGTTGGTTAATTGTTCTCTCCCTTGTCATGCTGATTACTCCTCATGCTCAGTCTTTTTCTCGAGTCCATGGATTTCTTGGCTCGGCGGTCATGAGTTGGTGGTTCCGATCTCCTTCTCATGCAATTACCTCTTACGCAGTCGGAGCTGATTTAGGCACAATTGCTGAGTTAGTTTCTTCTTTATATTGGGAGTTCTGCCAGATGTCCTTGTGGCATGTAAATTCTGCATTCTTGTGTCCACTATCAGTGGGCATCCTTTTCCTCAAGCTCTGAGATCACTGTATCATGTCAAGCCCTAAACCTTAACAAGGCAATTCCACCAACAAGTAATTTGTTTTTCCAACTCCTGGACATCACTCAGAGCTTGCTTGCTAGCTGCTGTTTCACAGATTAAATCTCTCTCTTGTTGATTAAGCTTGAAAGTATACAAAGATCAAAGAACATCCTTTCTTGAGCAAATTTTACATATTCCACATTTTCCAGCACCTGGGCAGTCCCTTCCATTATCTAATCACTCTTTCTATGAAAAAAAATCCACCTAATGTCCAACCTAACCCTCCCCTGACACAGTTTTAGACCATGTCCTCATGTCCTGCTGCAGTTGCCTGGGAGAAGAGCCCGACCCCCAGCTGGCTACACCCTCCTGTCAGGTTTCCTGTGGAGCAGTTCATAGGACTCGGCTGGTCCATAAGATGGTGCCTGCACTGCTGGCACCTGAAATTCAGCCCTCGGGTGTCCAGCAGGTTGTACATGGGCAGAACAAAGGTCACCTGCGTGTTATGTGACAAAGCAAGTGCTAAGTGCTAACAAGGAAAGGAAACTGCACCACAGTGTAACCCCAGTGAGGGTTGGTAAACCCTCTGTAACTATCACACCATAACCCTATGAAGACAGTCCATATCCAGCATCAGTGACGTCTCAACTCTCGATAATACTTCAAATTTCCTGAAAAAGTCCCAGTTTTATCTGAGAAAGGATCTGAATACAATTAAAATTAATTTTGATTAGTAGAATCAAAAGTGAAGCCAGGTATTTGAGAGCCAAAATGTACAACCAAATGCAGTCACTGACTATTTTTGCTATGATGTGGTTTAGACACATTTAAGACAAGTAACTGGTCACAAAGTCCTTATTTCTTATCCGGTGAATTCAATGTAAACTTCAGCAGGTGCAAGATAATATCACTCTGATTTTATAACTGACTGACACAAGAAACCAGTACTCTTGAGTTACTGAAAGACTCTCCATCCTTTCTATTATGATTGTCTTATAGAATTCGATAAATCCTGACCTAATGTACAAAATCACTGAAAAACATTTCAAAATCACTTCAATTGTGGTTTATAGGAATGACCAGTTGGAAGAGGCATGTCATGTAAATGAGACTGACAAAATGAAGCATCTACTGTAATTCTGAAGCTTTTTTGGCAGATGAAGAAAAGTATTTTAAAACTTTTGTTATATACTCATCAGGATTTGATTGTGATTTATTTGTAGTATAACTCTGAAATGAGTTGTGGAATTATCTGGCAGAAAATAATTTGTTACAGGCAGAACAAATTAATTTTCCAAATTAAGATGAAATTAGCAACTTCAAAGAATGATTCATTGTTGAAATTTAAACTGTTTGATTTTATGTATCTTTCACATTTTCAAGTAATCCTCATGTGATTTCAGTTTCAAAAAGCAGCAGGACAACAATTAACTAGTTGTCTTTCTAAACACAAAACCTTTTCTGCAATATTAGGTGTCAGAGAACAAATTTTTTTGGAACTTTCTTAAACCTGTATTAGCCAACCCATGTGAAAATCAGAATTGTTTTTTTTTCTGTGGTGATACAGACTAAAACCACGATGAAGACATGCACAAAGTCACTACAAAACAAAGGTGTGCTCTTCTCATCACATGGACTCCCAATAGCTTCTCTTAATACTGGAGAAACTGATGGCATAACCAATAGATTGAATTCTCTGAAAACGTTCAAACACACACTTTACACACATTCTAATCCCAGACTCACCCAACAGCTCTTCACAGCCTTGTGCATAAGAAGATTGCAAGATTTCCTTGAGAGAACATAAAATGCCCATGGAAAAGTCTATGGTTTAATCAATGCAAGACAGCCACAAGCATACATGTAAACCTAGTTCTTAAACAGTCTGCCTAAATAAAGAAATCTTAGTGACATAAACCATGCAAAATAGAAAATGTCACTTGGATCAACAGACTTAAATTATAAGCTGAATTTTGCTTTTTGCACTGGCTGGATTTCTCATACCTGCCTTATTTATGTATTTCAGCACATATCTAGCACAGAAAAGCTTCCTGAGCTCATGCTGCAAGAGCCTCCCTGAATCTTTGTTTATATGATAAAAAACCTCTACAGGTGTATAAGAAAGAAATTATCTGCCTCTTAGGAAATGGTAATTTTAACACTGATAACACCTAACACTGCTGAATTTCTCACATGTTTAGCATTCCCCTTTTATTTGGGGTATTATTTTCATATTTTCCAGTTAGATTCAAATCTGGTATAACTAGAATTAGCCAAGGGGTCAAAGATGACCCACTTTTACATGGCCATTTAGTATCCAGAACAACTTAGTTTCTGTTCAGTTAAAAGCTGTTGAGCGTGCAGGCAACTGAACACCTCAGCACCTGTAAGGGAGTTATGGACTTGGTATGGTCACTTGCAAGAACCCTGCACTGAGGACAAAATGCCTGTGATGTCCTGGACCAGAGAGCACCACAGGCCCTGACTTGCTCCCAGGGAGGCTCAAACACATCACAGAATCCATTTTTGTTGGACCATCACTATGACAAAGGACATGGATAATTAAACCTGAGCAGCCAATCTTGCTTTAATTATTGTTCTTGGTTTCCTCTGTTCAAGTTGGTATAAAAATCAATGCTTTTGACTCACAAACCACAGAAACTTTGAGAGGGAAAAGCAATATTTTTGGGTTTTCCTGCAGAGCGATTCCCTGAAACAGGGCATCTGATGTAGAGAATGTGTGCAAAAGCAAAAGCTTTTTGGTGTTTCCTATCATCAGAAATTGCAAGCCCTGACTGTTGACCACTGAACTCGGTGCCAGTACTTAAAAACTGGCCTCCCCTAGTTTGGTGGTTTTGCTATGATGGGAGGGAGGGTCACATGGAAGAGCCTTTTCTGCTCCATGTATGGGACTGGTCTCTACATGTTAATTCAGTGGAGCCAGGGGGAGAAATAAGAAATACTTCTATGATTCGTAACCAGAAAGTTAAGTTACTGGAAAATAAAGTTCTCCCAAGGTTTGAGTTTTCTTAGTGCTTACTTAAAATTAGAGATTCACTCATACAGAAATTTGTAGCAAAACTTGGTATGGAGATTCTAAAAGATGTCTTTTACATTTTCAGATCTTGTTCTATCTGCACCTTTATATTACATGCACTTCTGTTTTCAGGGATCAAAGCTTTTGCATGTAGTGTTTCATCCAATTAACATTTATTCACAGTGAAAATTTCAGACCCTTAAAACACCAGAGCCATAATCTCCTTAACAAAGCCTGATTTATTTCACTGCAGAATACATAGTAGTTCTATAAACTAGCTGCAGGGGATTCAGCATAATGAACTTCTTTGTATGGATGTCAGAGGAGGGGAAAAGGAATGCTAAACTGTAAACCAGGAAAACACGGTTATTAGTGTTTTCTATACACATTGACTTTGTGGAATTCATAGTAATTTTATTTTCTTTTTAACCAACAAAACAATCCTATATTGAAGTTAATATAACCCCTATTTCTTAAAGTTCAGAAGCACTCATTGAGAATGGGTATAATGCAATTGAAACATGAACAATAATAATAACTGATAACAGTTATTTGGAGAAAATTTACACAGAAAATTATAGCCCCAAAGTACCTCTTACAAGACAACAGAAAAATCAGCACAGAACAGTAAAAACTAGTATAGGGTTGAGTGAGGTTTCACTAATTTTTCTCAATAATCCCTCTGTGTTTTCCTACCTGCCATTATGTGCCTTCAAGGGTGGATTCAAGTAGTGGATCTAAGCCACATTGGGAACACATGGAGTAAAAAAGGAAAAAGGTACCTTACCGAAGCTGTCCTAAACTTCAAAAAGGATATGATTTTATTTTTAATAATTTATCACTTCCCGATATTTTTGCACTCAGATGGGTAGCCTTGGAAGGACTGTTACCCACAATGATCAGAAGAGTGATAGTTATTGCATTTGGGAATGTGCATGTAGTATTACATTCTGTCACTGCTATAGTCTACTTTTTCAACCATTCTTGTCTATTACCCCAGAAAATAAAGGGGTTTTCCAAGATTTTTGCCAGCAAAAGCTGGTAGTCACTGCAGTTAGCATTCCTCATCCTAGTTAGTTGACCAGCAAAGTTCAGCAGTCTTTCTGGAGGAACCATCTGGGACTATCAAAGACTGTGCTCAGCAAATCCAAGAGCTGGGAAGTTGAGGAAAATCTTGAGTCTCTTTGCAACCAAAAATATCATGGCTTGTCAAATTGTTTATAATTCACTGGTTCAGATGTGTTAGGTTTTTTTAGATTATGCCCTCCACAATTTCTTCAGTTACAGAATTGTCTTCAGTAATTTGCTTTAAAGTAGAGCTGATGCCACCATGAAGATGATGTTGGCTCTCTATCAAATGACACCATCTGTGTGTCCAACATTAATGGACAGATCTACATTATTCTTTAATAGCCAAAAAACATTTCACATCTAAAAAAAACAAATAGGTGATTTTCTTTTGAAATTAAGACATGCAGGAGAGAAAATTCTTGCCACTGAGATAACTGAGAATAAATGCAGAGAAAAAGAATTTAGTAATATCCTTATTGCCATGGTATTTTGTCCTGTCTTTGCCATGAGGGAACCATTGGAACCTGCGAGGTAGAGCCATGATTGAGTGGTACAGAACCACACTAGAACAACCACTTTCCAATAAGACTGTCTTGGTGCTCCTTTTACCATTCAGAGGTACAAAAAACCCCACAGCAAGGTCCTAACTTGCATCTAAAATGTGCAAAACTGAATCTAACCGGCAGTCAGTACACTTATGCTAAGGATTAATATTTAATCTTCTTTTCCAGAAACAGCTTGAAAAACACCAGCTGATGAAGATTCACTGGTATGTAAGAAATACAGCTTTGGGTTTTGTACTAGATCCTTTCAAATGGGATTGACAACCTACTTTGAGGAGGAGGACAGAACTAGTCAGGCATTAGTAGGAGGGGAGCCTATGCAATTTTTCCCTTTTCTTTTCTTTTCTTTTCTTTTCTTTTCTTTTCTTTTCTTTTCTTTTCTTTTCTTTTCTTTTCTGTTCTTTTCTCTTCTATTCTTTTCAACTTTATTTCAGATTGAGTTGCCATAACCACACCCTGACATACTTTTACCTTTGGAGAATATCATCNTCTTCTCTTCTCTTCTCTTCTCTTCTCTTCTCTTCTCTTCTCTTCTCTTCTCTTCTCTTCTCTTCTCTTCTCTTCTTTTCTCTTCTTTTCTTTTCTTCCCTTGCTAGGGAGTCTCCCAGGGAAAACTCAAAACTTTATTTCAGATTGAGTTGCCATAACCACACCCTGACATACTTTTACCTTTGGAGAATATCATCTCAGCACCTTTGGAAAATTGAAGCCTTAAGGGGTCTTGCAAGGAAAAAGGTGAAAAGGAGTTAGACCTTGCTACATGAAGTTTACCATGCAGCAGGAGAAGTTCTTGTATCCTCAGATAAATGGAACAAAATCTGCCATCTAGGGGAGCAGGTTTGAGTCATCTTGGCTCTGAAAATTCTCCACATGAGAGAATGCACTTTTTGTTCATTTTGCATAGAAGATTTGTTTTCCATGCACTCAAATATTTGAGAAGAATTCACCAGTTTTGTTTGAAAAACACCACAACCTCACAGGAAGTCATTCCCATCTCTGCTGGTACTTGACACCCTATCTACCAGGCTGGAAATTAGATAAGCACGTTTCCCAGGACTTTCACAGCTCTGCCATATAGACTGTTCTGAAACTGGGGTTTTTTGGTTTCACTGCAATGCATGAGGTGAGAATCAAGATGCCAGGAAACACCATAGTTTTCATAGAAACATCAAAACATTCTCCTTCGAAAATCCACCAATTTCATGGGATTCCTTAAATAAAACAGCATGAAAATTCAGCTTCAGAAACAAATGGGAAGAAGAAATGTCATGCTTGTCATTATGGAGCTTTCTGAATGTTTAAAATCTTTCAGAGAGTAATTCTTGTTCCTGAGCTGCACTTTCCAGAGGTACCTGTGTGCCAAGAGACAAACAAGTTAATAAAAAAATCTGAGTCCAAATACACACTTTGTAATGAATTATCAGCCATTTTCCTCTCAAAAGCCCAAACAAACAATATTAGGGAAGCACAAGCGCATTTTTTGATTACCTTCTCTTCCAGATCTTGGCAGTAGAAAATGGGTTGAGAAGAGCACCTGCTCCAACTCTGCCCTTAGAGAACAGTGATACATCACTTTGTTCCTCTGCATTGATCAATCTCCTTTTCACACCATTATGATATTTCCTTGTATCTCATGCACCAAATGCTAGAAGTTTCATAATTCAGTATCATATCAAGTGCTTTTCTGAAATCAATAAGCATTATATGCACTAGAATGCTTTTATATAACACACATGCAATTACGCTGGGTTTGGGTATCAGGTTTGTCTGACCTGACGTGTTTTATTAACCTCCAGTTCTCACTGTTCATTGGGCTTTTTCACTCTATAGATTTACACATGAATTGGTGGGTATTTTAGTCTTAATTTGAGCCCATGGAAAGTTTGAACAAATTATTGTAGTTTCTCCAGTTTTTCTGTTAAAAACATTCTCTTTAAACATTTTCTGTTAAAAAGTTATTTAACCAATAAATTTTTATTGTTCATGTTTTCATATATTTCTTTTATTTAGTACTGATTTGAAAGTGCACAGAAAAGAAACTGAACTGGTTTACATAGCACAAGTTAAACCTCATATTTAACCTTTTGGACTTTAAATACATACCTCTTGCTGATCGTGCATTTTGCTAGATTCTCTTCCCTGTAAACAGTAGTACATGGTTTGCTTGTTTTTCTGTAATAGTTTGCACACTGTCACTTGTAGACTGGTCTAGATGAGAAACTAGGCAAACATAGTGTTATGTCTATGTACACTGACATAGCAAATTAGCCCTAAGCATAACTTCTAGCAGATGAAGTTATGCAAGGAAACAGAAAAGAACCATTAAAGGAGTATTGTGTGTCCTCTCTAAAAGAGGAAAACTTTGTCAGGGTTATAATAGCACTAGTTTTTGGTTAGAGATAAGCTTTTCTGCTAGGTATTGTACAGGAGTTCTTATATCATGACCCTAATTTCCAGTTCCTGTTAAAAGAGTGGAGTCACATCCGGATGCAAATGTGGTCGCTCAAATCCATGCCTGTAGTGGGGCCTAAGACCAATGCCAAACAAGAATTTATTTTAATTTGTCTTTACATACATAGTCCAAGGAAGAAGTAAATGCATCATGTTCATTTGCCATATGCACCCATGCACCCAGTCCTGGTAAATGTAGTAGCCTCAATTCAGGCTTGAAGATGTGAGACAAACAACTGATGACTTCTCCAGGAACACTATTTAGCAAAACATCCTGTGTCTCTATACAGAGCCTCCTCAAAGATGATGACTGGAAATACTGTAATTTAGCAAGATAAACAAACAGTTTTTTCAACTGTCCTACCTACAAAACATAACAGGAATCTTATTATTCAAATTACTATGCAAATTATTTTGATCTGTGGGAAAGCATAGCACAAGAGCTTCATGGGTGGGAAGAAAACTTTTGCTCTGGTATGTGCTTGCAGATGAGTGCTTTGAGACAGCAGGAGGAGTAAAATGCCCTTCTTAGTGAAAAACGGATTCTGTGCAGATTCCTGACAACCTGGAAGTTTTACTTTCTCCACGTTGCAACATTACTCAGGCCTACAGGTTTGTTGTAGGATGGATTAGCTTTGAAAGATTAGATAAGGATATGGATGGGGACGGGGATAAGAATGGAATTAGTGATGATCCAAAGTAATCTTTACACTTCATTTAGCAACTGAATGCTAAACAAGAGGTTGTCACACTTGAATGAGCAACAACATTTCCACATTCACGCAGTTTAATGCCTTTCTTCTCAGCTGAAGCTGGGAGTGGCGTGTGATGGACACGCTGAAAAGCAGAATGAAGAGCACAGATAATTTTAAATTATTCAGGTTGCTGAATGCTTGCCTTTAGAAGCCATTTCCAGTTGTGTTCAGCAGATGTTCACCAGCTCTTAACCACTTGATGAGTATTGACTTCTGGTAGTTTGATGTTACACATGCGTAATGAAGGGGAATTAAATACAAGATAACTTTTCTAAGTGAGAGGAAAGGAAAAAAGGGTCCATCAGGTGCACTCATGGCTGAACCTGCATCATAATCAAGCCTGGAGATCTATACCCTACACCTCAAAGGGATTATGCCTTGCCTGTGCTACAGCTGTTACCCTTGGTGGAGCACAACTGTTGAATCTCACATTTTCAAATAAAATAGTGTCAGATTTGAGCTGGACTTCTCTACAGAAATACCTTCCTCTCCACACACTCTCCTCTCTTCCTGATATCATCTTTACTCCCAAATTCTCTATCTCCTCCTCCCCAAGGTGCAGAGGGTCAGGGAATGGAGGCTGCAGTCAGTTCACACCTTGTCACTCCTTCCTCCCCACACTGTTCCCCTGCTCCAGTTTGGGGTCACTCTCAGGAGACAGTTCTCCATGAATTTCTCCGAAGTGAGTCTTCCCCATGGGCTGCAGTTCCTCACCAAGTGCCCCAGCATGGGTCCCTTCGGTGGGGTGCAGTCCATCAGGACCAGGCTGCTCCGTTGTGGATCCCCCCTGGGGTCACAAATCCTGCCAGCAAACCTGCTCCAGGGTGGCTTTCACTCTCCACAGGTCCGGAGGTACTGTCAGGAACCTGCCCCAGGGCCAAATTCCCACAGGGTCACAGCCTTGTTTGGGCATCCACCTGCTCCAGCAAGGGGTCCTGCAGGTGGGTCTCTGATCTGCCATGGAATTCCATGGGCTGCAGGGACCCACCATGGTCTTCACTGTGGTCTGCAGGGAAATTTCTGCACTGGCACCTGGAGCACCTCCTGCCCATTTTTCTTCACTGACCTTGCAGTCTGCAGGCTGTTTCTCTCACGTGTTCTCACTCCTTCCTCCATCTGCAGTTGCTGCTGTTTCCAGAGCAGTTGTTTCCCCCATTCATAAATATGTTACCACAGTGACAGTACCACCATTCCTGATGGACTCCACCTTGGCCAGCAGCAAGTCCATCCTGGATCTGGCCAGCATTGGCTCTGTCAGACGTGGGCAAAGCTTCTCGTAGCCTCTCACAGAAGCCACCACTGTAACCCTCCATTACAAAAACCCAAGACCTTGCCGTGCAAACCAATACACTGGCCATATATATGATATCACAGAGGCTTCTTTTTTGTTTAGTGAAAAATAGACATTCCACTCAATCTTTATGATTTAATGTGGGTTCACATAGAGACAAAGACAAATCTGAGGCACATCTGGATAAGGATGTGTGCTTGCAGTATGTGGGAGAATAATGCACTTAAAACATTCAGCTCAATACAGCACGGTATTCTGTCTTGCCACACTGTACAAATCAAAAGTAGCTCCTAAGAATAGCATTCATGACATATAAAAACAGCTTAACACATCTCTTGGGAAATAATTTCAAGGAAGCTAGGATGCTGAGACAGCTCTGAGGAAAAGCCTACATCCTGGCCCCAGCCAAAAGTCACTCGACTGTCTTGCTAATGCTCAGGCTTAAGAATCAAAGGGCACCCAGCAGTTAATGGCTCTAGATAAGCCAGTCCTGAGTTGTCATGGTGTGCTGTCTGCAATGGCTGCACTTTGCAATGCCACCCGGTTCTGAACCTCAGGTCCCACAAGTGGAAAGCACAGCTGGTGGCTGGATCAGGCTCACACCTTGCCACAAGCACTTCAATTGCAGCAAGGGGCTGCTCAGCCTCCCCCCATCCCTTTCCCAGGTGTGTCTCCTTGCCCAGCTGAGGGCACAAACCCAGCCTCAGGCTGTGCCAGATTAGGGAGAAAATCTGCAGGAGCAAAGAAGTCGTCCTACTTCCCTGCTCCTCATCAAAACAATGAAGAGGTTACAGATCCTCTCCAGAGCTGCAAAGGAAGCAGAGGGATAGTAAAGCCATTCCTTTTGGTGTGAGATTTGTTCAGCCATGTTATGAGATCTCATCTACTGTAAGTATAGTGGTAGCTGTCTGATTGTTGCAGACATTGAGTTCATTGAAACCAAAAAACTGTAAAGCAGGTTTAGGAATGTGACACCAGTTACTACTTTCAAAGGACAGTCAGGGTGACTTCAGCTGAAAAATGGCATGGTCTTTTCCACCAGCAACCACCTAAACTGCCTTCTCTTGAGAAGATTACAGGTGTTTTATGATAAATCCGTTTGGGAGACATTACATCTCATTACAAGACAGCACCAATACCAGTCCTGTACCAATCAAGATTTTCATTGAACTGATTAGAAAACCTTTATTGCCCAGTAGAACAATCAAGACAAGTACACATCCATTTAAAAAACAAACAAAACCAAACAACCTTTGTAATCGTATTACTGTAAACACTTGTTTTATTGAGTGACTTACATTCCCCCTACAGAGCAAAGAAGCTATTGCATCGAAGAGTCAGTCATCTAGTCAGAAAGACAAACATTGGCATTGCCAAGAGAAAGAAGAGTTTTATAGCCTTTAAAGCAGCATAATATAACTGCACCTCCTGCTACTTTTCCAACTGGCAGTGTAGCAGAAGCGGATTTTAGCCACCACTTTCTGGTACTGCAGTGGGAACATCCAGTTGCTACAGAGCTCAGACTAGTATTACTTCATAAGAAGAGTACAATCATTACCCCAAACAAATAGGAGAACTAAAACTGAAATGTCTCCATGTTATTGTCAAATACAATGTTGTTTTAAAAATAATGTGAATGTAATTGCAGCTAAAAGCAGGGTGAGGCAGGCAATCTCTTACCAAGTCATATTTACAGGACTTGGCTTCAGAGCAGCTCAGAGCGGTCCAGCTCTGGTGTTGTGCCACCAGAGCAGACTTACTGCAAGCTCCATTCTTTGCTAAAGGAGGCACTTAAAACCAGCTACAATGGTTTTGTTTTGCTTTAATCATTAATCAGCGGCAAGCAAAATGCAATGGAGGAAAGCAAATGCGCACTCCATCGCACAAATACAAGCAGGTATTTGAAAAGCAGGCCAGGTTACCATGGCTAATTCAGGGGAATGGAGGTGGGGGAGCCGGAGGAGAAGAGCTTGGAAGGCAAAAATTTGCTTTCACTTGGGAATTACATCCAAGGCAGAGATTCCTGTGTTTTTACTTCACATGAGCCAAAAATATCGTAGTCTCTGAAGGTGGCTGCTGAAGGTGGCTTGATTAGTTGCAGTAGGGGATTAGGTTGTTTGAGCTGTGAGGTTTTAAACACATTGGTGCTGCAAACATTCCTGAAACTACCTCCCCAAGTCTCTTGCCTTTAGCAGGCACTAATTCTCCTGCGTCACTGCAGTCTGGCTTCCTCAGCAACAAACTGCTGCAAACTTGTTTTATTTGCAAGGAGTACGTCAGCACCAAAAGCAAACCTCTCTGGCAAGGCTGACAGTGCAGTCCTTCAAAAAAAACGATTTGACAAGGAAGAAGAGAGTCCAGGCTGGTCTCCCATTCACATTCTTCCTTTGCAAGTGTTTTCATAACTGAAAACTGAGAGTGGGACCCAAAAGAAGAATTAGGAAGGGGGAGAGAAAACAGGTTGTTCATTGGTTCCTAGATTTGTGAATTACAGCTATTAGTAAAAATGACAGCACCTCTAGTTGATGGGGTACAGGCTCAAAGCCTATTAATGCACTACAAGTAACATGATTTGGGGATCTGAAAAGAGAAAAATCACAGTGTGAGATTTAAATCCTACTTTGCACTTTGAAAGCTGCTGTTTCAAGAGGGAGAAGTCCAATACGCCCCATTCACATGCTAATTCACTTGTTTCAACAAACTGGTATTCTCCTTCACCTCTTCACATTAGCATAAAATGAGAAGCTTGAATCTGCATTTTTCAAAAGACAACCAGGTTTCAAAATTTCCAAAATGCAACTACTCAGCAATGGTTCATACATGCTGAATGCCAAAGTATTGTAAATGCAATACTCATTTGCCTCCTGCATCCAGAATGTAATTTCCATTTTTATTTTAATCGCTAGTGATCCATTGTTCCAAGTTTCTTTAAATAAATGTCCCCCACTGCTGCCCATAGCTTCTGCAGAAACAATTTTGAATATTTTGCAGGCAAAAATAGCAGATGTGTTGAAATTTATGCCATTCCTCTCCAGCGTACATGACTGATGAAATGCATATATCCAAGCCTGTGGAAATATGAGCCAGAAATAAATAGCAAATGAGATTATCCTTAAATTGATTTCTCTACAGTACATTCTGATTAACCAGCAAATCAAAGGGTTTTTTTTCCCCAGCTGCTCAACAAAGATCACATTCTTCATTCTCTGCATGTGTGGCTTCTGGTATGTAAGTGTTTCTTTCAGTTATCAGATACCTGAGGGCTTTTCTGCTCTGCTATCTAAAAAGCTTGGTCTTCTTCCTGTCTGTCTGAACTTTCAATAGGTGGATTCTAATATTCTCTTTGTTCTCCTCAAAAGACTCCACCACAAAATTTGTTGTTCAGATCTTTTACAGCCTATTTCAAAACCAGCAGTGTTGCTGAAAGCATTCTGGTGCACTTGGTCCTTCTTAAGATGTTAACACAACCCCCAGGACAATCTGTCTGAGCTGGTGGGACATTTGCTATCATAAGAAGCATTTTTTCAGAAATCAAACCTGGTGTGTTTATCTGATAGGCTACCTGTGAGATAATCAGAGGTTACTTCCAGGACTCTGCTGGTGGTGTTGAGATGAGCTGTCCAGCCTGAACTTTGTGACAGTACCAAAATATCCAGAGCCAGTAGTTTAACCTGCCCTAATCATAGTTTAAACCCCCCCAATAATAATGACAATTATGACAGCAGTCTCCCTGTCACAACAAAGAGCACTATTATGCCTATACCTTTGTTCTGGGGGGAATGTGCAGCTACTTTTCAGATGCTAAACAGCAGCCCAGGTGTTCAGCTGGCTATGACCCAAGGCTTGATTTTGTGATGGAACAGCTGTGATGCCTTGGCTGAGGTTTGCTTAGAAACTTGTTTGGCTGCAAGAAAGAGTGTAAGCTCAAGCCACATGAAAGTAAGTTCAGAGGAAAAAGTGAAGTTGTAGAGGCAGTAACAGTTGGCTGGAAAATACTGGGGAGGAGTGAAAGTTGCAACACCCTCAGAAAGAAGGCAGAGACTCAGCAAACAGCATCTTGGCCAGATGAGGGATCATGGTCCTCTCCAAAGAGTCATGGAAATGAAAACTCCCCCCAGCCAACAGCTGCCTACCTGCCTGGTAATACTTGTAATAATTAGCTGAACTAGTCTGTATTTAGTACTTAAGTCATAGTTAATAGCTGAGTAATACTTAGCTGAGTAGGCCCTTAGTTGTACCTGTTAATGCATGTGTTGATACAAGGAGTTGCTCTGTGTTTTTAAACCTGGCAGTTTTTTGGCATAGGAGAAGGTGCCCAAGGAAAATGACCACTGAGGAATGGTTACAGGTATGAGCACTAGTCCTGGCTCTCTCCATCTGGCCCTGCTTCACTTCTTCTTGTCACACAGTCACACTTCAAGGCCTGAAGTTACCAGATCCCACCAACTAAAATGGAGATGGATAACATCCATCACTAGATAGTGTTGCTGTCTAACAGAAGGGGTTGCTGTGAAGTCAAGGACTTTCTTCCATGGCTAAGTGGTATCAGCAGGCCCTTTCTATCCATATTTAAAGAGAGAGTAAACTAGGGCATTAAATTCTGACAGCGCTTCTTTAACCAGAAGAAGGAAGGAATAGGCTCTCACTAGAGGGCACATTGAGCTTGGATTTTTTACACCCTGTTCCAAACAAGAATGATAAGATGGAAACCAGCAAAGTAGAGAAGAGCTACCCTGTATGACTGATTACTCCTAAAGATAAATTGCAGCATGCCTTTAAAATCCTTCAACCCCTTGACATCACAGACTATGGGGTAGGGCAAGGGGTTATGTTACTTCTCTGTATGATACAGAATTTTTCCTGTGTCTGGTACTGTGCCCATCAACACTGCAGAAGAACAAATCCCTGGAACACGGAGTACAATGACTGGTACTCCATACAGGGGCAAGGAGAGAGGAGGAAAGAAAAATATCACACAGCTGGCACATTCTCACTAATTGACGGCAAAAGTCTCAACAACTTTAGTTTAAACTCAACAATATACAGTATAGAGATCACTGATGGACACATTCAAGTACTGCTTCTCCATGAAGACTGGGAGAAATTTCACAGTAAGCATCAGGAGCAGTATCTCCACATGCATTTGGCCAGTGGAGTTGCCCCATAGGGCTATGGCTGTGCAGTGCAGGGGTTTGCTTTGAGGACTTGGTATTTCCAATTGCTCACATTCTGGACTAGCTCTAGGCTGGTCCAATGAGCTGGGACAGCCTGCTGGCAGATGGGGAGCTTTAGCTGCACTCATGGAGCACGTCTGCCTCCGTAGCTTCCCACAGCAGGCATTCCACTGGAGTGCTCAGAGCTCAGCCCCCATGGGCAGCCCAAGGTATCGTTAGAAACACGATTAAGAGATTGGCTTCTCACACACTAATCCAATTTAAAATGTTACTGTAGACACAATCAGACTAACAAGCTGTAAAAATGTATCCCTGAGGAGCTGTTTGCTTTGTGTTAGGCAGGGAATGGACTTCAGCACAAGCTGGAGGAGCAGCCCAAGGCCCCAGCACTGTCTCCACACGGAGCGGAGGGTTCAAGGGCTGCATGTGTATACAGCCTTACATGCCATTAACTTTCTTGTGTTGGCAAGGATGGAAGTCAAAGCAAAAGGTGCAACAGGAGTAATTTCACTGCTTTTGTGATTATTGTAACACACAGGTGCTGTACAGTAAAGTAGATGGAGCGTCCACCTGGTAGGACTAATACAGTAGGATCTGAACAAGAACTGAGATTGACATTCATCAGCTGGTTTGATTTACATTTTTCCTCTACAGGGAGGGTTAAGAGGTAAACAAGCTTTGATTCTTACTGTTTGTGCTATTGGCATTGGTGATAACAGTAAGTCCTACTAAATATTTTGGTGACTGTAAGTAAAATGATGGAAGTGATACAAATATTCTGTAAAACATTTCTTTCAAATCAGTACCCAGGAGGGGCTGCACCACGCATTATTTGCCCCCAAATAAATCACAGATCCCCCTATCGTTCCAGATGTGTGACTGCTGCTGGAAGTCAGGATCGTATCACTACAGAAATCACAGCAAAGATTTCTCACAGCAGCTGAAACAAGACATCCTAGAGGCGGCAACATTAACTATAACCAAAGGCATAGAAATTGAGCTTTGTGCGCTAATAATAAATTGCGAGCTTACCAATGAATGCAGCAAACGGCAATAGAAATACAGCCCACAGAGAAGCAGCCCGTGCGTGGAAGAAGCGCTGTGTGCGCGGCGGCCGCGGGAGCCGTGAGCTGTCCAAGGCTGCCATCTACTGACTGCGGCCACCCCGGGCCCCGTTCCTCGGCAATTCCTGCGCTTTCCAGAACATCTGCATGCCCCAGATGTTAGGCCGAGCGCTTCAGCCGGCAGTTGCTGCTGATTTGGTTATTGGGGAAGGTTGTAGGGGATGGGTTCAGACTTTAGAGTCTGCCTGTTCTCAGGTGGCGTCCCTGAGCATTCAACAGTGCTCTGTAATCTGTGACATAACTTACCTGGGGGTGCTACAGCAAAGCCCTCACCTGGGAAGAAACGTGGAAACAGGAGGCAGGGGGTGTGGAGGTGTGACACAATCATTTTATCATATTCTTTTTTTTTTGTTTCTCTTCTAACAGGAGTGGGGAATTATCTCAAATACAGTGATTTTGACTTCATGAGCCAAATAAAGTTCCTTCTCATGGTATAGTACTGAAGCCCCTGGAGAGACTGTGGAATAAAAGTAAATTAGATGGGGATGAACTGTATTCCCCATCACGGCACAAACAAACTTCAGCCTCTTTTGCCATCCCAGTGATGGTGTGCTGGAACCTCTGAGGCTGCTGGGGAACTCCAGCTGCAATCCCTGGTGACTGGCACTCCTTCACTGGCACTTCTCTGGCAGCTCCCCTCCCCTTATTCTGTTAACCACTTCTGCACAGGCAAATTGAAAAGTTAAACATGTTACCTGCAAAAAAACTAATCAAGTTGATTTAGCTCTTCTTCATGTATAGAGCCACCAAAGACTACACCAAAAAGGCTGTTCTCAGACACAGGCATAATGCAATTGTTACACATCAGAGTAAAAAAAAAGAGGCATTTTGCTCACAGAGAACACCATGGGGCATGCTTAATATCTTTTCCATGAGAAGTATTTTATTTTTCTGATAATTATTTTCACAACTTCAAAAATTCACATCTGTTAGAATATGTCCTTGGATGTGTCCTAGAAAAGCAAGATGGGTATCAGTTTTCTGATAAAAATTAATTTAAAGACAGGACAGTGTAGAATACAAACCCAGGTGCTCTTCTACCTGCAATAAAGGACAAATAGAAAGAGATGCAAGGGGCGGGGGGCACACCACATTGCACATGCTTTCCATTTCCAACTATTACCAACAGCTGGACAAGAGAAAACCCTGCAAGCAGCTCCGGGATGGGGGTAGCTGTTGCACATTTCCAGGAGGTCACCCTGTAGCTCCCCAGGAATGCAGGAATTCAGACAGGGAAAAGATGGTAGGTCAAATTTCACTGAGCATCATTCACTGCAATTTTTTTAGTACAACATGATTGCAAGGGTTCTTCACCCAGCTTCAGGTGGCAGAAGAGTACAGAAAGAAGATCAGAAAACTTGAAAGTAATTAATCACATTATTTTAAAGAAAAAACGAACAGCCAGGTGACAGTTACACTTGTCTCACCTCTCCTTAGGAGAGAGTTTCAACGGGATTGCTTACTCATGTGGAGGGAAAGCACTGATAGCAACTCTCATCTCAGCTACAACTGTTTACAGAGGGGATTTGCCATAGTGTCAGGGAAATCTGTTTAGTCTGGTGGTGGAAATCCTTCTTGAGGATGGGATAAGGTCAGTAATATTAGCCAAATCCTATTAAACTAATAAAGGATTCAGATCACTTCCTCAAAAAGACCCATTCAAAGAGAGGGTTTAAGTCTAGAAAATTAAGAATGATAAATCCGAATTAAATCCTTTTAATCTCTCTCCATTTATCAACATCCTTTTCCTTCAGGGACAGACAGGCTAAAAATGATTATGTGTTGCAGGCAAAAACTAGCATTGTCTCTTCTTTAGCATTACAAAACCCATTCAAAATCCCACTACAATCTTTACAAGAAAAATTTTAGTTACTTCATTTGCAAGGAATTTGTGAATGCAGCTTTGCTGAAGAAGAACAGGGCAGAAGCAAGGCTCACCTGAGAGCTGGTTTCTTGTGCCACCTGCCTTGTAATGTGACAAGCTACTCTGGCTGTTCAAAACAAAGCACACACCTGCCTGTTGCCTTCCAAGGGGTGCTGTCTGCTGGGCCAGCACCTAACAACAGGGCATTGTCTATTAGAAGCAGAGAATGGTTTGAGACCACTGTTAGTTTCCAGAAGCCATCTGATTTTCTGACACATAATTATACTGACAGCAAAGACCATTGTAACCTCACAGCTGCTTCCCTGAGGGCTCAGAGCTGCCTTGGGCCCTCAGCAGGCAGCCAACCAGGGCAGCATCTCACAAGGGGGCTTTGGCAGACATCCCCCCATCAGTGGCAAGGGCCATTCTGCCCAGGGGCTCTGCAGGCAGGAGAATGGGATCTTTGGGCCTCCAGTAAGAGAATTTCAAAGGGAGGAAGGAGCTTGAAAGAAGAGTAGAAAGCCCCGTAGAAAGCAGCATGTAACCAAAAGGATAAGAGAAGAAGAAAACTATTGGTTAAGCTTTATCTCCTTAACATCATCCCTAGGCAGGCATCAGGCAGGACCTGGTCTGCCAGATGACTTAAAGGCTTTGATCTTCCTTGTTTATACAGTGTGGGTTCTTCAGCAACTCCCAAGCCAGCTGGCACTACAGAAAATATTATCCCCAAGTTGCCAGGTGTATCTCTTGTAACACAATAGCTGCTCAGTAAGAACCAGAGTGAAATGGCCAGTGTGTTCCTTGTGAAATAAGGGTTACTTGACCAGAACTTGAAACTTGATCTTTTTTAAAAGTAAAAGATAAGGTACATGGGGAAAATAAATAGCTTCAGAAAAATAGGCAATCATCTTCCATCTAAATCATTAATTTTAATGTATTAGCCCCTCTCACTTATTTGACCATTCTCTCTTTTCCACATTAAATACAAGCAGCAAGGGAGATGCTCCTACAAGAGAGGGAAAAGAAGGTGGTCTCAGCTCTGGGAATTTGATTTAGTATCCCCATAACCAAAGCAACCAGTTCAGATGTGAACAATTTCTTTTGAAGCACAGAAGCCACTGTAGCTGATGTCATGAACAAAAGTAAGCAGGTGAACAGAAACTGAGCAATAGAAAAAGGGATATAAGACTGGAAGTGCAGAATTTCACAAGCAACAGTAGTTCATAAGCAATGAGCTATAAAAAGCAAAACTGACCATGAAAGGGAGTCATCATCAGCTTGCAAGAAAATGCAAATCTCTACCACCTCTGTGTAGCATTTCTGTCAGCCTGAATGGGCATGGACACAAATCATAAATGATTACTCTGTGAAAGAAGAAAAGTGAGCTCTATTTACATAAAACAAATTTACATGAAATTATTTGGAGAAAACTCCAAACAATTTTGGTACTGGAAGTGTTCAAAGCAGATTACCTAAATCAGAGATACCTGTCCAGTATGGGAATTCCCGAGTGCTGACTCACAACTGCCTGAAACAATTCCTATCTCAGTGCAAACAGTTGCTGTAGATACCTGTGGACAGGTGAGAAGACAAAGCTGCCCAGAAAGAACCAGGTTTCCATCCCAGGGCTTCTTAGGGCAGTCTTTCTGCCTGAAGAATGCTGCTTGAGAAAGCTTTGGTAGATCATTTAAAGCTTCCCCACCTTTAATGGCTTTCTTTCTTTGTGGGAGGCTCTTCTTGAAGGTCTTAGGGTTTAAGGGTAATGCTGTGAGAAAAGGCAAAGAAAAGCCCCGTGTGCCAGTCGTGGGCAAGCAGAGCTTATGTACCACACTCTGTGTCACTGCTCCTGTGCTGAAGCTGGACTGCTTGTAGGTGCCTGCTCAAGTGGAGAGGCCTCCTCTCCTTGTGTGTACCTGCCAATTCACACCCTTCTTGTCAATAGCCACAGCACACTTGTTCTGAGACTAGCCCTTGGGTGGAGTTGGCTACCAGAGATTAAAATCTCTCCTCTCCTTTGTGAGGCCCATGGTGGCAGGTCACTGATGCACTGAGTTGTACTAGAGCTAAGCTCTAAACTACAAGGGTAGCACCATTTACCAGAAAAAAATAACTGATTCATACCAGCTACTGTTGCCCAATAACACAGAATATTTTGAGTAGGAAGGGACCCACACGGATCATCAAGTCCAACTCTCACATGAGCAGCCCTTACAGGGGTCAATCCCACACCCTTGGCATTATTAGCACTGTGCTCTAACCAACTATATCAGTATGTTAGAATTGGTGATGAGCAGAGTTTTATCAATAGCTGAAACTAAGGCAGGAAATCAGTTTGTGTTTTCCAACTACGTTTGTTTCTCCCATGCACACCTCTGCTATCTTAACTAATTATCCTGCCCGGACATTCCTTCATTCTAAGTACCACAGGGCATTCCCCTTCCCAGGAAAACCCCAAGGGATCAGAACACAGGTCTCCTGAGAACATATATTTGAAAGTTTGCAGAACTCAGGCTAAAGCCCTAACCAGTTTATTATCTCCTTTTAGGGATAAAATAGAAACAAGTAATTCTAGGAAAATCTGTGTTAACAAGAGGAAAAAGAAAGAAATAGAGCAAGTCCTTTCAAAATTAAAAAAAAATTACTCCTAACCCTAGAAGCTAATGGATTAGTTTTTTAAAATTAGCATTAAAAAGTATAACTCTGCAAAGAAACAATTAAATAAGCACAAGAACACCCTGCACGGCAAATACCAATGCTGAAAGGATAGTAATAGAGCTCTGGGGAGACCAAGCACACCACTTTCATGCCAAGGAAATTAATCCTTCTACCATTAGCCTTTACATAGGTTTTGATGTTATACCATGTGTTAATTATTTCCAAATCACAAGTGCAAACACTCACCCTGATTGGAAAATTAACAGATTTCCAACTCAGGTAATTTTGCCCTAATGAGGAACTTGTTGAACTGAATTTAAAAATTAGCTCACACCCTTTGCTGGCTGGGTATGACAAGGCTACAAGGAGACACAGAAACTCAAAACTCACCCTTTTCAGTAATTTGCAATAAAGGATTAATATAAATTCAGAAGTTGTTTCTATGTTACTTCCAGTTCCTGCTTTGGATCTTAAGGCAGTGATTTTCCAGGGGTGATAGATGAGGAGGTGCTGCCTATACTGACTACTTCTCCCTTTTGCTAGAGGTGCCAAGTCTCTGCAAAATGGATTTCACAGCTTAAAAGAGTTAAACTTGTGATTTATTGGTCAATACGCTCAACGTGTGGGTAGAGCTAACAAGCTAATGTGCTGGCCACCTTGATAAGGCACCTGAGCAGCCAGGGCTGCTCCAGCCAAGAGGGGAGGAGGTGCCTTTGGTGACTGCTTGCAAAGAGGTGATCCTTGACATTGTGCAACTGCTATTCTTGGGTTACTTGTTTTAGTTTCTGTAGAATTTGGTATGCTTTTTGTGTAGGTTTTTTTGGTTTTTTGGGTGTTTTTTTTTGTTTTTTTTTTTTTGTTTTTTTTGGTGAGAACCCTTGAGCTGCTACTGTCTCTGTGTCAATACTCTGCTCTTTGCCAGCAATCACACCTTTCTTCTTATGGCTCTGCCTGCAGAATGTCTTGCCGTGCTTCCTCACAGCTTAGCAGTTCTCCAAGATGTCTCAACCAATTTCAGCTTGATTCAAAAGCAGTCCTTAGCTCCTAGATGACATTTGTGATCTGATGCCTGAATCTTTAGAGGGGAAGCTGCCACTTGTCAGCTGCTAAATTGCATTAAAAGAAACAAAGTAATTTTATCCTACCATTAGTTCTCTACATATGACCCTATCTGCAGGATGGATGCTGGGCAGCTCTGCCTTAAAGAATAGGGCCTATGTGTACTTGTGAAGGGAAGATGTGTCCAAATGAAAGGAGAATGGCCTTTGGACAATTCTTTCTCCTTAGAATTGACCAAAACTGTCCAACCTGTTGGGCAAGGTGAAACAGGAAAGCCTTATAAATATGATTGCCTGGCAAAAGATGCTGAGAATATGGAAACTATAAGTGAGATTGAAATGAAAGCATGCTTTGAGATACCAAGCCTTAGTTACTGAACAACTGGAAAACAATGGTGTGGCCGGCTGAAGGTAATCCCCTTTTGATTGAACAATACCCTCTGCTGCAGACAGGTCCAAGGGTCAGAGCAGACCCCACTAACTTGGCAGAAGGCAGAAGAGTAGTTTTTAGGATTTAAAATGTAACGCAGTGTGGTAATGTAACAGTTCTTATAGGCTGTATGTAAGTGCTATAGAATTGGTATCTTGTACTAGATTGGTTAATGAAAATTAAAATATTCAACACAGAAGAAGATTTATTATATTGTAAACGAGAACCTCGCTCTCTTACACATCTCTTCTTCACACTCTCTCTCTCTTGCTGCCTGCTTCGGGCTGCATCTGGCAGCTCCAAGCAGGTCCCCTGTATCCACGCCCTTCACAATAAACCTCATGCTCAAAGACCTGATTGCAGAGATCTCTTGTCTCCATCCGTCCCGACCGTCCAAACCAACCTACAGAACCTACACAACCCATTCTCAAAATTTGTCTGATTTCTCCCCCAAAAAATGTAAGCCTTATTTAATAAAGTCTTCCTGTTTTTCAGTGCACTTTCTGCAGTAGGGATTTCTTTTGTTTGTTTGAAGAACAATAAAGGCTATTTTGAGACTTCAAGCTGCCTCAGCAGCACACCAACTGCTCAGTTATTTGTCAGTAAGTGGCACCAGTATAGGTGTCACATTCTTTTGCATGTAAAGAAACGGTAACAAATTGAGAAATGGGGAAAAAAAATATTCTGCAAAAATAGGTGCTGAGGTCTTTCAGTGTGCTGCGTTGATTGTCTTCATGTTGACAATCAGCACTATGTAGAGGCATTGTCTTCTTAGACTTCCCTGCCTTAGTTCCCTTTTGCTGAAGAAAGACAATGGTGCTGGTTCAGACAACTGTTAGAATCACCTAATTAACACTTTTAAAGGGATCTAAAGCAGTTAGGGGGTCAGTATGTTACCTAGCCCTCTTCCCCCACAAACTGTGTCATAAAAACAGTCATCCATTTTACCTGGGAGCAGAGGAGGTGCAAGCAGATTCACGAGCTGTCCCGAAGGAAGTTGTGGATGGCTGTCAGCAAAAGCAGCAGTCAGGTTTTTTTAAAGGGTAAGGAAGCAAAATGCTTCTAATTACTGAATAGGTGGAGTTATTGCAACAGACCTATTCTAGCTTTTTCATTAGCTGTGTAGCAAATGGCTGCTATCTTCTTCTCTAGTACTGAGAAGACAAAGCTCTCAGAGTTGTCTACCTATGCCCTCACTTGTCCCAATTACCATTGTTTATATTCTAATAGAGTCATAGAATATGCTAAGTTGGAAGGGATCCATCAGGATCATTGAGTCCAACTGCTGGCCCTGCACAGGACACCCCAGGAGTCACCCCATGTGCCTGAGAGCATTGTCCAAGTGCTGCTTGAACTCTGTCAGGCTTGGTGTTGTGACCACTGCCCTGAGGAGCCTTTTCCAGTGCCCAACCACCCTCTGGGTGAAGAACCTTTACCTGATATCCAATCTAAACCTCCCCTTCCCTTTCTCTGGGCTGAACAGATCAAGTCACCTTAGCTACTCCTCCTACAGCTTCCCCTCATTGTCTTTCACCATCCTCATGGCCTCTTTGAATGCTCTTTAACAGCTTAACAGTGTTACCCAACTTATTCCCCTTACTCCAGCTCTGGGAGCCATGGGATCACAACTATTGCTGGGGGTAATTTTTCTTGGCCTTTCTTTGGAAGCAGACATTGCATAGAAGCAGGCTCTGGCTGTCCTAGGTCTGCAGGCATGAGCCTACACCCTTGCACCTCCTCCCTGAGAGATACCCACGTAATTTTTTCTCTTGAGCAGGGAGAACAAGGCAGAGCCAAGTGTGAGGGTGCAGGAACAGACAGGACAATTGGAGGGTGGGATATAGGGATAGAAAGTTCTATAGCCAGCAGAGCACCCTCTTAACACTGAAACACATCCTTTGGATATGAAGTCACGAGGCATTTGACGAGGGGCCAGATACGTGAGAAACACAAAGGCATGACAAGCTTGCCTTGCAACCTCTTCAAGGTTCCAGCACTGCCCGTGCTGCAGCCAATAGGAGCCCACACCATGGTCTTCTGAAACAGCAGGGATTCAGTTCGTGTTGCTGTAACATTAACAGCTTGAAGGACAGGTAGAAAAGAAGAGCACTGAACAGCTTCTGTTTGCCAACCCACTCCTGCAACATTACCTGGTGCTAGAGCTGATTGTCCCCCATCATGTGTGGGCTGTTCATACTGCATTCCTCTACACCACACTCCAGGAGACTTCACGGCCAGTGTTCACCCTCCTGCCTGCATCTTCAGCACATGGACACCCAAAACATGTGACTCATCTTTTCCCATGTTTTGATGCATTACTTCCATGTGCCTGAAGCCTCTTAACCCTCAGTCACACACCTCTGGGTATGCTTTTCTCTGTTTAACATTGTTAATCACAGAAAACCCTGATAAAGTTACCTTTACCCTTCCTCACATGATAATCCCAAGCAAACACAGCATAAAGGTTATGCTCTCACACCAACACTCATTACTTTACTACAGCTGTAAAAGAGGAGTTGTGAAATTTATCTTCTAGATCCTGTTAACTGTTTTCAAACACTGCAATCACAAACAAGTAATTGAAAGTGATTTTTTTTTTTTCACTGACCTGAATGGCACAGTTATCAGAACCGAGACTGGAGGAATTTCCGGCTTTCTGTTTTGTTTTTCCATACCCAGACTGACTAATGTCCAGCCTGGAGCTGGTGATTTGCAATGTTTTCATTTCAAGAGTGCCTGAATGAAGGTACTGCAATTGAGGCCTCCTGTTCTCAGGCACCCACTTAGATACTGCACCTTGATTAGGCAGGACAGAGATAATGAGGAGAGCAAGAAATTCTTAATTAAAAAGAAAAGAAAAATAAATTTGTAACAATAAGGCCCACACATTCTGCTACATTCACATAAGCTGTAACTCAGGAAAGCTTTTAGGCATGTATTTAAGAAAATGTATGTCTAATTTTGCTCTGAAAGGGCTTCTGTGTGAGTGATGTTTGGAATGAGGTCTGGACATAGTAAACAGACTTGCTGCCAAATCTGAAGTCTGCTTGATAATCACCACGGTACGTTTTATTGCTGAACTATGTCAGATGAAGGTCACAACAAGTATTAAATAACTGTCCAAAAACATAGCAACTAATGATACCTGTGGCTAAATCAGGCCACACTGATGTTTATGAGATATATTTGACAGGCACTGCAGAGACGTGACAGACACCAGCCCAGCAGCGATGAGTGAACGCTCTTGCTGTGCCCCAGCAGCTGCGTTCTCTGGACCTACATAGACACCTCTTCTCCACACACTCCATCTCTTTTCAAACACTTTCCATGCTACAGCACATGGGTCTCCCACAAATCCCACCCATCAAGGCATGTCCCTTGCAGAACCACTAGAGAAAACACAAAGATGCCTTACCAAATAGAAATATTTTATTTTCCAGTTTTGAAGCTGATTGAACTCACAGCCAGCCATCCCCAATGCTGTTATGAAATTCAGGATTGTTCTGCAAACCTGTGTATGTACCTGTGGCCTAGATTATACTGATACAAAGCAACATTAGGAATATGCTAATAGCCATAATGTTAAAATACATTAAGATTTCTCATGTTAAGAATATGTTAGCTGATCCCAGTTAATTCTAATGCACACACTGTCATGCAGAGTAAAAATTTTCACATAAATTATATTCAAGGGAAAAGTGAAGATTCTCTCAAGTTAATGCAGTTCAACAGTCTGTGTCAATTTCCCAGACTGCCTATTTAGAAAAAAAGATTAAATATAAAAATGGCTTCAACCATTTCAAAACAAAAATAATTCAAGTTTTCTACTATAATTGAATCCTTGAGTTGTTAAAGAAAATATTGTTTCTGACCTCAGTCAGAAAGAAAACATTCTGTTTAATTCACCCTCAATTTCTGCTTCCAGGTGGTTCACTTGTTGTTTTCAGAATATTTCATTTCTCACCAATTCCCCAACTGAATGCAGTTTTTTAATTCAGTGTAAGCCAAAACGAAAGCCCCACTGTGTGTTGGAGTGGGTCCACAGAAGGGCCACAGGAATTGAAGAGAGGGCTGGAGCACTTCACCCTATGAAGCCAAGCTGAGGGGGATGGGACTGTTCAGCCTGGAGAAGAGAAGCTTCTGGGAAGAGGGCACCTTCCAGTATCTAAAGGAGGCTTCTAAGAAAGATGGAGATACACTTTTTAGCAGGGCCTATTGCAGCAGGACAAGGGATAATTGTTTTAAACTACAAGAGGGTAGATTTAGACTAGATATAAACAAGATTTTTTTTACAATGAGAGTGGTAAAATAATGGAATGGGTGGCCCAGAGAGGTGGCAGATGCTCCATCCCTGGAAACATTCACAGTCAGGTTGGATGGGGCTCTGAGCAATGTGATCTAGTTGAAGATGTCCCTGCTCACTGCAGGGGCCCTGAACTAGATGATCTTTAATGGTCCCTTCCAACCCAAAGTATACTGTGACTCTATCTGCCCAGCTTTCCTGTGATGACAAGTTATATTCAATACAATATACATAAAAAGATATTATTAAAATCTTGTCCCACATGAGACATTTCTGCAGCCTACATATGGAATCAGCATTCTTGCTGCATGGATTTGGACATTTCCTTCTAGGGATCAGATTACATGAGGATGGACAAGAGCTCCTATGTAGTGTCCCAACAAACAGAATATCCAAATGCCTATGAAACACAGTATCATTTTTAAAATTATTGTCAGCTAAACCAATGCAATTAGGTTTATCCAAGAATATCAGGATCATTTACGAAAAGTAGAAAAAGATTTGTGCCAAACACAGCAGTGGATGTAAAGTGGAAAGATCTTATAACACTTGTAGTCTTACTGGATGCCTGGGCAGGTCAGATTTGGGGTGAAGAAACTGGGCAAATAAGAATTTTTTGGAGATTCCATAGAATCATTAAATCATTTAGGTTAGAAAAGTCCTTTAAGATTATCAAGTCCAACAGTTAACCCAGCATTGCCAAGTCCACCACTGAAGTGCCACATGTACACATCTTCCAAATACCTCCTGGGATGGTGACTCCACTGCTTCCCTGGGCAGCCTGATCCAATGTTTGACAACCCTTTCCATGAAGAAATTTTTCCTTACATCCAACCTAAACTTCCCCTGACACAACTTGAGGCCATTTCCCCTCATCCTATTCCTTGTTATTTGAGAGAAGAGACTGATCCCCTCGTCATTACACCCTCCTTTCAGGCAGTTGTAGAGGGCGAGAAGGTCGCTCCAGGCCTCCTTTTCTCCAGGCTAAGCACCCCCCGCTCCTTCAGCTGCTCCTCACAGGACCTGTGCTCCAGCCCCTTCCCCAGCTCTGTTGCCCTTCTCTGGACACACTCCAGCACCTCAATGTCTTTCTTGTAGTGAGAAGCCCAAAAGTGAACAAAAGATTTGAGGTGTGGCCTGATCAGTGGGACAATCACTGCCCTGGTCCTTGTGGACGCACTGTTGCTGATCCGGGCCAGGTGCCATTGGCCTTCATGGCCACCTGGGCACAGCTGGCTCATGTTCGGCTGCTGTTGACCAGCACCCCCCATATTCCTTTCAATGGCTCTTATCCTCACAGACACTGTTAGTGCAAGAATCCCAAGTATCATTACCCCCCTCTTCCAAGCAGAGAACCCAAGAACCACATAACTTTGCAGACTAGCAGCAGAAGACATTCCAGACTCGAACTCCCACCTTCTTTTCCCAGGCCAGTGACAGAGAACCTGCTGTCCCTAGGAAGAACCTCTGACATATTTACAAACAGTAGCTGTGTGTTTATCAACTTAGGAGGTGAATTGGAAAGGAATGTAAAAGTCTTTGCCCTGAAGAGATCATTGTTTCTGTAGGTGAAGAGCCCACATTGGTTTGGGGATTTCAGAACAAACATATGCAGCTGCATTTGCTGATCAGAATTAGCTATGGTGAGCTCATGGCATAGAGTGAGGAATGATCTATTGTGATGGAGGAAGGATGGGAAAATGCTATGTTGGACATATGACAGCAATCCAGGGTGAAATACAATTTCAAAAAGTCAGAAAAGATGAACAAGAATTACTCTGAATTAACTCTAAATCATAACCATTCTAATAGCTAAAAAATAAAATTAAAATTAAATCACATTGTGAGATAGTCTTGCACCGTCAAGTGCTCAGTAACAGCATAAAATTGTATAAAATCTTAGTACATTTCAGGGTATGAAAACACACTATGTAGACATCTCTGGAGAATCAACAGGGCTGTCTTTCCACTACTGGTCCTTTCAGTACTACAGCTCACAGGCTTTTACGTCAGAAGTTGTTCTGACATGGACAGTGTCTATTTTTGGTGCAAGAATATACAAGTTCCTGAAGCTGAGCTTCCAGCCCCTGCAGAACAGGAGTACAGAGGGCTTCTAAACCTTTGGCAATCCATCCTCAACAACTTCAACATTCAGGATAATCTTAGGAGTCTGCTTCTTGTCCCCAGGCTCTTCAGCTGCACACTCTGGAGGCTCTAGGTCATGGTATTTTCTTCGATAGACCACTCTTGAGATAACTGTTATCAGAAACATTTCCATGATGAGCAGCTGCTGGGCTATGTCTAAACAAAAGAAAGAAAAAGGTTGGCAAAGAAAAGCCCCCAAAAGGGGGAAATTACTATCAGACACAAAATGAATACTTGGCTTACTAACTTTCACATGTGCAAAAGGAATAAACTCTACCATCCTGCCCCATAACACCAGAGTGTCTCTCACACTCAGCAATAACCTCAGTTTCAGAATTCCAGTATTGCCCATCGAAAAGCATGCAATCAAAAACACAAGAGACTTAACAGTAATTATGTATGTTGATTTCTTTCCCTCTCATTTCTGACTCCAGCTCTTCTCATTATCAAATTCTTCTCTATGACTATGACAGCTATAAAATTTTTTTTCTCATTTTTAAAGTAAAAACTGAGATTCTCCAAAAGCTAATGATTGCAGGAAATCAGTATTTTGGGAAAACACCAGATATTGCAGTCAGCAACACTGAACTGGCACCTTTATAAGTAAATTAAGAACATTCTTCCCCGAAAAAACTTACATGATCCTCTTGCTGTAGAGGAGAGTGGGGGAGCACAGGGAATGATCTTTTGTGTAGCCAACATATTGATAATAGCGGTCTGCAGGTGGTTCAGAATGACAATAAACTGCACCAGAAAGGGAAAACAAATGCCTTAGCTACCAGGAAAGGGTTTATAGTCCACACAACAATTCTGCTTTGACAAAAAACCTCTTTTGCCTCACTCTTCATTTCTTGCCCTCCCAGCTACCAACAGAGTGCCTGCCATTCTGCAGAACTCATCTTACGGTCAGGATGATATTGCTCTGAATATATGTTTAAATTAAACCTGGACTTGAACAGTGTTTCTTCTCAGCCCTTCTTTTGGGATGTACAATATACACAGACCTCCCGGCTGGGACTCCAGATAACACTGAGCTCTGGGTACCAGGTAGCAATATTTAAAAACCACCTGTTAATTCGACCCATGAGGTTATATTCTCCCTTAGTGGAGGAAGGGCCCAAAGGACATTTTGCCGGTTGTGTCCTCTTCTTGCCACAGCAGGGAGACATTGTGGTCCTCAAATTATATGAGACTGGCTTCTTTGCCAGAAGGTGAAGGACCTTACACAGCTTGAGTTCAGCAACCATCACCTGTGCATCACATTACACTGAGCCAGGCCTTTGCTGCCGTGGAGTTATCAAAGTGTTCTCTGCAGTTCTCTGCAGCTGCTGGTGTAACTGCCCAAGTTTAAACCCTCACAGTAGCAGAGTTTGCCATCCTAAAGCTGAATTCACCCTCACACAGCTTTGCAGGCCTGACCATCCTGTTTGTTGCCTTTCTAAGTGCTCAGTAAATTACTCAACAGAGACCTGAGTGCACCAGCCTTACTCTATGTCCTGTTCAAGAAGGATGCATATCCAAGGATTCTGTTGGGGTCTTTCCAGGGTGCTGTGGAAGAGGGTGGCCTTGTCCCTGTTCTTTTTCAATCTAACCTATCTGCTTCTGTTCCTTACTATTTAATGATTTTCAGCCAGTATTCTCATTATTACCTAACTCTGAAGTGCAGGATGGCCAAGAAAAAAACCAGAATATTCTGGAATGCTGAAAGAGTTCAAACAACAGCCACCCACACAATGCAACATATCATCTCATTTTTAGAGGTACACACCATCATTTTAATGTTGCATTTCAGAGTACCATACCTTCAGTGCACCATACCTGCAGAGCTTCCTTCAAGCCCCACAGAAGGTGCTGTTGTGATTTCAGTGGTCTAAAGATAAATAGATTTTACACAGCTTTCACATCTCCAGCACTCCTGAGAGACTGGAGGTAAATTGGCTCAAGATGAAACTGAACAGCAGCCAAGGAGAGTGCTTCAAAGGGATGCATCTTTAATCAGGTAAAAATATGCTTTTGCACAATGTATTTAATGGGAAAAATACTATAAATTTTCAACAAAGGACCAAGAACTAGATAGACAGTGTTGTATCAGCAGTTAAGAGAAATTCTTACCAGAAATACTAAACTTCTCACCTGATAAAGAGCAAACTTTGGGATAATGTTCTTACAGGCAAGGAGAATCCTAACTTTCCGAAACAGGATTCCAACTGCCCACAGAGCAAAAAGGGTGAGGACCCCAATGAAGCAGGTAATCCATAGTGCAGGTCCTTTGGGAGACAACTGAGAAGCAAAGCACACAACCTTATAGAACCTTACTTTGCATTTTACTGTTTCCAGGAAGAAGTTCTGAGCTGGATGATGCAGATGTTAAAATGCTTGTTCCTATCCCCATGAAAGCTGGGGGCAGCAGCAGTTGCTGGGTTTTGCATGGGGACAGTGCCCAGCAGCAGCTGCAGTGCTGGCACAGGCTCTCACCCACAGGTACCAACGTGGGGATCTGTGCAGCCTGGGAAGCACCAAGTGACACAACTCCTCAATGTGGCAATTGCCAGCTACTGAGTGTGTGCCTTTTCAAAGACCCCAGCAGCACCTGGCAATGCCCAACAGCTCAGGAGAGCATATTCAGCCTGACATCTCAGATGGGTCATTCATCTTATACCACCAAACAACAACAGAAAGTATTACTTATAGTCTGAGTTATTCAAGAGGTGCAAAATTATTATCACATACAGGATTTCTCCATCATCTTTCAGGTTACATCGTGCAAAGGAGAAGTACAGTACTATCTCTTCGTTTTGCATGGATATAAAAATCACCATGATTTGCTGAAAAACACAGAATTAGGCTTCCTGTTTACATGCCAGTACATACACTTGTTTCTTAGGGCTATACCTTACAAAACACGGGGCAGATACATCCCACAGGGCAACTTGCAGTCCTGCTGTTATAACCACACAAGCTGGGAAATGTATTGGAGCATAACCTGATGCACAACACCCCATGATGCCCAACTTCTTTCCAAGAGAAGCCAGGAAATGGAGACTCTGGGGGAAGTCAGAAATTATAAGATTCAGGGTCTCAAAAGACTACAGTAAGGACTCACTTGGAAGTGCTCCCAGATCTCACAGTTTAGTTGTAGGCTAAGATAGTAACAACAACTCTAAAACCTATGGATTTTGTGGGACATCTCTGATTAAAATACGTACTTACATTGTAAAGGACATAATTGCCATTAGTCCAAAGCACTATTGATAAAAATATGAGCACAGGACGAAGGACAGCAAACTGAAAGGTGCCCAGCTTCAGCCAAAAGAGCGTTTGCCTGGCCAAAAAATAAAACAAAAAAAATTACTTAGATAGGCCAAGATCTTATTAGCAACCTCAATAACATTTTCAGGACACTGTCAACTGCAAAACTTTTCCAGTCACGTAGCATGTGGTTAAAACCTGGGGAGGAACAGTTTCAAGATTAGAAAATCTTTCCGAGAATTTCCCAATGTTTATTTAATAAAGTCTCTACAAAAATAGTACTTTTCCTGCTCTGCAGCAAGTATTTCCTAACCAAAGCTGGGCAAATCATGATGTCTTTCTCTGCCCTGAAGCCAACCAGGGAGCCAGTAGCTGCATAACCGGTTTCTGAACAATAATGCCATTTGCTCTTGCCTTGTTGCCTTTTTATTTCAGTTCTCCCATGAAACTGGGCAAATCCCTGTTCAGTCACTTTGTAGTCGTGTGGTAGCTCAAGAAAGGGAATCACACAGACCTAGGTGGAGGGACTGGTATTTTCAATACACCATGAAGAGTACCATGTAAGCATCTGTAAGCATCTGCATCCTCTGCAGTCTGACAGAGGAAAGGAGCTGTCTTTCACTTGGCAAACTGCACAGGGCCAGCAGGAGAGCTCAGGATTCCTTCACTTCTGTCAGTATAAAGTGGGTCCAGAACACAGCCTGTCCACAGTAAACTGGCCAGTCAGCACTAAAGGCCACCAGGAAAGGGGCAGATGAACTTTTAAGAGAGGGCATGAAAACTGATGGACCTGAACTCTCCTTCAGCCTTCACAGGACAGGCTGTAGCTCCTGCAGCTGCCTCATGTTTCACTGTTACTGTGTATTATTTCCCATGCTCTCAGTGTTGTTTTCATTGTAGTTCCTTGGGCCCTTGAGACTGCCATCACAGATGTTTCAGCAGACAACAGTCTGCCATTTAGTATGTTAAAGGATATGGCCATGGACCAGGAATTAAAGGAATTGCCCAATGAATACAGCTAGTAACCAGGATTATGAACAGCACAAACACATGTGGAAAGACCTGCAATGGGCCAGCCATTTAGTATGCGCCTTTTCCGAGATTTATTATTCCCAGAGGGCTTTAAAGAATAATAGATATGGCAAACAGTGCAATCACTGCAACACCATGGGTTGTTTGCCATGTTAACATGGGTCCATCTTTATTGATCACCAGATTTCTTCTGCCACGTCTCTTCTCCCTGTTGCATGGCTTATTACATTGCTTCATCTGTGCCTTGTCATTTTTCTCAGGACTGCTAGACAGTATATGTTTTCTAAAAGAATGAATCCCTCCCTTGGAGTAGCTCCCTGTTTCCCCATAAGACACCTATGGAAGGAACATGAGACTGACTTTTCTCTCATATAGCTAGTTAATATTAAAAAAAAAAAAAATACCCTGCAATGGGAAAAGGCTAGACATTAGAGGCAGAGAGAAGATGGGTTTCCCAGTAGTACAGACACTGGAGAAGGAGGCCTCTGCAGAGCAAAAAGCCTTTTTTTTTAAAATCTGACAGCTGTCTTCCTGTCAGCAGTGGTAGGCACCATCTAGCTCCTGAAATGAGCCCATATTAGCCATCATTGTCCTGTGCAAGCTGCCACTGGACTGAACAACAGCAAGGCAGAGCAGGGGATTCCTTCTCAAGCTCCCAGCTACTACAGCCCATACAGAGGGTGACAGACATGGGAAGAAAAACAAACAAAGGTACATTTTTTTGGTTGATTTACTACCTCTTCTTCTTGGTATCCCCTCCATGTAAATATTTACTATTACTCCATCAAAATAAAAGAACGGAAACAAAAGTTTAAATTCTAATACCAAATGAGGCAGTTTAAGGAAGAACTATTAATGTAAAAAACCAGAATTTTTGAAAATGCATCAGAAACTAGTATTCTGTGTTCTGTTTGAGGCTTTCCTTAAGCGGATCATAAAGTCCCCAAGGTCTCTCTGACACTGAAGTCCACGCCATCACAGAAAGGTCTGTCTTGTACATTCAGTCCTTCAGATTTTGCTTATAATGAGAGAGTCTCATGCTCTGTGCCAGTAGGAAAGCTCCAGGAAATCCATGAGGCTTCCAGGCTGTGGAGCAGTGTGTCAATGATGGGGGTGACATTAACCAGAGGAGGAGCTCCACCAGGCAGTGCTCAAAGGAGGCCAGGTTTATGTTACAGGGTATTGTCTCCCAGAGCTCTCCATCCTTACCCCACTTCTCAAAGATTCTTTAATACTAAGTTTAGAAGAATACATCTGCTTTTGCCTCACCAGACAATGCCATGTCATTGAGATCAAAGCTTTACAAGAATTACATCTACTTATTGTTCTAAAAATTGTTTTAATATGAAGTAGTTTTAAATTCAGAATCAGAATGAAGCATTTCAATTTTATCAAAGTGAGAGAAAATTTCTATCAAGAGAGCCTCCAACTGACAATTCTGCTTGTGAAAACCACCCAATTTAAAGACATTTGTTCCCTTCTGGAATGAAAAGAAACTGAAATCTCAATTATTAGGTTTCCTAGAGTAGAAATTTCTCCTCCCACACACCTCTGCATTATAGAAATGAAATAAATTAGTGGTGGTGTACAGCCCCAAAGTGATGATGCTCTTTCAAAGAGACAGCTTGAGAGGGACTTTGGGGAAGCGGGGGAGGCCCTTTGCTGTAAGGCTGGCCCCGCCAGCCTGGCTGAATTCCAGCAGCTGCTTCCAGGCTGGGCAACCTGAAAGGGGCAACTCACCGAGTGATGGGCACACGGGGCAGGCAAGGGCAGCAGCAGCAGCAGGGACCCGTGCTGATGGTGAAGCGACCATTTTCAAAGCGCCTGAGGAGCAGCTTTTGACCTCCACACTCCTTAATCATCATCATCAGGAACTTGTGGATAACTATGGCAAAAAATCTAGGAGAGGAAGAAAATCCCAGCTTAAACTTGCCCGGGTGTCTCTTGTATGTCTGTGCTGGCCAGTGCCACCTTCTGTACAGGATTTTTACAGCTCATGCTTTGCAGTCAACAGAAAATCTAGCACTATCTGAGAAACCTTCTGCTTTCCATCACCTTGGAAGACCAGAACAGCCCAGCCCCAAACTCACTGAAAGAGGAATGAACCGAGGCACAGAGCAGGGGTGGAATTTCCCAAAACCTCTCCGGTGGCAGAGAATGGTGTCAGTAATAAAGCATAGGCTTTTCTGGCCCCAGTTGTTATGGCTGTATTTTTCCATAAGTTATCTAGTTCTGACTAGTCCAAACTTTTTAGAACAAGTCCTCTTCATCCTCCAACATGGCTTTCAACCAACAAACATGGCCAGGTTCACACAAATAGCTATCATCGAATGTGCTGGCCCAGGCAGGGTGTGGTTCCTCTGCAGACAAAGCTGATCCAAACAATGACTGCTGCAACCCCACCTCTTTCTCCTTCCCCAGGTGCACATTCTCAACCCTACCCAGGAACTACAGATTGTGCCACCAAACTGATTCACTGAAACCCAGTCAATAAAACAGGTCCTCTTCTGCATTGCCTGCAGCTTGGGCAAGGGAGGAGGGGGAATTCAAACACACTTTTAGTGCCACAGGACTGGATCCTTGGAAGTTTCTGGCAATCTGCACTACCTGCACAAACTGCTGCATGCCAGCAGTGGGCCCTGCTACCGTATTGTTCCTCCTCTTTTACTCTACACTTCTAGTAGATGCAGTGTGACACGGGGTGAGGCAGCTCCTGGGCGTCTGTGACACTGTCTTGCAGCACCTTCCAAACTCATCTCCAAACGTGGAGTGCTCAGGGTCACGGCATCCCCCCACCTGGTTCTGCCCACCAGGGCTGTGCCATCACCTCCAGAAAGCACAAACCACATTCCTCCCTTCTTCTCTGTGCATGCCAGAGCTGTCATGCTCGTGTATAAAGTGCTTTTATCAGGACAACTGGGGAACATTTTTACATTGATATACTCATTGGAGGTTCACTTGGCACCACTAATAATAGACCTCCATGGCTCATCATTAGTGAAAGTGCAGGGAGAAGTCACAGGCCAGACTCTCATTCCACATGACACGCAGAGAGGGGAAAGACAGGGTACTGCTCCAAAGAGACTGTCAATCCAAGGAATCAATTACATGCGAGTCACACATCCTTCATACTGAGGTTCCCACACTAGGGGACTGTAGCACTGGGAACTCGTTCAGCATTTTCCACCTCCCAAAGAAGAGCTGCCAAGAGATTTCAACTCAAACAAAAAATTACTGAATTGTTAAATTTATTAAATGACTGTGTTACCAAGAGCAGCAGATGTTGAAAGAGAAGAAATTCAGGGTTTGGAGCAACATCTAGAAACAAGCAGAATACTCACATTCCTGCTGTGAAATCTGTAAACATTGTCGAGCGAGGAACCCACATGCCAATGCATGAAGTAATAGAGATCACCTACAGAGAAAAGGAGGAGGACTGCATGAAGGGCAGAGATAAAGCCCATGTGGCTCCTGTGAATTTTCAGGGAAGCCCTATTTTCAACATTTAATTTTGTCTTGTTTCCATGCAAACTTACTGGAGCTGCAGCATTAATCCAAATTATGATTGAACTTTTGGAGGAGGGGATTTTCTTGTAGATGTAGACTGCTTCCTCTACAAACACCAGAACGGCAATTAGTGTCATCAGAGTCAAGGTTGCAAAGAGAAATCTCCCTGGTAGGTCAAGGCCTGCAGAGAGAGAAAAGAAAACAGAGAGTTCTGATTTATTTCATAAGCATTTCCAACATTAATGTAACAACACCATCTCTGAAGAGCTTCTTTGCCCTGTTCCTGCAAATACTTGCACTCATCCTTATTTACACAGGTAAAGCACTGACTCCACAGAATAGTTCAAATACTGAAGTTCATGACTAAATCTTTCCAAGATGCACAGACAGTATATGGGAAGAATACACCTTCACATTCTCAAAGCATTATGCAATAGCCCCTTTCAGAAAGGTAGAGCTCCAGGACAAATATCCTTAGGTGAATGTAAATATATAGCAGAAATAAATGCATAATACCTAATAGAAATAAATAGAGTGAACACATAATCTGGGAACTCTTCAAGGCTGGCTACCAGCAAACATGTATGCACTCAGTATTAGTTCTCTGCTTCCATCATACGTTCATTGCATATTACATGTAACTTCCTTGGGCAGGCAAATTTGGTAAAAGCTTGGTGGAAATTTGTAGGGCACACAAACAATGTAAGGGAAAGCTCTTGATATCCCAGCCTGAGATAAAGCTTGATGTCTTCACCAAAATCTGTTTTACTACTCCCTTAAAGCTGTATATGGATATCAACATTTACCCACAGGTGGTGAGGTTTACGTCTCCGTTACACCAGGTATGGATATCAACTTTTACCCACAATTAGTGATTTAAGTGCATTTTCTCCAAGGAATGAACTTCCAGAGACAGAAGAAAGCACTGCAGTGGAGTCATGCTTAATTTAGGATAAAAAACACTGCGGTGGAGTCATGCTTAATTCAGGAGAAGTTCATGCTCATCACTGGTACTAATTCCTACCAGGGCCACAGCCTATCCGAAGGCAAAGAAGAGCCTCTGCCCCTCAGCATCTTTAAACTAATCTGCTTCAAAAAAACCCGGCAGGTCCACACTTGACTGCAGGCGGAGCAGTGCACGTCTCAGCGGACATCCCACTGCTGAGATCCCACCGGAGGGAGCCTGAGACTCGGGGCCGGTTCAGCGCTCGGTCCCGCGGCTCCCGGGAGACCGCCCCGTTCCGTGACACCGCCACCGCGCCTCTGGCCGGGGCCGTGCTGGGCTCTCGCCCTTCCCCGAAGCCAGAGGCTGCTCGGCCCCCGGACAGGCGGGGGATCGGCCGGGAGAGGCGGATGCCGACCTCCGCCCGGGGATTTCCTCGCCGGGGAAGAACGGCGAACGGGCAGGCAGGGACAAGGGAAAGAGCACGGGTAGGGACAGGGGGGACGGGCAGGGACGGGGTAGGGACAGGGACAGAGGCACGGGCAGAGACAGGGGCACGGGCAGGGCAGGGCAGGGCAGGGCAGGGCAGGGGTAGCCCCCGCCGTCCCGCCGCGGGTGGGTGCCGAGGCACTGCCGGGCAGGGGCCGCTCAGGGTGTCCTGCGGGCGGAGGGGCAGCCCCCGCTCCTCTCGCCCCCGCACTTACTCCGGAGAAGCTCGTCCGAGTAGGGCGGCTCGCTGGC